>CM024754.1:73095382-73299012 GCA_014218235.1 Colocasia esculenta | reverse complement strand
AAACATATTTTTATGATAATTATGGTAATTTCGAACTAAATTTTATTACCAAAAGTCAGTCTCAATTCGGTCTAAAATGCAGTCTCAATTCGGTCCCTATTCAGGGACCGAATAGGAGCTAAAATTATTCAGTCCCAAATATAGAGACCGAATATTTTCAGTCCCTATTCGGTCCCTGAATAGGGACTGAATAGGGACCGAAAATATTCGGTCCCAAATATAGAGACTGAATATTTTCGGTCCCTATTCGGTCCCAAAATAGGGACCGAATAGGGACCGAAAATAATCGGTCCCAAAAATAGAGACCGAATAATTTCGGTCCCTATTCAGTCCAAAAATAGGGACCGAAAATATTCGGTCCCAAAAATAGAGACCGAATAATTTCGGTCCCTATTCAGTCCCAAAATAGGGACCGAAATTATTCGGTCCCAAAAATAGAGACCGAATAATTTCGGTCCCTATTCGGGAATAGGGACCGAATAGGGACCGAAAATATTTGGTCCCAAGTATAGAGCCGAATAATTTCGGTCCCCATTCGGTCCCTGAATAGGGACCGAATGGGGACCGAAATTATTCGGGACCGAATGGGGACCGAAATTATTCGGTCTCTATATTTGGGACTGAAATTTTCAGTCTCTATTCGGTCCCTATTTTGGGACCGAATAGGGACCGAAAATTTTGGTCTCTAAATCGGTCTCTATATGCGCTTTTTCTTGTAGTGATGAATCAAAAGAGGAGTCAGAAGTTACCTTATCTTCAGTATTTGCCATGAAGGCCAAGTTGGCTTTTTCTTCATCACTGCAGGAACTTGACTCACTGTCTGAGTCGCTACTGTTTTCCCATGCTGCTGCCATCGCCTTCTTCTTGTACATTCTGAACTTCTTGGAACTGTCCTTCTTCCTGAACTCCGGCTTCTTTAATTTTGGACACTCAGTTTTAATGTGTCCTGGCTTCTTACATTCATAGCAGATGGGTTCTCCTTTCTTCATTTCTTTTCCATCTGGCTTCTTGAATTCCTTGTTCCTTTTGAAGTGCCTTCTTCTAGATTGGAATTTCTTCTTCTTAGCCAAAATTCGTTGTAATTTTCTAGATAGCATAGCTTCCTCATTTTCGCTGTCTGCATCACTTTCACTTTCAGCTGAACTTGCTTCTGGTGAATCTTCTTCAGCTTTTAAGGCGTTGGAGTGCTTCTTTCTGCTAGAGGACTCTCCTAGCCTTTCCATGTTGATCTCATGGGCCATGAGGGACCCAATGAGCTTTTCTACAGACATTCTCTTTAGGTCATTAGCTTCTTCTATTGCTGTGACCTTTGGGGTCCATGAGGACGGTAAGGATCTAAGTATCTTCCTCACCATGTCTCCCATCTCATAGGTTTTCCGCAGACTAGCTAGTCCATTTGTGATGTCAGTGAACCGGTTGAACATTTGAGTTATGGAATCACCTGACTGCATCTGAAATCTTTCATATTGAGTGACAAGAATGTCGATTCTTGTTTCCTTTACTTTGTCTGTGCCTTCATAAGTAATCCTGAGCTTTTCCCACATTTCCATTGAGGATTTGCAGGCTGAGACTCTGTTGAACTCCTTCTTACTTAGAGCACAACATAAGATGCTCTTTGCTTTGCAATTCAAGGAAATCTTCCTTCTGTCATCATCTGTCCATTGAGCTTTCTCATTTGTGACTAACAGATCACCTTCTTCTACTATGGACCAAATTTGATAGTCGTGCCCTTGTAGAAAGTATTCCATTCTGGTCTTCCAGTAAGGATAATCTTCACCATTGAAGAGAGGGGGTCGGTTGACAGACTGACCTTCAAAGTTACCTTGGGCTGCCATGGATCTTTACTCTTCAGATCGTTGGATCCTTTCTTTATCGAAGAGACTCGCTCTGATACCACTTGTTGCCCAGTTGACGAGCCCAGAGGGGGGGTGAATGGGTCTTTTAAAAATAATCTAGAAGATACCTGTAACTAAAAACATTCACACAAACGTTCTTCGAAGTAGGTTAGTGACTGTTAGTTTAAATATCAAACACACAAAGAAGACAATAACACAACACAAGGTTTATCCTGGTTCGGACCTCCTTGCCTTAGGAGTCCTACGTCCAGTCCCTGAGCAACAACTCATGATTTCACTAACTAGGGTACAGTCCCCCTAAGGACGCTACAACACCCAGCTAAGCTGGTCTTCCTTCACACCCGAAGGGAATAGCAACACCCTGGATACCCCACCAGGTCTTCCTTCACAATCGAGGGGAACAACACCCTGGATACCACACCAGGTCATCCTTCACAACCGAAGGGAACAACACCCTGGATACCACACCAGGTCTTCCTTCACAACCGAAGGGAACAACACCCTGGATACCACACCAGGTCTTCCTTCACAACCGAAGGGAACAACACCCTGGATACCACCAGATCTTCCTTCACAACCGAAGGGAACAACACAAAGAGAATGAATGAAATTCAAGCCCCTAGATCAAGCTTTTGACAAGCAAGGATCTGAAGCAACTAGAATTGAGAGCAAAGATCTAAACAAGGCACACTCTCAGAACTACACGGGCTCTCTCAAGATTTTCACAAACTAGTGGAGAGCAAAAAGCAAAAACTAAGTGGAATGAGGTTCTTGGCTCTGGACTTCTTCAGAAGAATTTGAATGCTTGAATATGCGATGTTATTTTCTTCTGTTCTTCTGACTTGTATTTATATCTTCAATTTGAAATCTAGACGTTGAAGTGTCTGTTGTCTCTCTTTTGAGTAGTCGTTAGACTGAATGACATCTGGAGTCTTGGAAGCTTCTAGTCACAGTCTTTTGATCACTTGAGCACGCAAAGAGATGAGATCTTCAGAAATATCCGATGGCTTCTATTTTGTTTAACGTTGTACCATGAAGCTAGTTCAGAGGTCTGCACAAATGTCAATCTCAAATAGCAGACAGCTAAGCTGTCACTGATGTCAGTCAGCGTCAGTAGCAATAGACATGAAAATAGTAATGCCAAATAGCTTAAGTCTAAAAGACGTAATCAGAGTAGGCACGATAAAGGATGATATAGTCTGCATGCATGCAGAGATACGTTCAGATCTCATAAATGCAAAAGCGTGAGAGAGATGTCTACGTGGACTTTGAGTAGTCAACGCTTTTAAGATGAATAAGATATCAAGATATGAAATCGATGGCTATATGACTTATGAAGTCGTTATGAATACTAACAAGTCATTATAGAGAGCAAATCGTTATGAACACTTATTAAGTCGTTATGAACTCTAAAGAAATCGTTGCGCAAAGCAAATCGTTATGAATACTAATAAGTCATTATAGAGAGCAAATCGTTACAACAAACAAGTCGTTGCGAGTTCTAAAGAAATCGTTATGGTAACTTATGAAGTCGTTACAACAAGCAAGTCGTTGCGAGTTCTAAAGAAGTCGTTACAGTAACTTATGAAATCGTTACAACAAGCAAGTCGTTGCGCTATCTAAAGAAATCGTTGCGATAACTTATAGAGTCGTTATGACAGGCAAGTCGTTGCGCTTTCTAAAGAAATCGTTACGATAACTTATAGAGTCGTTATGACAGGCAAGTCGTTGCGCTTTCTAAAGAAATCGTTGCGATAACTTATAGAGTCGTTATGACAGGCAAGTCGTTACGAGCTCTAAAGAAATTGTTACGGTAACTTATAGAGTCGTTGTGACGAGCAAGTCGTTACGGGCTCTAAAGAAATCGTTACGGTAACTTATAGAGTCGTTGTGACGAGCAAGTCGTTACGGGCTCTAAAGAAATCGTTACGGTAACTTATAGAGTCGTTCTGACGAGCAAGTCGTTACGGGCTCTAAAGAAATCATACGGTAACTTATAGAGTCGTTGTGACGAGCAAGTCTTTACGGGCTCTAAAGAAATCGTTACGGTAACTTATAGAGTCGTTGTGACATCGACTTGTTTGAAACAACATGACTTTTTAGTCTTATGAGGAAATCGTTGTGAACTTTAAGAATCGTTACGACATCGATTTGTTTGAAACAACATGACTTTTCATTCTTATAAGGAAATCGTTATGGACTTCAACAGAAGTCGATATGGACTTAGAGAAATATCATGTTGAAAAGATTAAAGCTTCAGAGAAGTAATGCATACCTTTATTGGCTTGTTTGACCTTGGTTTTTTTCCTATACTTAAGACTTATGAAATATTCATTAGATATAATTGATAAACTTATTGTTTGGTTTTGTTAATCATCAAATATATATATATATGTAATTAATTAAATTACATGGGAACAGACTGGTCATCAAGTCTCACACTTTTGGCTTAGTGATTGAAGCCTCACTGAATTTAGTGAGGGGTGGATGTAGGTCTCCACACCGGAGCCAAACCACTTTAAAAATCCTGCTCGCATTGTGTGGTTTGCTTCATATTTGATTTGTGGTATCGAATTTGTTAGCTCTCTAATCTTAAGGTCTACTTTGTTATATCAAATTTTATAATAAGGCCTATATCTATTCACCCCCCCTCTAGATATTCATTCCTTGGTTTAACAACTAGGAGAGAACTTTGTGGAATGGATTCTAGAGGATACATTGCATAAGGTCATTCTGTAACAGACCCCCTTATTTTAATGAAACTAATTATGCCTACTGGAAAACTCGTATGTAGGTGTTCCTACGAGCTCAGGATTATCAAATCTGGAAGGTAGTCAGTAATGGACCCTACGAGCTACCTGAAGATGAAGAGAAGTGGACTCTAGAAGAAATCAAGAAATCAAATGCTAATTGGAGTGCTATGAACATTATGCAATGCTCTCTCCATTCTATAGAGTTTTCAAGAGTCTCCTCATGAGCCAGTGCCAAGGAGATATGGAATCATTTAATGATCATCTTTGAAGGTACGTCTTAAGTAAAAGAAACTAACGACAATATGTTAGTTTATGAGTATGAAGTCTTTAAAAGGAAAAATGATGAAACCATCTCAGAGATGTATGGTAGGTTGACTTTGTTGACAATGGCTTAAAAAATAGGAAAAACCTACACTGAGCAAGAGCTTGTTAGAAAGATTCTTAGATCCTTGACTCCCATATGACATACAAAGGCCACTGTAGTGGAAGAGTCCAAAAATTTGTCAACTACAATTGTTGATGAACTGATTGGTTCTTTGATGAGCTATGAGTTGGGCTTGAAGAGAACAAAAGATGTTAAGAAAAAGAACCACTGGCTCTCAAAGCAAGTCCAAACATCAAAGAAATATCTGTTGAAACTGAGTCATCTAGCTCAGAAAGATGACTCAGGTGAATTTGCTCTTATTACAAGGAAGTTCATAAAATTCTTGAAAAGGGAAGGTAAATGATTTCTGAAAAGAAGACCACAAGTAAGTATCTCTACAAAACCTAAACCATTAATGAATAAAAGATCTGATGGAGTTTATTGTCATAACTGCAGAAAACTGAGGCATATTAAATCAGAGTGTCCTGAGTCTCAGAAGAAAACTCAACCCAAATGGATGAAGAACAAGCACAAGGCAGTGGTTGGAACCTGGAGTGAAGAGGAAGATGATGATGAGAAGAAAGCTCAGAGCTGATGAAACTAACACCAGAAACTGCTTGATGTTAGGGGAGGAGAAGATGAAGATGAGGTACTCTCCTTTTAAAAAAATTTTGTTCAGTGATTGGGAACAAATCTACTTTGAAATGCTTGATCAGTATGATGAAATTAAAAACGAAAACAAAGCTCTTAAGAGAAAAACAAATCATATTGTTCATGACACTTCAATGAAAGAAAGGGAAAAAGAACTTGTCCAAGAAATCTCTGTGTTAAAAGAAAATGTTCATGAATTGAAGCTTAAGGAACTTGAGCATGTAAAAGAAATGGAACTGTCTTTTCAAAAATATGATGCTATCAAGAGTGTGAATGCTAAAATGAAGAAGAACTTGAAAATCTTCAAAAAGAGGTAACTGAAAGACAAGAAACTCTGGAAAAGTTGTCAGTGGAAAAAAAATTGGAGGTTTTGTTAGGATCAAATGTGAATTTTAACAAAGAAGGTTTAGGCTTCAATCCCACAAAGAAAAAAGAAATTGGTTTGAAGACAATAACGTTTATCTCCTCAACAAACTCAGAAGCCTCTTCATCTAAAACTCAACAAAATGGAATAAAATTTCAAATAAATGAGCAAAGGAAATATGTTAAAAACTCTGAAATTGAAAAATCCAAAGAAAAGAGCAAGGTTAATACTGGATTTAAAGCAGGTTGATTTTTCTCAAATAGAAAGACTGATTATAGTCAAGTCCATCGATATCCTATATATATCAGGTCAACATAGATGCCTCACTGGAATAAATTTTGGCAACCACATGATTGGGAAGGTCGACACACTACATATGGCAGGTCGACACTTCCATTTACCAGAACCCAGGATATGTCTGGATGGACTTGAACAGGTCGACACAACACCTTTAGAGAGTCGACACACCCTCAAACTTTTGCAAGACCTAGTCATCAGGGATACTCCGAGAGGTTCAGTGGTCATGATCATTCATGAGCAACAAAGGCAAATCTAAAGGTAATATTGTGAATGTGAAAAAGAATAGTGATCCGAAAACCTTTGGGAACAACAAAAAGAATAAGAAACAAAGAGAAATCAGAAACATCACTAGCCCTACAATAAAAAGGCAAGCATGGATTCCAAAGAGTTTGTTATCATGTGCCTTTGAATTAGGTGATTTGAAGGGACCTAAATGTACTTGGGTTCCAAAGATTCTTTTTGAATTGTTGTAGGTATGTCTTACAGCCAAAAACAACAAGTGGTATCTCTACAGTGGCTGTTCAAGACATATGATAGGAGACAAAGATAAATTTTGCTTATTATCTGAAAAAGTAGGACATGTGACTTTTGGAGAAACAACAAAGGCAAAATTTTGGATCAGGTAAAGTAGGTAAAGTCTTTCCAATTCGATTGATGATGTACTTCAGTGGAAGGGTTAGAATATAACCTACTAAGCATAAGTCAACTAAGTGAAAAAGGTCAGAAGGTAATCTTTGACTGTAAGGCCCTTGATTTTCATCTTGCTTGCTTAAGTATATATATATGCGTATAAGTGTATACTATATGTATAGATTATTGTGTATAAGTATTTATTTATACAAATTGTATGAATTAGTATTATTGTAATGTACATATTGTATACAAGTATATATATATATATATACACATATATATATATTTATGTGTGTAGTATTGTGAATTCTGCATAGTTAAAGTGAATTTTGTCGGCCAGTCGGCGTCAACATCGGCTGACGTTGACTAGGAGTAGGCGGCAATATCGATGGACGCCCACTTTGGATAGGCGACCATAGATATGGACGCCAATATCCCAGACCAGTTACGTTTCCAGATCCGAAAATGCCTCCGGAATTTAGCCTCTTGTTTTAGAACCCTTCCCACGGCTCTGAGACTTACCCCTTTAGCATGTCCGACCCCCAACCCTTTATAATACCCAGTTTTCGGCCAGATCCACCCCTTTTGACTCTTGGTCAAAAACCTAGCTCTTCTATGCGAAAACCCCAACTTGAACCTGAGAGATCTGATTTCGGGAGGCTTCATCCGGTGATCTGCATCGACTGGTGTCAACTCTGAACATCCGGGAACGACTCCCCACGCTGGTGTGCATTGAAGATCAACAGAGAACCCGAAGAAGGAGGGATTTGAAGACTCTTTGGCACAGGCCGAGGAGGGCTTCTCGGCTTGAATCATCATTTGTGGATTTTACAAGAGGCAAGTACCCCACTCACATCAACCCAACATGTTGCTAGTATGTCCCAGGAATTTTTCAGATTTTCCTCGTGTCCTGGAACCCCCCTTTCAAGTGATTTGTTGGCTTTCAGACTGTGTTGGTGCAGATAGGATATTAACGGCAGGATCCCTTACCGCAATATCATGTGTTGGCGCATCATATACTGTCGTTAACCTATAGACGGCTACCCCATGCCGTCAAGTTCTTCAGACTGCAACAGTTTGCAAGTCTGCCCTTCTATAAGCTAATTTTTGAGTTTTTTTCCGCATGAGGATATACATAAAAATTTCATATAATATGTAAATATACATGCTGGTGTACTGTGAGTTATTGTGCATTTTTGGAAATTTTTCCCTGATATTAGAATTCTTCGAATGTGCTACCGACAGAATTTTAATCTTGAAAATATCGTTTATGAAATATGTATAGAATTTGACTGCCATGAAATTTCTGTACACTGGTTATGAGATCTGATGTATGATATAAAATTTGAGAAAATTTATAATATCTGTATAGTTTTATTAATTTTCTGAACCGGAAAGTAGTTAATATGTCTACTCAATGTAGAAAAGTTAGAATTCATGCGAAACTAGTAATTTCCTATAAGTTGAGATAAATTTGTACTGTCAGTATTCATGTATGTAATAAATTGTGAATCCGAATAATGAAATTTATGTCAGTTTGGCTATTTTTACATTTGATAACATCACTGTTAGAATTTTCAGAAATTATGTGTAATTCAAAAAAATTAAATTTTTGTATGCATGATGGTTAGACTGTGATGAATTTCTGGTTAATTTCTGTACTAAAATGATGACAATAGATATATAAAATTGTTTTATGTTAGATATTATTAATAATGCATGCTAATATGATTAGTTTAATTCTGCAAAATTTCAGCATGATTAGAATTGTTGTAAAAACTTGATTAATACTGAAAATAGTATACCATGCTAGGTAATACTGAAGAATGTAAATGTACGAACATGAGATGAATGCGTAATATTTTGTATTTAGAAGTGTGTTGAAATTGAGAAAATGTATTAATGTGCCATGGTGACACTGCTACTGTGACGGCCCTCATTATACCGGTACGGTTATACCAACCCACGTAGGTATAGCGAGAGTCCTCACAGTGGGACATTTACCCAAACGATACATACAGCTGAGATACATGCGAATATACAACAGAGTAGCGGAAGTAAAAGACAACATCTCCATTCATTCATCATCCTCATTAACATACATGCAATTCGCAATTAACATAAAGGAACTAAAGTTCACATAAATTAAATCGCTGAAATGGAATACATAATGTCCACACTTTTACACCCTTTTCATATACTCTAATACAATGTTCAAGTTACATACTTATGAAATACACAATCTCAAAGAAACTCCCAAAGCTAGCTAATCTCCGCGCTCGGAGTCCGTCTCTGCTGCCTCCTCCAAAGGTGCCACGTCACCAACTACACCTGTACGCCGAAGCAAGGAGTGAGTCCAAGGACTCAGCAAGCAACACTACTCATGATATACACTTACAAGTCCTAGGGTTTCTACATGCACATTTACAATTGGCAACACCTAGCATACTAGCCAATTCAAGTCTCAACCTATCATGGAAGTTTTACAATTTTATACATGAATTATGCTTTCAGATTTCTAAAGAAAATGAAATTCACCTATCACATGATCTCGATTCATTTACTCATGAAACTTTAATAAAGAGCTAAAACATGAGAGCTATCAACATGAACATTTTACATACATGAAAGGGAACACAACTAGCATGGATTTTTCATATTTTTAAACACCTACATAGACCTTTTCACATGCTTTAGGTTGCTGATTTCATATGGTTTCATGGCTGAAAACCTATGCATGAGAGCTACAATAATGCATAAAACATATCATGTTAACAACCATTCGTGCTATCTTGTGCCCGTGTTCACTAATTATCCCTAACATGGATTCTAGACATCTTTGCACATTTAAACATGATGATAATAACATGAATTTACTGAATTCACATGGTTTCAGATTTGTCTCACATAGGTTTCAATAACACATTTTTCACATCTTGAGTTTCACATTTTCTTTACACAAATTCCCTCTTTCACATGGTTCACTTTACACATACACATTCACATTGTCACTTACACATTTACACATGGACACATACACATTACACATTTCACATTACACATTTTAGGTGCCGTGACACATAGTCCAAACCACCAAAGAAGGACATATACACATCACATTACACATAGACGCCATCTAGGCATTCCAATGGCGACTCTTGGACTGTGCAGACCGGGAGAACAAGTCTCCACCCTAACCAGTGGTACTTGTCCACCTCCAGGATTTCCCCCTAATGCCCTTAGGGTCACTTACACATTGAACTTTCTCAGGGGGACTTTTCCCTGATACAGCTCCACTGCCCTCTACGGAAGCAGTGTCACATTGGCACAGTTACACATTTTACACATTTACCGTTTTACACATAACACTTCATCTCATTCACTTTCTCACTCACATGTACATCTCTGTTTTTCTAACATGGAACTAGAGATTTCAGGAGTTTAACACACAGTAAAACACACTCATCATGTGGGTTTAGGCAACATCTAATCACATTACGATAATATGCATAAATTACACATTTCACATGAAAAATACATAACTTTTTATTTACTGATCCAAATGACCTGAAATTTTAACCACATGCTGTTTTCGGGTTCATGGTCATACACTCAAATTTTCAGATTTTTCTGAGCTAAATATAATTTACAGAAAATCAAAACACTTATTTTTGCAGGACATTCACAATTAAGTTACATGGAATTTAACATATCATGAAATGTTGCACTTACTGTTGAACAGGGTTTCTGTCACATACATGATCTGAGAATACATAGTCTACCTAATTCATACATCTATAGATCGATCACCACAACCATTCTTGCATGCTTTTATTTTATTCTACCGAATCGGATTTATTAGCAAGTTACACAAGCATGGATAATTTACCAAATTTGCAAAAACACATATACTGACCCACTAACCTTCATGATCAGACCAGAACCAAGGCATTCATACTAATTAATCATGAAAAATATTTTTACAAGATCTCAATAAGTCATGCTCACAAGTTCAAGGGATACAATATTCCACATCCACCATCACACCCACATTCATTCACACACCACAATAACAATATACATAGAGTATAAGTTTACCATATATCCTCATCACGGAAACCATATCGAAATTAATGTAGAAGAAGGGCAGAACAGTTCATGTTCTGTCCTGAAGAACTTGGCGGCGGTCTCTGGCCGCTGACTCAGGGTCAGCGGCATGGTCGATGGACGCCAAGCATAATCTGGGGTCCAGGGACCTTGCCGTCGAATCAGGTCTGTGCAGAAAGAAGACCCGAGCTCTGAAACTTGGGTGAATGGGAGGGTCTAGGACTCGAGGAAAAATGCTCAAAAATCATAAAACCGACCTAGACTCATAAGGGGACATCATGGGTAGGTCACTTGCCTTTCAAAAATTTCTCCAAGGATCTAGGGCTCGGTGAAGACCTCTTGGGCAGTCCAAGAAAGTTGCAGAAAGGCCTCCAAGATCACCTTCCTTCGGGTTCTTGGATGAGCTCCACAGCAAGGGGACGATGGGGAAGCCTTCTCCTTTGCTCCTGTAAGGCCCTCTAATTTCCGTCGTATTATTTGTATCTATGTGTGAATATTTGTGCTTGTGTGTGTATGTACATATTACGTAAGAATTAATTAGTATAATTACGTTGCATGTGTTATATTAAACATAAATAATGTGTGTATTGTATGATGATAGTATGGATACAATACCGTATACATATGCATGTATATATGCTTGGTATGCATGCTTTTCTACATAATTAGGGTTCTGGCCGAGGCCACCTTGGCGTCAAGCCCAGGCCTTGAGCTGGTGTCAGCATCCAGACATGGACGCCAACACTAACTCCGGCGTCCAGCGATATGGACGCAACTTCTCTGGCCTGCATGCGCAGCAGAGCTGCAAGCTTCTGAAACAAGGCATGGCCACCATTGGGGGATGTCCCCAACGGCTCTGAGGGTGTCCTATCACCCTAGTGAGTGGGAGAGAGACTCCCTAAATCCTGAACCCGAAGTGGCCACTCCCACTCTGCCCTTCACCCTTGCAAGAGGAGAAAAGTGAGAAAGAAAAACCCTAGAGAAGCCTGTGAGAAAAACCCATTTTAGAACCCTCAAATCCGACCCTTGGACCTTGATCCGGCGTCCCCCTGCTGCAAGGAGGTTGCTGGACCAACGAGGAAGGCTTCCCCGACATCCTCTCGGCATGGAGATCATCCAGGAGCCCGGAGGAGAGATCGTTTGGAGGCACTTCTGCCTTCTTGGGACTGCCCAAGGAGGTCTTCACCAAGCCTTTAAATCCCTTAGAAGAATTTTCGAAAGGCAGTGACCTATCCTTGATGTCCCCTTATGAGTCTAGGATGGTTTTGTAATTTTAAGGATTTTTCCTCGAGTCCTAGACCCTCCAATTCACCCAAGATTCAGAGCTCGGGTCTGTGTTTCTGCACAGACCTGGTTAGACGGCAAGGTCCCTGGACGTCCATCATATCCTTGGCGTCCATCGACCATGCCGCTGACCCTGAGTCAGCGGCCAGAGACCGCCGTCGAGTTCTTCTGGACAGAACAGTGAGCTGTTCTATCCCTCTTACATTAATTTCGGTATGTTTTACGTGATGAGGATATATGGTAAATCTTATACCCTATGTATATTGTGCATTGTGGTGTGGAATGAATGTGTGTGTGATGGTGAATGTGGGTATTAGTATCTTTTAAATTGTGAGCATGACTTGAGATAATTTTGCAAATCCATGTTCCATGATTTGGATTAGTGGAATGTCTTGGTTGCAGTCTATTCATGAAGAATGTGGGGCATGTATGTATGTTTTGAAATTTTGGTAATTATGCATGCTTGCGAAATTGCTAATAAGTTCGGTAGAATAAAATGAAAGCATGCAAGAATGATTTGTAGTATTCAATCCATAGATGTATGAATTAGGGAAATTTTGTGTTCTCAGTTCATGCATATGTGAATGGCTTATGTGTAAACAGCAAGTGGCCAATTTGCAAAATGTGTTAGGCCATGTTAATTTAAGTTGTTAATAGTATGCTAATTAGGCTTTTTATTTTCTGTAAATCCTATTTAGCTTAGAAAAATCTGAAAAATTGAGGGTATCATCTAGAACCCGATAACAGCATGTGGTTAAAATTTCGGATCATTTGGATCAGTAAATAAAAAGTTATGTGTTTTCTTGTGAAATGTGATAATTCGTGCATATGAACGTAATGTGATTAGATTTTGTTTAAACCCAGCATGATTAGTGTGTTTACTGTGTATTAAACCTTGAAATTTTGTAGTACCATGTTAGAAAAAAAAAACAGAGGTATTCATGTGAGTGAGAAAGTAAATGAGATGAAGTGTTATGTGTAAAACCAAGTGTAAAACGGTAAATATGTAAATGTGTAACTGTGCCAATGTGACACTGCTTCCTTAGAGGGCAGTGGAGCTGTATCAGGGAAAAGTCCCCCTAAGAAAGTTCATTGTGTTAAGTGACCCTAAGGGCATTAGGGGGAAATCCTGGAGGTGGACAAGTACCACTGGTTAGGGTGGAGACTTGTTCTCCCGGTCTGCGCAGTCCAAGAGTCGCCATTGGAATGCCTAGATGGCGTCTATGTGTAATGTGATGTGTATATGTCCTTCTTTGGTGGTTTGGACTATGTGTCACGGCACCTAAAAATGTGTAAAGTGTAATGTGAAATGTGTATGTGACCATGTGCAAATGTGTAAGTGACATGTGAATGTGTATGGTAAAGTGTAACCATGTGAAAGAGGAAACTAGTGTAAAAAAAATGTGAAATTCTAGATGTGTAAATGTGTTATTGAAACCCATGTGAGACTAAATCTGAAACCATGTGAATTCATAAAATGCATGTATTATTCTTATTTTATGTGTGCAAAAATGTTTAAAGTCCATGTTAGGGACAACTAATGAATATGTGTAAAATAGCATGATAGATTGTTCATGTGATATGTTTAAGCAACGTTGTAGCTCTCATGTGTAGATTATAGCCATTGAATCATGTGAAATCAGCAACCTAAAGCATGTAAAAAGGTTCATGTATGTGTTTAAAAAGTGTAAAACCCATGCTAGTTGCGTTACCTTTCATGCATGTAAATTGTTCATGTTGATAGCTCTCATGTTTGATTCTTTAAAGATTAAAGTTTCATGAGTAAATTGAATAGAGACCATGTGATAGGTGAAGTTTATTTTAGAAATCTGAAAGCATGAGTTATGTATAAAATTGTAGAATGTCCATGATAGGTTGAAAACTTGAAATGACTAGCATGCTATGTGTGCTAATTGTAATGTGCATGTAGAAACCACTAGGACTTCTAAGTGTACATCATGAGTAGTGTTGCTTGCTGAGTCCTTGGACTCACTCCTTGCTTCGGCGTACATGTATAGTTGGTGACACGACACCGCTTGAGGAGACGGTGGAGACGGACTCCGAGCGCGGAGACTAGCTAGTTGTTGGAGCTTCTTTGTGATTGTGTACTCCATAGTATGTATTTGGAACATTGTATTAGAATTATCATGAAAGGAATGTATTATGTGGACATTTTGTAATTCTATTTCAGCAATTTAAATTATGTGAGCTCTTAGTTCCTCATTGTTAATTGTGAAAATTCATGTATGGTTAATGTGGATGATGAATGAATGGAGATAGTTCTCTTTTACTTCCGCTACTCTGTTGTATATTCGCGGTATCTCAGCTGTATGTATCGTTTGGGTAAATGTCCCACTGTGGCAGCACTTGTTATACCGACGTGGGTTGGTATAACCGTACCGGTATAATGAGGGCCGTCACAGCTCCAGCTTCCTTCTTGTCGGGGAAGATGGCGGATCAACCTCCAAGGGGTCAGATTTTTGGGTGCCAAGGTGGGGTTTTCTCACAGTTTTCTCTCTAGGGTTTTTCCTCTCTCTTTTCTCCTCTGCAAGGTTGAAGGGAGAGTGGGGAGAGGCCATTTCGTGTTTAGACTTAAGGAGAGTCTCTCTCCCACTCACTAGGGTGATAGGACACCCTCAGAGCCGTTGGGACATCCCCCAATGGGTGGCCATACCTTGTTTCAGAAGCTTGCAGCTCTGCTGCGCATGCAGGTCGAGAAATTGGCGTCCATATTGCTGGACGCCAGGATGAGTGTTGGCGTCCATGTCTGGACGCTGACACCACCTAAACGGCCTGGGGTTGACGCCAAGATGCCTTCGGCCAGAACTCTAAATTATGCAGAAAACCATGCATACCATGCATATATACATGCAATATACATATGGTATTGTATCCATACTATCATCATGCAATACATACATTATTTATACTTAATATGAACACATGAACACGTAATTATACTAATTAATGCGTACGTAAATATGTACATACATACACAAGCACAATTATACACACATAATCACAAATAATGCGACGAAAATTCGAGGGTCTTACAACTACCTTAGAGGGCTGTGGAACTGTACTGTGGTAATGTCCCCACGGGAAAGTTCAAAGTGTGTGATGTCTCATGGGCATTGGATTAAATCCTGGAGGCGAACAAGTATCGCTGGTTAGGGTGGAGAGTGCTTCTCTCGGTTCTGCGCAGTAACTAATAATTAATCACTGGAATGCCTAGGTGATTGATATGTGATGTGATTAGTGTGTGTCCTTCTAAAGTGGTTTGGGCTATGTGTCACGGCATTAAGGAAAAGTGAAAATGTGTTTAAGTGAAAGAAAATGTGTAAATTGTGAACCTGTGTAAGTGAATATGTGTTCATGAAATTCTTATGAAACATGCAAAAATGATAAGTTCTTGTGAATGTGACATGATAGTAGTAAAACAGCGAGCTTTTCACTAATATAAATGTGTTAATTACGTGAAAAATTATTAGAATTCATGTTAATTTAGTTGTTATGAAATGTGTAAATTTATGTGTAAAATGATCAACATGTGGCATAGAATGATTGAATGAAATCAGTTTAGCATATTGAAAAGTGTAGAAAGCATGTGATAGGATTAGGTTATTGTGTATAAAATGAACCATGTGTAAAGTGTAGAAATCATGCATAGGCTTCTATTTGAAAAACTGTCACTTCCATGCATTATGTGTAAATGACGTAGCATAAGGATGGAGATTACTTGATGCATGTATGTTTAGTGTGCTTGGTGTTACTTGTTGAGTTCTTTTGAACTCATTCTTGCTTCGGCGTACAGGTGCAGACGTTTCTACTTCTTCCGAGGAGATCGTTAGGAGCGACTCGGAGCGAGAGTAGGAGAGATTGTGTGGATTTAGCATTGTACTTTTCCTTACTTCATAGTATGTAATAAAGACTCTGCGTAGTCTCATGTGGACAATGTATTTATTTTATTTCAATTATGAAAAGTTACTCTCTTTCTACTATACGGACTGTGAATAGAATGTGGATGATGGAATAAGATTTCTTTTCAGTTCTTTAAATTCCGCTGTCATGTGATATATATATATTTGTGTATGTTTCAGCCTATTGTACTAGTGTTGGGTAAATGTCCCACTGTGGCGATGCTTTCTATATCGACGTGGGTTGGTGGAACCGTACCGATATAAAGAGGGTCGTTACAGAGATTGGTATCAGAGCATCAGGCTGAAATTGTACATAAATATGCATATACCATCATCTTCATTGTATACTAAGTCTATTGTCCACATAGATAAGTATTAGTTAGAAATTAGATAGTTTAGTTCTAAATGGTGATTAATCCGTTTTACAGGATATGGCTTCGCGTGGTAGGCGCGGTGTTCCTGCTCGTGATGGCGAGCAGAGGAGAGATGAGCCTCGGCGTGAGGATCAGGGTGAGCAGCAGGCCCCTGCACCCAGGGTCCTGTACTTCCTCCACCGCCACCAGTAGACTATGGAGTGTTCATGCAGGGTTTGGTGCAGGCCATGCAAACACAGGCCCACACTCAGGCTGCACTCCAGGCTCAGTTGGAGGCTCAGGTTAGAATAATAAGATAAAGTAGTCTGTATTATAAATGCATGATTGTTATGTTATATGTGTTAATTATGTTGCTTGTTGTAGCAGGCTCAGGTACAGTTCCCCAGGCTGACCATGGTGGACCCTCCATCATGGAAAGGTTCAAGAGGATGTCGCCACCCTCTTTTAAGGGGGAGAGCGATCCATTATTAGCTGAGAACTGGATGAGGGAGATTGAGAAGATCTTCCGGGCCATTAGGTGCGCTGAGGGACGACAAGGTCACTTTAGCCACCTATATGCTACAGGTATGTGTAATCTAATCTAGTGGTTATTACTTTAAGTACAAATTATGTTGGTTAGTTCTCATGGATGGTTTTGGCAGGAGCGAGCCGATGTATGGTGGTCCTCGTTGTTACGTACTCGATTCGAGGATGGTGCCGTGGAAGTTGGATGGGATGAGTTCGTGAGGACTTTTCCGAGCCAAGTTTGTTCCGGAGCACATCCAGGACAAGATGGAGCAGGAGTTCCTCTCGTTAACTCAGGGCTCCATGACCGTGCTGGAGTACGAGGCCAGGTTTCGAGCTATCAAAGTACGCCCCTCATATTGTAGCTGATGAGCGCAGGAAGGCGAAGAAATTCGTGATGGGTCTGAAACCATCGCTGAGGACGAGGTTGGTGGCTTTCGACCATCGTACTCTCGAGCAGGCGCTCAGCGCGGCGTGTCGGCAGGAGGGGGAGATGGAGCAGTATTGGAGGAGAAGAAGGCTTCTCAAAAGAGGCCAGCAGCTCCTTTCCAGAGACAGGAGAGGAAGAAGGCGACTTTCCAGTCACCGCAGCGTCCTGTGGCATCAGGCAGTGGTCAGGTATCTTCTCAACGTTCCCCTAGTGGTAAGAAGGAGTGTCCTCATTGCGGGAGGGCACATGGCGGTACGGAGTGTTGGCTGGTAGCAGGAAAGTGCTTGAAGTGCGGGAGCAGTGACCATAAGATCAAGGATTGTCCGAGCTTCAGCAGGGAGCCCAGCGTGGGCCAGCCCCAGTAGCAGCAGCAGCAGCGCCAGCGACAGGACGACCAGGGAGACCTCGAGCCCCAGCTCGAGTGTTTGCTTTAGCTCGTGAGGACGCCGAGCAGGCGGATCATGTCACCGAAGGTACGGTTTTGTTCTTAGGTGTGCATGCTCGGTTTTGTTCGATACGGGTGCTACTCACTCGTTCATTTCCGAGCGTTTTTCTAGGCATTAGCTTTAGAGTCAGGATTAGAGTCTGAGGATTTAGAAGTCCCTTTGTCTGTGCATACACCTGCGGGTACGGTATCGACTAGGAAGTGTATTCCGTCTTTACCAGTGTGCATTGAGGATAGAGTCCTAGAAGGGTGTTTCTTCTTGCTTAAGATGAAGGACTATGATGCTATTCTTGGTCTGGATTGGCTAGAGGAGCACTATGCATTGGTAGATTGTCGTGGGAAGAAGATTGTTTTCCGCATTCCTGGTGAGGATGAATTTTCTCATCCTTTGCCGAGGAACTTAGCAGGAAAGTTTGTCATCTCGGCCATGAGGGCAATGAGAATGGTGAACAAGGGTTTTGACGCTTTTCTTGCCAGTGTGGTTTTAATACCCAAGGCTGATGAGTCACTTACTCTTGCCGAGATAGATGTAGTGCAGGATTTTCAGATGTCTTTCCTGATGATTTATCTGGATTGCCACCGGCTAGAGAGATAGAGTTCACTCTAGAGTTGCTTCCAGGCATCTCTCCTATCTCGAAGGCACCTTATCGGATGGCACCTGCGGAATTAGCTGAGTTAAGGAAGCAGTTGCAGGATTTGTTAGATAAGGGATTTATTCGCCCTAGCGTTTCCCCTTGGGGCGCACCTGTCTTATTTGTGAAGAAGAAGGATGGGTCACTTCGGTTATGCATTGATTATAGAAAGCTAAACCAGGTGACGGTGAAGAACAGGTATCCCTTACCTCGGATTGATGATTTGTTGACCAACTACAGAATGCATCGGTCTTTTCTAAGATTGATTTGCGTTCTGGCTATCATCAGTTGAGGATTAGAAGTGAGGATGTGTCCAAGACGGCATTTAGAACCGTTATGGACATTATGAGTTTTTGGTCCTTCCGTTTGGTCTAACCAACGCCCTGCAGCGTTCATGGATCTCATGAACAGGGTGTTAGACCCTATCTAGATAGTTTTGTTGTAGTCTTCATTGATGACGTACTGGTCTACTCTCCGGATGAGGCCACACATCGTCAGCATTTGAGGATAGTGTTAGAGGTTCTCCGTGAGCACAAGCTATATGCAAAATTCAGCAAGTGCGATTTTTGGATACGCGAGGTTCATTTCCTTGGGCATGTTATCTCCGGTGCTGGTGTAGCAGTGGATCCAGCGAAAGTCCAAGTTGTTATGGATGGGAGAGTCCCAAGACTCCTTCGGAGATTCGGAGTTTTCTTGGTTGGCGGGTTATTATCGGCGTTTTATTGAGGGATTTTCATCCATCGCCGCTCCATTGACTCAGCTGACCAGGAAGGGAGTGAAGTTTGTCTGGTCCGAGGAGTGTGAGAGTAGTTTTCAATTATTGAAGACTAAACTCACATCGGCTCCTGTGTTAGTTCTACCGAGCGGTGTAGAGGATTTTGCTATCTATACGGATGCATCTCGGATTGGCCTTGGCTGTGTGTTGATGCAGCAAGAAAGGGTAGTAGCATATGCTTCTAGGCAATTGAAGGAGCATGAGAGAAACTATCCGACTCATGATCTTGAGCTTGCGGCAGTGGTTCATGCACTGAAAATCTGGAGGCACTATCTTTATGGTGTCAGATTTGAGGTGTTCACTGATCACAAGAGCCTAAAGTATCTTTTCTCCCAAAAAGAATTAAACCTTAGGCAGAGAAGATGGATTGAGTTCCTGAAGGACAATGATTCGACCTCCAGTATCATCCTGGAAAGGCGAATGTCGTAGCAGATGCCCTTAGTAGAAAGAGGTCGTCTCTCCAGCAGACTGGAAGATGTTGGAGGATGCAGCGTGTTCGATGACCGAGTTGGAGCCACATTGAGCCGAGCTTTTGTGGCTCAGCTGTCCATTAGGTCATCGGTGTTGGATGAGGTGATCGAGCATCAGAAAGCCGACCCTAGACTCCAAGAGTTAGTGGGCAAAGCGGGTATTGCTCGTGATGAGGATGGTGTGATTAGATTCCATCATCGTGTCTGTGTTCCAGACATTGTAGATATTCGTGAGCATGTTTTAGCAGAAGCTCATAGATCTAGGTTCTCTATTCATCTGGGTAACACTAAGATGTACCAGGATTTAAAGAGATCATTTTGGTGGTCTGGCATGAAGAAGGATGTAGCTGAGTTTGTGTCTGATGTCTAGTATGCCAGCAAGTGAAGGCCGAGCGGCAGCGACCATCTGGTCTTATGCAGAAGATGGAGATCCCAGTTTGGAAGTGGGAAGCTGTCACTATGGATTTTGTTACGGGTTTGCCTCGATCTAGACGAGGTAATGACTCGATTTGGGTAGTGGTAGATCGATTCTCGAAGACTGCGCATTTCTTGCCTATGAAGAAGAAGCAATCAGTAGAGAGTTTAGCTAGACTGTGTGTTAGTAGTGTTATTAGATTGCATGGGGTACCGAAGTCTATTATTTCGGATCGAGATCCGAGATTTACTTCAAGGCTATGGAGGGTCTTCAGGATGCGTTAGGTTCGGAGCTGAAGCTCAGTTCGGCATTTCATCCCCAGACAGATGGACAGTCCGAGGACTATCCAGACGCTTGAGGATATGTTGAGGGCTTGTGTGCTGGATTGGAAGGATGATTGGGAACGCCATTTACCTATAGTGGAGTTTGCATATAACAACAGTTTCCATGCAAGCATTGGCATGGCTCCATTTGAGGCTTTATATGGTAGGCCTTGCAAATCTCCTTGTGTTCGGGAGGAGAGACGGTGATAGGCAGTTGATCGGTCTGGAGTTAGTTCAGGAGACTTCGGATAAGGTCCAGCTTATTAGGAAGAGGCTTGTTGCGGCACAAGATAGGCAGAAGAGTTATGCCGACAACAGGAGGAAGGATCTAGAGTTCGGGGTAGGTGAGCATGTCTTTTTGAAGATTTCGCCTACGCGTGGTGTAGTTAGATTTGGCAGGCATAATAAGTTGAGCCCTAGATTCATTGGCTCGTATGAGATTCTCCGACGATTGGGCAACGTGGCTTATGAGCTAGCTTTACCTCTAGCATTGGCTAGCGTTCATCTTGTTTTTCACGTATCTATGCTCAGGAAGTATGTCAGAGATCCGTCTCATGTTATTAGCCATGAGCCAGTGGAGATCCAGCCAGATCTTTCTTATGTAGAGCAACCAGTAGCTATTCTTGATCGGAAGGTTCAAACCTCCGGAACAAGAGTATTGCGTCAGTAAAGATCTATGGCGTACCTTCTCGCAAGAGGAGGCTATGTAGCAACCTGAATTTTTACGAAAAATAAAAATTTAAATAAAGAATTGAAAACCTAGCTAAATTGATATTTAAATAGAGCATTAAATAAAACCCATTAAATGGAAAATAGTAATGGGCTTTGCTTAATGGATCTTCTAGAATTTATTGGGTCAAAATATGAATTACAAAGGGAGAATAATAGGAAAATACTCTAAATTCGTAACTAAATTATTACCTAAATAGAAAAGGGGTATTTAATGCATTAAATAGCAATTAGAGTAGGAGTTGGATTCCTAAACCTACCCCATAGGGTTTACACGAATTTGGATCTCTTCCAAGTCTAAATAGAGATTGGAAAGCAAGGAAGGAAGGTGGGAGTAAGGAAATTCAGAATTTAGAGGAATTTGAGTAGTAGTGAATAGAAGTTGTGTTTACATAAATACACCTCTTAAACCCTCTTGCCAACCAAGCTCGTTGCAAGGATTCCTGGACCAGGAGGAGAGGCCAAGGAGGAGGAAATTTCGTGGGATAAGAACCTTTCAAACTCTCACCCTGTTCTTCAAGTTCTCCCTAAAGAAGAAATCGAGTCAAGGTAGGCATTCTCACAAGCATAAACCATGAAACTTTTTCTGTAGGTTCTTCCTACCCTCTTGAACAAACCCCCAGTTTCATATTTTTCCATCCATCCTATATTTTGTTCTTAATTTTTGAAGAACTGCAAACATGATAACCCCGAGGTGTCATGTTTAATTCAAATCTCTATGTATACTGATCCCATGCTACGAAAGTTTTACTGTAGATACTTCATGTTGTTAGGGATCATTTGCCCCTAAAAAGCCTAAATTTCATTGAGCATTTGCTCGAATTAAATCAGTCTTGCTCTCTATGTCATGTTCTGTTACTCGTTGTTGTTCATGCTCAAACCATGTTCAAACCATGCTCTCTCTCAGATTCTGATTTACTGAAGTACCCTTACATGTCTAGTTTAATTTGCAACTGATTTCATGATTTTTCATCGTGTATATAATTAGTTATGATTTTTGAACAACCCTCTATCAGAAATTGATCCCCGGTCCGCAATCGAATGTCTGGTCTGACTCCTGTCAGAGTCAGGCGCAGACAACCAGAAGGCGACGCCTCGACATGTCGCTTTCTGGGGCCTGATTGCGACAGCCTTCCTGTCGCGACCAAGAAGGCGACAGGTGAGCCGTCGCGTTCTCAGTACCCGAATTTGCAAGCCCTGTCGCGACCCGTACAAGACCCTGTCGCGTTCACCTGGCCGTCGCGACAGTACCTATTCGCGATATGCCCACCCTGTCGCAATCATCATTGGGCTATTCGCCTTCAAAAGATTTTTGGTGAAAACCCATGAAAAATATTTTTGTCCTTTCTTACGGTATACCCCCAGTAAAAACCCTACTTAAAATGGTGCTATATGAATGATTTAAAATACATGTTCACGACTTATTTCTATCTATGATTTCTCTTGCACTTACACACACTGAACCATCCATTTATGGCTGAAATATTGCAGAAAATATCTCATAATGTGCTGGTAATTTATTGAAAAAGTACTTAATTGCCCTATTTTAAGGACTTATATTCTTTTCTTGCATTGTTTATAATACCGATATCGACGCTCCTCCACTGTCCTAGAATTCCTCTAGAACGTCGAGCAAATGTTTTATATACACACGTTACTTGGCTTGTGGTGAACTCTCCGTCGGATATTCCTTTCGCCGGATTAGTGAACCCTTGCACAAGGCCTCCGTAAGTCTCCTCTGATCATGGATTCCCACATGGTCGACGAGCCGTTGTTACCCTATACCTATGATACCCTTTAGGGATCTATATGATCAAACGGCTATTAGAGATTCACTCTCGTCTTAAATCACGCCAGACCTCTGGACCTGTGCATAACAAGGCCAGTGGTAGGGTCGTGAGTTCCACCTGACTGCCAACACCAAGTGCGCGTGTTGTGCAACTGTTACTATCGTCTGATTACTCGATGTATTACGTGCAATGTCCACTAGCTCTCATCTATACTCTACTCGCTCACCTACTCACGTTCACTCCACTATCTCATCTATTCAACTAGTGTTCTTATCTATTTCTTGGTACTCTATATTGGCCATTGATTGATTGTCTAAAGATAAACAATATAACCAATGCCTGGCAATATATAAAGGGCCCAATCTGGTCCTGGGATGTGCGCCCGAAAGTGCTAGTGCCCGCGGGAGTTAAATGATCAGAGTGTTTGGCATTACACTCAAGTGCTATCTATCTCGACTATCTATATGACAATCAAAAACACAAAAGTGCTATACTCTCTCGATGTCTAGAATGACAAACAAGTGCTATACTCGTCGTGCTATTACTATACTTGTGCTAGTTGTGCTATGGCCATCCTGCTATTCGTGTTACTCGACTTGTGCTACTTTGGAAACTATACTCGTCTCGTGCTATTGGCTACCTCTTGCTATATTTGACTCTCTTGTACCTGCTATCTTTAGATACTCTTCCATTAAATGCGTTAATTATTTAAAGCCTGCTTGAGCCTGAGATTTAAGTCCTACTGGGCGTTATCGCTCACCCTACGTTATTTGATGTTGTGTTCTCAGGTGAGACCGAGGATGACACATACACTCACGAGGAAGGGAATGACCAAGAGTGAAGCCAGGAGTACCCTCGAGTCATTATGTTATCTTAGAGTTGTAGTTAGTCATTTCCTTTTATTGCAATGTAATTGGGCCCTATGGAATGGCTCTGGTATTAGTGGTTATAACTAGACATTGGAAAAGTTATTAATGAGAAAGATTTGCTTTAGTATTATTCAATGTGTAATGGTTTGATGTTTAGTATTCGCTCTATACCTTTTTCTTGCAACTGCCTTCGCGCTCCGATATTCCGCGTTGGGGCGTGACAGGCTACTTGGGAGCTTGAGGATGCAATGAGAAAGAAATATCCTAAGTTGTTTGAGTAGTGTCAGTCTAACTTCGAGGACGAAGTTTCTTTAAGGGGGAGAGGGTGTAAGGCCCTTGATTTTCATCTTGCTTGCTTAAGTATATATATATGCGTATAAGTGTATACTATTGATGTATAGATTATTGTGTATAAGTATTTATTTATACAAATTGTATGAATTATTATTATTGTAATGTACATATTGTATACAAGTATATATATATATATACATATATATATATATATTTATGTGTGTAGTATTGTGAATTCTGCATAGTTAAAGTGAATTTTGTCGGCCAGTCGGCGTCAACATCGGCTGACGTTGACTAGGAGTAGGCGGCAATATCGATGGACGCCCACTTTGGATAGGCGACCATAGATATGGACGCCAATATCCCAGACCAGTTACGTTTCCAGATCCGGAAACGCCTCCGGAAATTTAGCCTCTTGTTTTAGAAACCCTTCCCAACGGCTCTGAGACTTACCCCTTTAGCATGTCCGACCCCCAACCCTTTATAATACCCAGTTTTCGGCCAGATCCACCCCTTTTGACTCTTGGGTCAAAAACCTAGCTCTTCTATGCGAAAACCCCAACATGAACCTGAGAGATCTGATTTCGGGAGGCTTCATCCGGTGATCTGCATCGACTGGTGTCAACTCTGAACATCTGGGAACGACTCCCCACGCTGGTGTGCAGTGAAGATCAACAGAGAACCCGAAGAAGGAGGGATTTGAAGACTCTTTGGCACAGGCCGAGGAGGGCTTCTCCGGCTTGAATCGTCGTTTATGGATTTTACAAGAGGCAAGTACCCCACTCACATCAACCCTACATGTGTCTAGTATGTCCCAGGAATTTTTCGGATTTTCCTCGTGTCCTGGAACCCCCCTTTCAAGTGATTTGTTGGCTTTCAGTCTGTGTTTGTGCAGACAGGATATTAACGGCAGGATCCCTTGCCGCTAATATCATGTGTTGGCGGCATCATATACTGCCGTTAACCTATAGATGGCTACCCCATGCTGTCAAGTTCTTCAGACTGCAACAGTTTGCAAGTCTGCCCTTCTATAAGCTAATTTTTGAGTTTTTTTCCGCATGAGGATATACAGTAAAAATTTCATATAATATGTAAATATACATGCTGGGTGTACTGTGAGTTATTGTGCATTTTTGGAAATTTTTTCCTGATTATTAGAATTCTTCGAATGTGCTACCGACAGAATTTTAATCTTGAAAATATCGTTTATGAAATATGTATAGAATTTGACTGCCATGAATTTTTTGTACACTGGTTATGAGATCTGATGCATGATATAAAAATTTGAGAAATTTATAATATCTGTATAGTTTATTAAATTTTCTGAACCGGAAAATAGTTAATATGTCTACTCAATGTAGAAAAGTGAAGAATTCATGCGAAACTAGTAAATTTCCTATAAATTGAGATAAAATTTGTATTGTTAGTATTCATGTATGTAATAAATTGTGAATCTGAATAATGAAAATTTATGTCAGTTTGGCTATTTTTACATTTGATAACATCACTGTTAGAATTTTCAGAAATTATGTGTAATTCAGAAAAATGTAAATTTTGGTATGCATGATGGTTAAACTGTGATGAATTTCTGGTTAAATTTCTATATTGAACTGATGACAATAGCTATATAAAATTATTTTATGTTAGATATTATTAATTAATGCATGCTAATATGATTAGTTTAATTCTGCAAAATTTCAGCATGATTTGAATTGTTGTAAAAACTTGATTAATACTGAAAATAGTAGTACCATGCTAGGTAATACTGAAGAATGTAAATGTACGAACATGAGATGAATACGTAAATATTTTGTATTAGAAGTGTGTTGAAATTGAGAAATGTATTAATGTGCCAATGGGTGACACTGCTACCTTAGAGGGATGTGGAACTGTACTGTGGTAAAGTCCCCACGGGAAACTTCAAAGTGGTGTGATGTCCCATGGGCATTGGGATTAAATCCTGGAGGCGAACAAGTATCGCTGGTTAGGGTGGAGAGTGCTTCTCCCGTTCTGCGCAGTAACTAAGATTAATCACTGGAATGCCTAGGTGATTGATATGTGATGTGATTAGTGTGTGTCCTTCTAAAGTGGTTTGGGCTATGTGTCACGGCATTAAGGAAAAGTGAAAATGTGTTTAAGTGAAAGAAAATGTGTAAATTGTGAACCTGTGTAAGTGAATATGTGTTCATGAAATTCTTATGAAAACATGCAAAAATGATAAGATCCTTGTGAATGTGACATGATAGTAGTAAAACAGCGAGCTTTTCACTAATATAAATGTGTTAATTACGTGAAAAATTATCTTAGAATTCATGTTAATTTAGTTGTTATGAAGTGTGTAATTTATGTGTAAAATGATCAACATGTGGCATAGAAATGATTGAATGAAATCAGTTTAGCATATTGAAAAGTGTAGAAAGCATGTGATAGGATTAGGTTATTGTGTATAAAACTGAATCCCATGTGTAAAGTGTGTAGAATCATGCATAGGCTTCTATTTGAAAAACTGTCACTTCCATGCATTATGTGTAAATGACGTAGCATAAGTATATGTAGATTACTTGACGCATGTATGTTTAGTGTGCTTGGTGTTACTTGTTGAGTTCTTTTGAACTCATTCTTGCTTCGGCGTACAGGTGCAGATGTTTCTACTTCTTCCGAGGAGATCGTTAGGAGCGACTCGGAGCGAGAGTAGGAGAGATTGTTGTGGATTTAGCATTGTACTTTTCCTTACTTCATAGTATGTAATAAAGACTCTGCGTAGTCTCATGTGGACAATGTATTTATTTTATTTCAATTATGAAAAGTTAATTCTCATTCTACTATACGGATTGTGAATAGAATGTGGATGATGGAGTAAGATTTCTTTTTAGTTGTCTAAATTCCGCTGTCATGCGATATACATATATTTGTGTATGTTTCAGCCTATTGTACTAGTGTTGGGTAAATGTCCCACTGTGGCGATGCTTTCTATATCGACGTGGGTTGGTGGAACCGTACCGATATAAAGAGGGTCGTTACATTGACTCTTTTGTATGTACTATCTTTAACCCAAATTCAGACTGTGTCAAATTCAGTGGTAATAGAATTAATAATGTTTTCATTGTTGACTTAGATGATCATGAAAATGATAATATATGCCTTGCTTCTAACAAGAATGATCTTGCATGTTTATGGCGTCGTAGACTAGGCCATGCTAGCTATAATATACTACATAAACTGGTTAAATTCAATATGGTTAAAGGTCTACCTGAAATTTCTTTCAAGCAAAATATCAAAATTTGTGAAGCATGTACTCAGAGTAAGCAAACAAGAAAATCCTTCAAAAGTAGATCTAAAAGTCAATCTTCTAAACCTTTCGAACTCATTTACATGGATCTATTTAGACCTACAAGAACCCACAGTCTTAATGGTAAAAGGTTTGGATTGGTACTTGTTGATGACTGTAACACCCAGAATTTAAAATAAGATATTGAACATTAGAAAAAGATATCGATTACCATAAAAGATAAAATAACATGATTACATCTGAATCTAGAATCTTTCCACGTAATTAATGTGATTCCAATAGTGTCTTATGATGTGTGCACCTCGACAGGGCGTCATCAGAATTTGGTAACGAAAATGAAATCTAACAACACCATAATTACTAGAAAAATATATGATCCTAAAAACACGAACATCATGAATTACCGATGCACAAATATCAAGATTAAGCCGACATAATGATTTTTGAAGCAGTTTTCACATGACGGAAAACTAGTCCGAAGAATTAAACTAAAATCACCATAATTTGTATCACTTCTTAATAAGTTTATGTCTGAAATTTCATCTCAATTGGATATTATTTAAGTACAAAATTAGTGGCCCAAAGAACCTAAACGCATTAAATTTGAATTACATAACCATTTACGTAGGTTGGGTTACGTAAGTGTGATTACGCATGCGGGAAAGGCAACGTGTTGGTTTTATGGTGATCCTTATCCAGGGAGGGTCGTGAGGTGATAAGGCTCACCTTTCGCTTATATGCCCCCTGCCCTTCTTCATCTTCAGCGATCTTCTAGTTCTTCTTCTTCTTCTTCCTTCGTCTTTTGCTACTTCCTCCTCTTCTTCACTACTGCCTTTTCTTCTTCCCCTTCCTTTTTCCTTCCTGCATAGAACACCACCACTTCCTCTTCATTGCTTCTTCATCAAACCACCTTCTCTATCAATATCATGCTATCCCAGAAAGAGAAGAGAGAAAGGAGGTGTAGAGGCAAAGAAGGGAGGGAAAGGAGTTGCAGCACACTGAGGTGAGAGAAAGAAGTGAGTCGATGAGCTTGGAAAGCTCATCTCCACCCGACGATCACGTCTAATTGTGTGGTAGGAATCTCTCTATCTTTCTTGACTGCTCATTTCCATCCTCAAGTGTGGTTGGATTGTACGATTGAAGTTTCATGATTCTGGTTTTATCGGAATCGGACGACCGACTTGGATAGTTTGGTCGACCGATTCTCTCTCTAGTTTGCCTAATAAAGGGAAAAGAATTTGAAAGAGTTGTTTAATGAGTTTTATTAAATCCGTAAAATATGTACAATTGAAATATAAGTCATCCCCTACAATTTCTGAGTGTTTATTTCCATTCCCAAGCATGTTTAGACTGTGCGATTTGTGACCGTACGATTCTAGTTTTTACTGGAATCGGTCATCCGACTTCTGAATTTCAGTCGACCAATTTTCTCCCTGCATCCACGACCAAGCTACTGGGTAGGTCAATTGACTGATTCTTCATCACATCTGGGATGAAGCTACTGGCTAGGTGTTTTCAAAGGACCGATTCTTTCTCTTCGGTCGACCGACCTTGTGTTTGTTCTGACAGGACTACTTCTTCCAGAAGTGGCAGTAGAAACGCTGCGCAACTGAAACTCATACCTTATTTACATTCTATAATATTTAAGTAAATGTTATAGTTGATGTTTCATTTACTTAAGATATTACATATAAATTAGGAAGTACCCCCCCCCCTATTTGAATCCAATAAAAATATCAGAAAAATTATATCTCTTACCAATAAAAAGTCAACTCTCCCATCGAAGAAGAAAATCGTGATTTTGGTGATTCCATCAAAATAACATCTTTCTAATCTCTCATAATTTGGCCAACCTGAAAGTCTCTTAATTAAAATAAACCTAATAGAATGCTAAAAATCCAAGGTCTAGTGAAAAATGATAAACATGCATATGACTTCTCCAAGGGAGTCCCTCTCCTATTGAAAAGAAGTCAAACATGTCCATCCCTTATTTTACATTAATATGACTTTTACATTGATATGATATTATCTTCAATTCTAAATAAAAATTAGTATTTGAATGGTTCGATCGACCATATTGGTTTCATGACTATCTACATACTGTATTCTTCCATTGTCTTTTACCTTGAATCCTCGAATAACTACGTGCACAATGGAAGTCGGCTCCATTTAGTGCGGGTGCGGGTTATTCCTGTCAGACTGATAAATGTTCTTCCATTGTCGTTTACCTTGACTCCACGAATAACTACGTGCTCAATGGAAGTTGGCTCCATTTCGTGCAGGTATGGGTTATTCCTGTCAGACTAATAAATGTTCTTCTATTGTTATTTACATTGACTCATCGAATAACTACGTGCTCAATGGAAGTTGGCTCCATTTCGTGCGGGTGCGGGTTATTCTTGTCATACTAATAAATGTTCTTGCATTTTCGTTTACCTTCACTCCTCGAATGACTACATGCTCAATGGAAGTTGGCTCCATTTCGTGTCGGTACGGGGTTGTAAGACCCGACTTCCCGACTTTTCGTCCGTGTCTTGGATGACTGGCCACTAACACATCCATCTTGGGAGACGCATTAGTGTCGTGTCGTGGGTGTCCGACACGACAGTCATCCTTGTCGTGACCAACTTGTGCGTTGAGTTCTTGTCATGCCCGGCTTTCCCATCGTGTTTTTATGTCGCTCCCGGTCAACGGGTCGTGACAGTGTTCTGTCGCTTTGGTCATCTGATGCCTGTCAGGGTGGGAGGCGTGTCAGTACGACCTGTCGGGTTGTCGTGGCATCCCTGGAGGACACATTCTTTGTCGCGGTGCGTTGACCCGTCACGTTAGGGTCCTTAACGCGACGTGTCGCCCCGACACGTCTTGGGTGTCGAAGGCTTAAGGTCTTGGCCAATGACCGCTTCTCCCTTTTCCTCCTTCCCCTCTCTTCTCCCCCTCTGGCGGTGCTCCGCCTCCCTCTCTCCCCTTTGTGCGTTTCAGGAGAGAAGGAGGGCCGTGCTCATGTCCTTGGCATTGTGGAGCTTTCGTGGAGTGAGGACGAGGTGGTCAATCCAACGTAAAGGGCCCCCAATGGGTTCGTTTGTTCTTGAAAGGTAAGGATTGCTTATACCTTTCTCGATCTGGGTGGATTGGGAGACCCTCGTGGTTTGTAGATAGCATTTCCTGCTTCTCCATGCTCCCCTCCCCCGTGTGGTGTGTGGGTGGCCCCGGGATGGAGCATCCCGTAGGTCTACCTTCTTTTTGGTGTCGTGACCACGGTGCGTGTTGCGACACCAAAGGGCACGACCGGGTCACGGCGCGCTAGCCCGACACGATGGCGTCGCTGTCGGGCAGTTTGACATGATCTTGTCGCGGCTCATTTCCCTGTCGTAATAGGGTTACTATCGCAGTGCCCTTTCCCGTCGCGATGGTATCGCGACAGCCTAGAGGGACAGGACAGTACCTGTGTGTGCCTCAGATGTTTTTGTGGTTTCAGTTGGGATGTCAGCATGTGCCCCAGGGTTGGCTTGCCCTTAGGACCTTCAGGAAGGGAACCCGACAGGTTACCTTGCTGCGTTTAGTGACTGAAGGTGACACCTTCGTGGCCGTGTCCTAGCGGCAGTGCTAGGAGGCTCGCGTCTGTCTAATAATCAATTCCCTGACGACCAATCGATTATTAACAGAGCGATATTTTCTGTACTGTCTGGTGGTGTTCCAAGGTTCTGGCTTGTTCGTGTGTGCCTTGGTTGGCCGACGGCCCTCTTGAGGGTCTGTGCGTGCCTCGTGCTTACTGGGATTTTCGTGGGTTATAAGCCAGCGGTTCAACGTGGTTCTTGTTGTGCTTGCCCCACCTGTTCACCCAATGCTTGGCACTTGAGGGCTTGTCCCGTTTAGAGGTTGTCTCCATTGCTTGGGACCCCCATCCTCGGGAGCCTGTTGAGGGAGTGCTCTGGGCTACGAGCGTGCTCGAGTTGGAAGCCGACTTGGTGGACTCTGGAGCTGAGGGGAAAATGAGGTTTGGACAAGGACGTTGAGTCGATTGTAGAGCTCTCTTGCCTAGGGTAGGATGCCAAGGTCATGGAGGCGGTTTTCTTCCTGACACATCCCATACAGTCCTTTTTTCTCACTACCTCACTCTGCGTTGGTTCTGGAGCTGCCTAGAGAGGTCAGGAGTGGGGCCGCAGCTTGGCCAGGCATGGGGCTGGAGCTTGGTCAGGCTGCGGTGGTGTCTGCGTTCTTGTGGTGTTCTGTGGCGGCTCTGTCTCGCTCTTCTGGGGAGGTTAGAGGCAGAGAGACAGAAGCCAGGCTGGCGAGTAGAGGGAGTGGCTGATGTGTCCTCCTCTTGGCTGCCAATGGCGGTGGCTTGGTTGTTGTTGTTGTGATGACATTTCCTCACGACGTTTCCAAGTGTTATCTGTTGCCCTAGCTGGCATGACGGTTATAGCCTTGCCATGCCTAGTTTCCGTAGGCATCGTTGGTTTGGCCTTGTTGGCCCATGCTTCTGGTGGTTTCCGCTTCGTTGTCCTCTCGGTTCCGTAGTCTCGTTCTTGGGTTGCAGTTCGTGGTGGCACCGGCGTGTGTGGCTTCTCGACCTCGCGGTGTGTCCGGGGGTTCAGGGTGGTTCTACTTATGGGCCCTCGACCTTGTGGAGGTCTGAGGGGTCCGTGCTTGTGGTGAGACGTCATTCTCACCTAGTTGTTGTGTGGTCTCGGTAGGTGCACCGAGGGTTGCTTCCGCTTGGTGCCCGACTCCATTGGTTTTTGTGGGAGTCATGTGTGTGTCATGACCTTGCTTAGCGGTCGTGACGTTGCATTGTTCTATTCCGCTGCTTTGTAGTATCCTACTGTAGGTGTTCCTCGCTTTATAGCTTTCTAGTGTAGTTTCCTATTTTCGGAGTTCCTGCTGCTCTAACCGGTGAGGGATTGGTAATCACTACTGAACCTTGTTCGCGAGGCTCACTCCCCCTACTTCCTTCAGCTAGGGGGCTCGTCGTCACGAGAGCTCAGTGTCGGACGGGTTGCAGGGCGTTGTGGCACTGTGTGCTGTCAGCAGTAGTGAGACCTAGTGTTGTGAGCTCTTGTACCTAAGTGAGTCGAGAGTTGTGCTTTACAAGTTCTCGGGGTATGCCCCATAAGGACTGCAACTTTCTTCATGTACCTGTGCTTTTAATTGAAACACGTTGTACAATTGTTATATTGTTATAGTTCTTTAAATTTAGTATATATCTCACTAGACTATTCTTCTAACCATTTCGGGTCTTCGGACCTGTGGGTGGCAGTGCAAACTTCGGGGTCCCTGGCGGGGGTCTGAGAGGTCGGGTCATTACTGTTGGTATCAGAGAGTGGGTCTACTGAGATTTGTAATGAGTTAATAACTATAGCTATCCCAAAGAAAAGTACTAGTACACTGCTGACACCGTCCGGCTAGTGTTAGGCTTGTGCTTTCAATTGTTTTGCAAGTGTGTGGCTTCCCTGCAAGGTTCGTGTGTGTGCTGCAGGAGGGTTGCAGTTGTTGCTATGTTGCGTGCGTGGCGAATGTGGTCGCTCGGCGTGTTTGTGCCGTGGTGGTGTAGTTGGCGGTGGACTCACTGGCAGTGGTCTTCCCCGTATGGAGGACAGTTGCAGGCAAGTCCAGGCGCCGTGCTCTTGGTCATCTTCATCACATTTGGGTGTCTGTGTGTCACAAAGGCTGAGAGAGCCTACGTGTGGTGTGGTCTTCACTGGTGCAGAGTTGTTGTCTGTGGAACCGGTCAAAGTGTCCCTACCTTGTAGGTTTTTCCCTTGTTGTTGGGGTGTGTTGTATTGGTTGTGTGTGTGGTCTCCTGTCTGTGTGTTGTTGTGCACTGTGCTCTGCTCGGGCTAAGCAAATGTTCTGTGTGCCATGTTGCATCGCTGGTTGAGTGCTGCAACACTTGTCTGTGGTTGTTTGTCGGCCTTGTGCTGGCTAGTTGTGAGCTCTAGTAAGGTGGTCCTGAAGTTCTTCTCTGTTGGTTCTGCTAGAACTGAGTTTTCCCCAGAGCTGTGCTGTGCCCGTTTATGGTTGCTGTTGCATTGCCCTCTGGGTTGAGGTGCATCGCTTGGTTGCCATATGTTCTGGTGAGGTTTCCCAGAACCATTTGTTGTTGTCTTGGTGAGGGTTTCTCCCAGGACTATTCCGTGCCGATTTCTATTGCTGTTGTGCTGCCTCAGGGCCTAAGATATGTTGTTGTTTTAGCTGGTGTGTTCTGGCGGGTTTTCCCATAACTGTGCCTTGGTGGTTCCGGTGGAGGTTCTCCTAGGACCGACTTGTGTTGCTTCTACTTGTTGCGGTTTTTCTCTCTGAAGGTTCGTGTTGTTTGGTCATTTGAGTTGTGCGTTTTGGTGAAGGTCCTTCCCAGAATCACCTTTGTCGTTTCTGGCAAAGATTCTTCCTAGGAGTGTTCTATGTTTGTTTTGGACCACCATTATGTTGCCCCTGTGGTTTGAAGTGTGTCTTTTGGTTTGGTTGTTTGTTCTGGTGAACTTCTCCTAGGATGACCTTCTATCGTTCCTGGTGGAGGTCCTTCCCAGGGTTGTTTCATGTTGTTTTGGTTGTCGCTGCTCTCTCTCTCTCTGTAGAGGTGAGATGTTGTTGCTGCCAGTTGGACTGTCTGTGTTACAGTCTGCTTGGGCATTTCTGGTCAAAGTGTTGTGCGCTTGGCCATGTGTTTAGTTGTTGCATTGGCTAGGTTGTCTCGTTGTTCATTTCCATGTTTCTCGATTGCCCTGGTGGGACTTTGTGTGTCCTCGTGGTTCGGGTGGTTTGCTTCGTTTTCTCGCGCCCTACGAGCTCTTGCAGACGGTGGTCTAGTGAGTGCCGTGGGTGTCTGGCTGGTTGTGCTTCTTGTGGAAGTGTGAGTCTTGCGTTGTGGTTTTATCTCTCTCGTGTGGGGAAGAGACTTGTTGCGTGTCTCCTTCCTCTGCTTTTCGTGGGTTGCTCAAGGTGGCGATGCTCCACTATGGTGTTGTGTTACCAGGTGCACATCATTGCAACCTTCTGGTGGAGTCATCCTCCCTTGAGTTGTTTTTTAGGTTAAGCTGGTTGCTCCCCTCGTTCTGTCATTTTCTTGTGGCACCGTGGGTCGATCGACCTATTTGTGCCGTTTGTCGTCGTGATTGTTTCTTGCTAATAGCCTAAACAATTTGGGGCATTGGGTCCCTGTTGATTTGGTGTGAGGTAGTACCGTTTTTCTTGTTGGGTTGCATGCATGAGTGTTTCCCTGCTATGCACCAATTTTCTTGCTTGGCTTGATCGTGCAAGTGTTGTTTCGGTGTGTTCTCAATCGTGCCTCGGCTTGTACCTTGGAGGCTTTTCATGTCATCGTTTTGGTGCTTGGCCTCTCTATCGGTCGCGATGGAGGTGGTGCTTCTTGTTCTTGCATGCTAGGGAGTTGCTATGGTCTTTTGCTCCCTGCGGCAGAGTCGGTGCTCCGTGTTCTGTGTACTTTTTGGAGCCGACGTGGTTGTTGCACTCTTGATGTTGTTGGCTTTCCGTGCGCTTTTGTTGTGGGTCTCTTGTGGAGAGTCCCCTTCAGTGGGCCCTGTGTTGTCTCGGGCTGTTGGTGCGGTTGTGTGTGCTGCACCTTGAGCGTTTTCTTTGATGCTTCATGTTTTTGTACCTCAAGGGCTGGGGCCGGCTTGGCTTGTTGTGCCCTTTTAGGCTTGTGGTTCTTTGCGTGTGGCTTTTTGGCGGGTCTCTGGTGAAGAGTCCTTCCTGTTAGCCTGTGTTGTTTTAGCTGCTAGTGCACCTGTGTTGCACTTTGCTTAGTTTTGGGTGCTTGTGGTAGCACCGTGTGCTCGTGCATGAGTGTTTCAGTTTTGTGCCGTCTGGAGCCTTGGTGCATTGTGTTGTACCTTTGTTGGCTCTTAGTGCTTGTACATGAGATTCGTGTGTCGTTACACGATTTCGCTCGGTGTTGGAGGCATTGAGCTTTCCGCCTCTGGGACACTTTGTGCTAGCCTATGCCTTGCAGTTGTACCGTTACCGCTGTGGGGTGGCTGCTTTGCTTTGCCTAGGTAGCCCTATCGGTGGTACGCCAGGCTTTGGTCGTGGCTTGTGTCTGGGTTTTCCCTCTCGCTTTCTGTGCGAGTGTGTTTGGTTGTGGTACCCTGCTTTGGTTTGAGTCCCTCTGAGGTCGACGTGTTGTCCTCGACCTCTGCAATTGTTTCGGTTTCTGTGTGGTTGTGCATCTTTCTGGTGGTTGACATGTTGGTACTCATGCTGAGCTCTGTGTGTGCGTGGCAGGTGTGCTGCCAACTCTCGTTGGTTCTCAGGTTGTGCATTTTGTTGTTGAGTCTGGAAGCTGATGGCGGAGTCTCCTACAGGTTTGTCTGGTGACAGTGAGGCCTATTGGATTGCTAGTACTCAATCACGTGGTTTTTCGATGTTGTAAGGAGCCAAATTTTGACTTGACTTCAAACATCTTTCGTGCTTTCTTCATGATGTGTGACATTGTGGAGTGTGTAGTTTCCCAATTTCGTGGCTCCACATGCGTTAGCTATCCCTGTTGGACCACGAGGAAGGTTTGCGTGAGACCTAGTGGTGGTGATGTACACTATTTCATGCGTTGAGGAATCTCCGCGAGCATGTTCTCACTCTGGTTCTCGTGGCTCGCGTCGCTTCTCGGTTGTGCTGGTGACCGATGCTAGTTGCTGCTAGTAGTGTGAGGCTATTCCTCTGAGTGTTGTGCTTGACTCTCAGACGTTTTTCCAGATTGCTGTCGACGACTGTGAACTCTGTCAGGTTTCGCTGGCGATATAGTGAGTTGCTGACCGGAGATTCTCGTGTTGCTGTCGGTAACTATGTCCTCCGTCGGGTTTTGCTGGCGACAGAGTGGGTTGCTGATCGGTTGGTCCTAACAGTGGGGTCTGTTGGTGGCTGAAATCGTGCGATTTTTGGTTGGCATTTTTCTGCCGTTTAGGTCGGATTTGGCATTGCTCGGCACCTGTGGGGTTGTCGTTCTATTTGGATGCCCCACAGGTAGCTGGAGTGAGCCATTGGTCTTCTATTTTGTGCTCCAGGTGCGTTTGGAGCGTGTTGTGAGCCATTGGTTTTTGGTTTTGTGCTCTAGGTGCATTTGGAGCGTGTTGTGAGCGATTGGTTTTCGGTTGTGTGCTCCCCATCTGTTTGGAGCCCATTGTGTGGGCCGTTGGTTTTCCAACTTCGTGTGCTTCGTGCATGTTTGGTTGTGCGGTTGTTGCCACGAGGAGGCCGTGGTGAGACTTAGTGGCTCTTTGCACCCGCATTTTGTGTGCTCCGTGCATGTTTGGCGGTGCGGTTGTTGCCATGAGGAAGTCATGTTGAGAGTTAGTGGCTTATTCGCACTGGTCTTACGTTTGCTCCTTGTGCTTCATTTCGTGCCTTGAGATTTTTTTGGCGTGCCCTAAATTTCGAGGACGAAATTGTTTTAAGTGGGGTAGAATTTAAGACCTGGCTTCCCGGCTTTCCGTCTGGTGTCTTGGTGTTGGAAATCGACTTGGGGCATCACATGCACAGCGGAAGTAAAACAAAACAAAAATCAATTTCCATCCATGTACTTGATCAGACTATGATGTACGGTGCATGTAAACATACATACAAATAAGGCTTGAGACAATCTCACCAAGTGGAGATCGTATACCCCCTGAAGCGCTGAACTAGTCCTTGTTTGAAGGAGCTCTTACGAGACTCCCTCTAGTGGTATCCACATAGTGGATGATCGGCGATGACGATGACTCCTCCTACACCGGTGGTGCCACTCCTCCACGTCGTGCAATGCCTCACAACGGCCAATAGTAGCAAGTAGCAGTAACCACAAGAGGGCTCGACCCTCCTAGTTCTCCTCTTGCCTAGGGAGAGCACAGGAGGGAGAGATGGGAAAGGGGATGAAGAAGGTGGTTTCTCCTCTCAAGCTCTATCCCATGAACTTCAAAGAGAACCCCCTTCTATTTATAGAGAGCCTAAAGGACACCTAATCAGGGATACCTCATCATGTCATGATGACAAGGGACACATCGTCCTGTCATGATGACAAGAGGGACACCTCGTAGAGACATCGTCATGTAATCATGACATGGGACACCTCATAGGGACACCTCGTCATGTAATCATGACAAGGGACACCTCACAAGGATATCTTGTTATGTCATGATGACAAGAGGGACACCTCGCAGGGACACCTCATCATGTAATCATGACAAGGGATATCTCGTCATGTCATGATGACAAGAGAGACACCTCGTAGGGACACCTCGTCATGTAATCATGACAAGGGACACCTCACAGGGACACCTCGTCATGTCATGATGACAAGAGACACCTCATAGGGACACCTCACAATGTCATGATGGCTAATGATGATGAGGTGTCCTCCTTCTAGAAGGGGTGAGGTGGCATGATCCTGGTATGGTCCCTTAATGGATCCTTGTCAAGGCATATTGGGTCTTACCCAATAGGTCCATAATTGGTTAAATAAGGCTTATTGGATGACTTTTATCCAATCCTCTAATCATCGCGTTATCCACCTTATGTGTGTGACCCTCTAGGTCCAATATCGAGCTAGCCGTGAGTTGCACTCGTCAGAACTCCTTCTGACTTAACTCATCGATTATGAACATAATAATTCACTCAACTCATCGATTATGAACATACTAGGCCACTATGCCATAATCTCCAGATGATACGAGTGATCAAATCCATTGGACCTGTCTGCCCACAGTTACCGTGTACCTATAGTCCCTCATCCTTCTATTATCCCAGAGACCGTATATTAGGCATGGTGTTGTCAGGCCTATACAGAATCTGTTAAAGTCAAACTCTTATCGAATTCTCCTGGAGAACTCCTCTCTAAATCCGATTGACCTTGGCTAGGGATTTGCGTAAGTAAGACAATATGGGGTATTCCTCTCACGATACCGAGAGTGGATGATCCTCTATTGACACATAATTGCCATCGTAAGGTTGGATACCATTCCCAATGACTGGCTATAATAGACCTGGAACATCCAAACCTATAAATCCAGTATCAAAGAATGTTGTACTCAAACAAGACATCTTTGGTGTCTCAATTCTAAGGACCAGTTACACAACTAAGACTACGGAATCTTTATCTGACAATCATGTATCATTGACCATACATCATTCCAAGAACGGATCATTCAGTGAACTCATTATCCAATAAGCACCTGTACAATATCCCTAATGTCTCCACATAAGCAGCTGTGAGACCAACTGCTTATGGACAGGTATATGGCACACCGGTCTTTTCCAGTCATCTCAATGTTCTTCTTGAGTAACCTTTGACTATGAATATTTAGGATCTGTGTTTAAAGAGGATCGGCCTCATTATCATGTTCTCATCATGATCCAATTCCCATTGTACAGACCCATGGACATCACAGTATACAAATGCATGGAATATACAGTGAGAAAATACCATTATAATATTACCAAAAGAGATTGTACATAATACAAGTGCCATCACTCACGTGAATTGGCTTGCAGGGCACCTATAACTAGCACTTGGATGACTGGCCACTAACGCGTCTGGCTTGGGAGACGCGTTAGTGTCTCGTCATGGGTGTCCGATGTGACAGTCATCTTTGTCGCGACCAGCTTGTGCATCGCGTTCTTGTCGAGCTCGGCTTTCCCGTCGCATCTTTGTGTCGCGCCCAGTCAACGGGTTGCGACAGTGTTCCATCACTTCAGTCATCTGATGCCTGTCTGGGTGGCAGGCGTGTCAGTACGACCTGTCGGGTTATCGCGGCGTCCCTGGGGGACACATTCTTGTCACGGTGCGTTGACTCGTCGCGTTAAGGTCCTTAACGCGATGTGTTTTCCCGTCGCGTCTTGGGTGCCAAAGGCTTAAGGTCTTAATCGGCGACCCCTTCTCCCTTTTCCTCCTTCCCCTCTCTTCTCCTCCCCCTCCGGCGGTGCTCCACCTCCCTCTCTCCCCTTTGTGCATTTCAGGTGAGGAGAAGGGTTGTGCTCGTGTCCTTGGTGTTGTGGAGCTTGCATGGAGCGAGGAGGAGGTGGCCAATCCGACGTGAAGGGCCCTCAATGGGTTCATTTCTTCTTGGAAGGCAGGGATTGCTTGTACCCTTCTTGATCTTGGTGGATTGGGATCCCCTCGTGGTTTATAGATAGCATTTCCTACTTCTCCATGTTCCCCTCCCCCGTGTGGTGTGTTTGTGGTGTGTGGGTCGCCTCGGGATGGAGCATCCCGCATGTCTGCCTTCTTTCTTGTGTCGCTACCGCGGTTTGTGTCGCGACACCAAAGAGCGCGATCATGTCGCGGCGCGCCGACCCAATGTGATGCCGTCGCGGTTGGGCGGTCTGACGCGATCTTGTCGCGGCTCGTTTCCCTGTCGCGACAGGGTTTCTATCGTGGTTCCCTTCACCATCACGATGGTATCATAATGGCCTAGGGGAACGTCACAGTACCTCTGTGTGCCTAGGGTGTTTCCGTGGTTCTGGTTGGGGTGTCGGCATGTGCTCCAGGGCTGGCTTGCCCTTAGGACCTTCAGGAGGGGAACGCGGAAGGTTACGTCGCTGCGTTCAGTGATTGAAGGTGACACCTTCATGGCCGTGTCCTAGCGGTAGTGCTAGGAGGCTCACGTCTGTCTAATAATCGATTGTCTAAAGGCCAATCGATTATTAGAAGAGCAATGTTTTGCGTACTATCTAGTGGTGTTCCGAGGTTTTGGCTTGTTTGTGTGTGCCTTGGTTGGTCGACGACCCTCTTGAGGGTCTGTGCGTCACTGCAACAAGTTTGATCTATACCCACAGATTTTACCTATGGTAGGGTAATACGTAGGTACAAACGAGAATTACATACGCTAAAAACATCCGTTGTAAGGTTACACATACAGTTATTTTAACAATGTGTATACACATACATATAGTTATGGTTTTACATAATAATGTTTAAAGGTAGTTGTTTTGGCTACAATTTATCTATAAATATAAGTAAAAGTTGGAATATACTTATGAAAATTTTAAAATATATGTATTGGTCAATACATAACATCCAAAAAAAAGGAAGAAAAACCGTAGGTCCAGGGTTTAGTTTAGGCGGCAAGGCTTTTCATTTCCCACCAGAAATGAAGAAAGGTTGGATTTAGGGGGTTTTCCTTGTGTGGGATACCCCTTCTACCATCGTCTTCAAGCCCACTGTTGTTCTCCAACCCTCGAGCACCACCATCACCGTCCGTGCCCTCAGACGCCGCCATCATCATCTATGATGCCCTCGACCACCATCGTCGTCGTCTACAACTTGCTCGACTGTGGCCGTCGTCGTCCACCACACCCTCATCCCTAGCCGCCATCATCCACGACACCCTTGACCGCAACCGTCTTCTGGAATGACACCCTTGGCTGCCAGAACCTGGAGCAAGGGCGCTGAGCTTCTACTGGTCTCTGTGGTGGGGACTAATGAGGACATGCCGACGAGGTCTAGGGAAGCGACCATGGTGGTGGGTAAGTCTAGGGACAAGGGAGAGATAGAAGGTCGCCGCTGCGATGAGGGCACTACAAGAAAACTGATGTACATAGGTGTTTTTATTAGAGGTGTTTCTCGGCATCGAAGGCCTCCTCTACTCTAAGTCCTCCTCCCACGATCTTTCATTCTGGCTCCTCCCTCATCCCTCTGGCTCTCTATCCTCCTGGCCTCGTTGGATGCTTCTTCTCCCCCTAGCTATCTTCTTCCTCCCTCTAACCATCTTTGGCTAATGCAAATGCTTCTTCTTCCTTCTGGCCCTCTTTCATGGACGGGGACACTTCTTCCTCCCTCTTGCCCTCTTTTTCATACGTGGATGCCTCTTCCTCCCTCCGGCCCCAGGTACCAACCCTCTCTCTCTCTTTCACTCTCTCTCTCTATATATATGTGTGTGTGTGTGTGTGTGTATGTGTGTGTGTGTGTGTGTGTGTATGTGTATGGTATATACGTTCCTATTTTGATGTTGGCTTTTTTTGTGCTTTGGATTCCATGAATATACGAATGGATGGTACTAAGAAGGACCAATCCCCTAAACTCTATTGTTTGGAGGTCTTAGTTGGAGTCTTGATAGAAGAGAGATTTTAAAAGCAGGATTGATCATTACAGGTAGCTACTACCTCCATTTTCCTTTTTTGTTTTTAATTTGGTACATCGTCATTGCTATACATATATGGTCCTTGGCATCATTATGTGCTTTCTCTATTTTTGTTTATTTCTTGGCATCATTCTGTGCCTTCTCTTGAACTTTATTGTATTGTTTTCCTCTTTTATCTATTCTGTATTTGTTATTTGGCACAAGGCTTTAATGTAAGGTAAGCTTTAGTGAAGACTATTCATGTCTTCCCCCATTGGCCCCCTGTCCAAGGAAAGAAGGAAAAAGGAGAGAGTAAAATGTAAAGTTTTGTAGTTGTTCATGATACACGTCCGGTACCCCGTAATTCCCAATTTGCCTTGCTGAGCATGGCCATGCTTGTTAGTGCAGAATTTGTAGATTATAGGACGTTTTTTAACAGAGAAACCTATTGAGATATGACCTTGTCAAAGTAGGTTTTAATGATTCCCAAAAACGACAAATTGTAAGAAAGATGCTTAACCGTCTTATGTAAAAAAAAATTGCTTTATTGAAAATTTTAGATTTATTTTCTCTATATTGATATAAACATACTTAATTCTTAACCATTGTATAAGAAACTTTCTAGTTTTATGTTTTGGGAAATATCACATCAAAATCAGATCTTGTTTCTAGTACTAAATTCTGGATAAAGCATTAAGGTGAAATTTTGCATCACAAAAATGATTATGATTCATATAGTTTAAAGTTGTGGTCTCCGCCAAGTTTTCAAATGAGAGAATGAGATCACCAAGAAATTTTTTATTTAATGATATAATTTCTTGTTTTATGGTATTTAGTGTAATTTTATGTTATGGCAAACTATAGGTCTAATTTGTTTATGTTCATAACTAGGTAGCAGATTGGAGCTAGATTGAAAGAATCAATTTTCTTATGCTTCTGGTGATCTTCATTTATTGATTATTTTGTGAAGCATTACAGTCATCTTCATGACATCTTTTTCTTCATACTTGTGTAAGCATGGTTTAATGGGACTCCATGATAAATGGTGTGATGTGTAGTTTGTCTATTTCTTTCTTCACACTCTCATAATAAATATATTGTGTAGATTTCATGTCATGTAGTGAGAATTTGTATTATTTCTGTGCATAGAATGTACAAGATGCCTTTCATAGCTTGTGACATATTATTTTTGTGTTGTGCCAAGAGATTTTTTGTTCATTTTCTTATTATATAGTTCTTAATTCTGAATCTTAATTTTTCTCGGGATAAGTGGATAGAAGTTTTGGGATGTGAAGTGATTGAGCAAGAGATATTAAAGATGAGTGAAGGATGGATAATGTTATATAGGCATTTGGGCATGAGGTATATATATATTCTTTCATATTTCATTTACAACATAACACTTGATATGCATGGAATTATATATATGTTTACGTTATTGGCAGGAGGTTCGCCCTGTCTGTAACATCCTGTTCCCTTGAGGGTCAGTTCTCCCGGTTGAGGTCGCGACAGGTTGACCGGTCGTATTCTGAAGGCGACGTAGGTGACTGTCGCATTCTGGATAAGAACACGCCGGCCACCCCTGTCGCGACAGGGCTCTAACAGCAGACAATCTTTTTGTCGTTTTGCTGTCAGGGTGGTGGTGACAACTGTGGCGTTGCATGCATGAACGCGACACTCTGGTCCGTCGCGATCAGATGTCAGCGTTGCATGCATGCCACGTGGTGGCTTTGACCGTCAGGGTCGCAGACGTTCCAGATCGCAACGCAAGTGGGTATCGCGTTAGCATTGCTAACGTGACGACCAGGGCTGTCACATTCTTAACGTCTGTGTTTAAGTTGCTCTGGCCGAGAGCAGAACCCTCATTTGGCCCTTTTGCCTGTGTTCCTCCTCTCCGGTGTCCTTCTGTGTGTTGAGCTCTGTGGTGAGCTTGGAGGGAGGATTTCTTGGCTTGGATTGGTAAGTGTGCTTGTGGTTTAAATGTGTGGTTTGGATTGGATGTATGCTTTGTTGTTTCTTGTCTCATTTCTCTTCCCCCTCCTCTGTGGCATGCACCATGGTTTCTCTTCATCGGCGTGTGATGAATGTGCTCGGCTCGTGAGAGGCGGCTCGTGGAGCGTTGGAGCTCGGAGGTGGAGGGGTGCTAGACTACGAGAAGGCCGAATTGGGTAGATCTTCATATTGAGGTAGGGAATCCAAGCCTTCCCCCTAGTTCTATCAAGCTAGGTCCAATCCCCCTTCCTTCCAAGCCTAGGAATCATGCTAGGTGGTTGCATGCTTTATGTCGTTCCTCAAGGAATGATATTTGCGTATTTCCATGCTCTAATTATGCTTGGGATGGGTGGTTTGTCTTGAGGGCTTCTTGATGCATCTGAGGTTGTAATGAGTGTAGATCACCTTTTCTTGCCATGCATGGGGTTCATGAGGGTGGTTTGCCTTTCATTGAGCTATTTTCCACGTTGGTCTTACTCCCCTTTCCCCATATTGTATCATGTGGTGTGGTTTTGGGGTAGAGGAGTTGCTCTGTTTGAGCACTCGGCTGAGGTCACGACGGGCTTCCCAGTCGCGACCTAGTCGTGACGTATCGTTGCGTTGCGTTCTCTCTGAACGCGTCACGCGACGGGTACGTGGGCTGTGTTTAGGAGTTCGGGGTCTCTTCGAAACGCGGCCTCTGTCTCCGTCGTGATAGGATCACGACGAGGTACGTGTCGCGTTCATATGAGCCAGGTTTGTTGTGGCGCTCTTAACCGTCGCGTTATTATCGCAACGGGCTCAAGGGTCGCCTTCCAGTTTTGTCGCGATAGGCAGAGCCGTCGCGTTCTGGTCGCGACGTGCTGATACATCGCCTCTCTGATAGAGAGCGACTGTCAGCAGGTTTTAACGTTCTGCTTCCGCTGCGACTCAATTTCCTTAGCACTTGTGCTATTCCTAGTGCAGTGCTACTCTAGTCTCTCCGCCCGGTGCTAGGCACTTGAGGGCTTGTCCGCGAGACAGGTTGTTACTGTTAATTGGGACCCCCATCCCCGCGCGCCTGTTAGAGGGAGTTCTCCGGGCGACGATCGTGCTCGAGTCACTGACTTGGAGCGGAGGGGAAAACGGTGGGGACAATGGCGTAGAGTTATTTGTAGAGCTCTCTTAGCTGGTATGTGTCTCCGAGGTAATTGTGGTGCTCTTTCGGTGCGGACCAGCTAGTCCTTTCTCACTACCTCACTCTACGTGGTTCTGGAACCATTTAGAGGGGTCAGGCGTGGGATCGTAGTCTGGCCAGACTATGGCGTTGTGTTTCTTTAGTTCTGCATCTCACTCCGACGGGAGGTGTTAGACATGGACCATTGGTCGAGGGTAAGGTGTGTGGCGCACCTGACCGGCTAACTAGTATACTGTACTATAGCTAGTGTGTTTGCCCAGGCAGTGTTTAGCTGTCTGTGTTACAACATTGGGTTTCTTCCGGTGCCGTGTTTTACACGGGTTTCCGGTCCCGACTTGTGTCCTAGACCAATGACCTTATAGTTTCTTTCACGCTTCCGCACTTGACTCTGTTTAGTAGAATATAATTTACTACTTTATTTAATTACTGCACTTAGTTCTATTCTGCTGTTAGAACCAGTGGGAGATTGGTAGTCCCTACTGGGCTTCTTCGTGAAGCTCACTCTCTGTTTTGTAGGTGAGACTTCACAGCAGCTCCCTCCGTGGTGGACTGAGGAGACGGGCCCGCAGTAGTCGGCATCTCTAGTGAGTAGTGTTCCCCCAGTAGTTGTACTTCACCCTCAGGGTATGCCCCTTAGGGACGTGTTCATTACTTTTATTTCAGCACTTGTACTTTATTTACTTTGGGACTGTACTAGACTGTTACATTAGTGTTGGACTGTTTCCCTTCACTTGTTGTACATTTTAGTTCGTTGTTATTATTTATCTCTATTACATATCTTGTTAGACCGATCCATTAGCCCTTTCGGGTCTCCGGACCCGTGGGCCGTGGTGCCGACGTTCGGATTCTTGGTGGGAGTCGAGGGTCCAGGCCTTGGGGCCGTTACAGTGGTATCAGAGCAAGGGGTCTATCAAGACTTGTGATAGAAATAAGTAATAACGTAAAGTCCGTTAGGAAGTACAAGTAACACTGCTAAACCACTGGAGTTTTATCTGCTAACTTTCTGTTGTGGCCGTTTTGCAGAACATGCCTCCACGCACTTGCAGGCAAGCTTGTGAGCTGGTGGATCGTCAGGAGTTCGAGTTGGACGGGTCGGTTGCAGCCGAGCATGTGCCGATTGACGCATAGCCCCAACAGTTCGAGTAGCCTGGGGACCCGTTGCCGCAGGGCGTTCTATTGTAGCAAGGAGGGCCGCAACAGCAGCAGCAGTAGTGGTTTCCGCCCCCCCGCTGGCCTTCATGGAGCAGTGGTGGAGAGTGATGGTCCAGGGTCTGTGGCAGTACCTGTAGTACCCTCAGTACCAGCCGTACCAGTAGATGCTGACAGGAGGTCAGTAGTTCGCAGAGATGGCAGCAGAGGAGCAACCACCACCGACCCCGCAGGCAGCACCGGTTTAGCCAGAGGTACCCCCAGTGGTACAGAAGCATACTCCAGTTGCAGCGGCAGCACCTGAGGACCACACGGTGCTTCTGGAGAGGTTTCTTCGTCTCCATCCTCCGACATTCTTTGGTGACTGTGATCTAGACAGGGCAGAGAGTTGGGTCCATGAGCTCGAGCGCACCTTTGAGACCATGGACTGTGCAGAGCTGGATCAGGTCAGGTTGGCAGTATACCAACTGAAGGAGTCAGCCCACGAGTGGTGGAGAGCAGTGAGGCAGACCAGTTTTCAGGGCAAGAGGCTAGACCAGATCACTTGGCCGGAGTTCCTAGTGGCCTTTCACGACGAGTTCTTCCCCGACTATGCTTGCCGTGAGAGGAGGGACCAGTTCCACAGTTTAGTATAGGGAGACTTGCCCATGGCGCAGTACCACCAGAGGTTCATGCAGCTTCTTCGACACGTTCCCCATGTGGCCGCTAGTGAGCAGACTCGTACCGAGCGGTTCATTAGCGGGCTATGCTCGGACTTGAGATGGGCCATGGCTGGTCACCTCTGTGACTCCTTGGCGGTGGCAGTGGCGAGAGCTACTGCCTTGGAGCGGGAGTGTAATGGCCCTGGATATTTATATCGAATAAGGGTCTATATCCAGATCCGTCTCCCACGAACGAACCGAAGTCTCGCAAGGGATATCTTTAACACGTGTCCAGTACGAATAGAAAAGAGCACAAGTACAGTATAAAACACAAGAAAGTACAAGTGCTTATAATTGTAAACCATAATGTACAAAAGTCCCATTACAATTTTACATGTCCAATTTAAAGAGTACAACTACCTGGGGCATACCCCGAGGGAGCACAAGCTCAGATGACTCAACTACTCTACTGCTGGTGGTACAAGTCTGCCACAACTTCTCCTCGAGCCGCACGGAACTGGCTAATCCCTGCAAAGACTGTAAGGGAGTGAGTCTCAACATGTCATTGGCTTAGTAGGGACCTCCCACAATGAAACCATAACAACACAAAGAGACCTCGACCCCAAAGGGGTCTCACTGGCAACACCGGTAGCCGAAGCATAACATGCACACACAAGCATGTTAAACGACAACTAATCACAAGCACACCGGCTAAACCTGGTCCTCAGAGAGTAAAGGGAAACACAGGACTAGCTTAACACCGCTAGTCCTCCCTACAACCGAACCACCTCGACCATAAGGCTCACCGGAAAACCACTGCCTAGGCCACAGTCTTACTGGCAAACCACACGCACAGAATATCGGGATTGGCGACAACTAGCCAATACCCATATACCAAACCATAAACAGTAACACACAGCACGTGGAGAATCACACTGCAAGATCTCCACAGTACGCACGGTCTCACCTCATCACCAGCTGAGGACAAGACACACGTACCACAACACAACTCTACCCACAAGGGGTACATGTACCTACTACCACGAGGTACAACACTAAACCACATAACCATTCCACCTCCAGGGCACAACACAACGGTTACAACCTTAACCAACGAGTCACACACACAAGCCACCACTTGTGGCAAAGCACGAGTCGGAAAGGAACGACACCACCACACGGGAACAGACTACTAGTTCATGATGCCAGTATCCAACCCGAACAACACAACACAAGAACTACCTCTCAGTCTCGCAGCCACGGAAGAAAGGTCCAACTGTCGCTCCACAACAACAAGCCAAGAACAGTGGAGACCAACCAACATCACAACCTGCAGGTCACACACCCCGCAGGCCCATTCCTGACACCTTTAGGGACTCTGGCCCGAGCTCTCCAAAGTGAGGCACTGAAAACACAGGACTAGCTGGGGACCAGTGTCGAATACTGGTGTCCGTACCCCTAACCACGAGCATGCTACAAGCGACTGCACACCCACAAACATAAGTCGCTGCCCCTCAGTCATCTTTCCCTCAGCCAGACGTACTACTCAAACACAAGAGTGAGGGTGTCCAGGAAGACAACTCAGACCTCTGAGGTACACACATACCGGGACACGCCCCGACCACAACACACGTGCCTGGCTCTCCTAGGAACTTGGGGTACCCGACTGAAGAGGTATTCCAGAATAGGCGTCGGACCACTAGACTCGGTAAGCACACAAACCACGGTATACTTTCTTATACAATCTTTATGTACAGCTCACAGTACACAAGTGTAAGGAATAGCTTGTCATCGATCACCCTGTGACCCTCAAGCCATCCTACACACAACCGTTCATTAATCACGGGTCATCACATGACCACCAAGACCACACATTAGACTTATACACATTAATCATTAAACACTTATCTTAATACATTAACATGCTTAACACAAATCATAAGCATATCATATCAACATTAGAACATAACCTTGCCTGTCATTGGTCACCCCGTGACCTCCATGGCAACGCACACCACTTAACACATTAAACATTACAACAATCATTAAAGAATAACCACAGACCCGGGCTAGGTCTACACAAGACCTTCACTGCCCAACACCCAACATTCCCCTCGAAGACCAAACCGCGTCGGACACAGGCAACGCCTCTCAAATCATGTCGACTTGTCTGGACGCCATTCCAAACCTTGTCGCGACAGGGCCCAATGACGCGACCAAGTCGCATCGACCCGACACGACGCCTTCAGACCAAACCGGTCAAAAGTTCGGTCAACATATAATCGCATCCGACAACACCGACGCATTTCCATAAGAACGCGTCGGGTCAAACAGACGGGATACCAACACCGCCACTGTGCACAGACAAAACCAGAAATGCGTCGAATCAATGTGACGCGTTCCTCCCTGCTCTGCCGGTGGCCTGTAGGTTGCCGGCAAGCAGCGGTCTTCTGCAAGCGATGGATGTTGCTGACCCTAATAGTTTGGAGGGCCGCTCCTTTGCGAGTGCCTTGGCATCTTCCTTGCATCCTTCTAAGATTGACCTGGCCTTGAAAGCCCCGACGCTTACTGATGATGGTTTTCCTGTAGTTTATTTTACTAAGGAGGAGATCTGGAAGTCTGAGCAACCCTTGAGGTTGGCTATTGTTGCTAAGTGCTCCTACGGTAGGCCTTCTATCCTTGAGATCAAGAGTTGTCTATCTCAGAGGTTGGTTCTTAAGGGTGATTGCATTATTAGTATTTTGAACCCGAGGCATCTCCTTTTCTTCGGTTCTTTGATGAGGAAGACTTCTTGAAGGTGCTTGTCTGGAAGAACCTGTACCTTTTAGGGATTTCTTTTTCAGTTCTTCATTGGTCTACGGACTTTGATTTCTCTGCTGATCCAACTCTTATACCCATCTTGGTGGGTTTCCCTCACCTCCCAGTCAATCTCTATAATGAGGATTACCTAAGATGTATTGATGGTAATTTTGGGGAGGTTCTTTATATCCATGACTCAACCCTCGCCTGCACTCAAACAGCTGAAGCTCTTGTTTGTGTTGATGTGGATATAGCCAAACCGCTTCTTGAATGGACTTGGATTGGCCATGGTGAGAGGGGTTTCTGGCAGAGCGTTAATTTTTATAGGGTGCCACCTATTTGTAACTTCTGTCGAAGATTGGGTCATGCTTAGGATGCTTGTAAGAAAAAGTCCAGGGAAAAGGTCCAGATTCAGCAGCCTACTTCCCTTTCTACTGTGCCTACCAATCATACTGTTAATGAGAAGGAGTGGCGTTTAGTTAAATGCAAGGGTGTTCCTGTTAAGGACAATCTGCAGAAGCAGCCGACCTCCACTATTCCAGTTTCAAATGTTTTTGAGCGGTTAACAGATGATGTTTGTGCTATGGATGATTCCTCTAAGGGTCCTGGAGACTCTCTCCATATTAACGGTCTGCAAGTTCCTGAGGTCTCTCTTGTCCAGATCAACCCTCAGAAAGATACGACGCCTCCTGAGAGCCATGGTGTTGAGCCTGTTGTTCCTGACAACTTGCATGATGTTAGCCTGGAGGTGCATGGTTCTATTCACGTTCAGCCGCCTTTGGCTAGGGTTTTGTCTGGTCATGTTCCTGAGGTTACTCCAGCTATTCTACCGGTGATGGTGCCGGAGGTCATGCCGCCCGCTGTATCTCTGACGACTTCGAACTTTCCAAAGGTCACGCCGCTCGTTGTATCTCCGACGTCATCGAACTTTCCTAAGGATGTGCATGGCAGTGTATCTCCAGCTTCGGAGGAGAATATTCTGAAGGAGTCCCAGGGTAAGTTATTCATCTCAGAGTGCAATACGATCACGGTGGCACCTTCTTTTGATCCTAGTTTTCATGTCTCGTGGGCTTCTGCTTCAAACCTTGCTATTTCGGAGAATATTTTAATCGCAACTGTGAAAATTTCCAAAGATGGCATGTTGGCTCCTCAGCTGGGTGTGTGTACACCGTCCAAAGCGAAAGCTACGGAAGGGTCTTCTAGGTACTGTTCCTCATGAATATCCCAACGTTATTCTGGAATATTAGAGGCCTATCTAACTTGGCCTCTAAGAGATCTCTCAAGCGTCTCATTAAGGTTAACAAGTTCTGGGTATTGCTATTTTTGAACCAAAAATTGCTTTTATATGTGTCGTTATCTCAATATGGATGGCCATGCTGGGAATGCTGGGGAGGAGTAAAAAAATTGGTTAATGTGGTCTAGATCTGTCTCTCTCAAGGTTACTGGTAGTTCCGAGCAATTCATTACCGTTAACATCTTGAATGGTGACCAGCCTGTGTGCATGGTCACTGCTGTTTATGCTGCATGCAGTGTGGACCTTCGTCGTGAGATTTTTCATAACCTCCTGGTTCTGGGCAATAATAATTCTCTGCCTTGGCTTGTTGGGGGTGATTTCAACTGTGTCTCTAGTATCTTTGAAAAGAAGGGTGGTGCTCTCCCCAATTCCACTGCTATGCTTGAATTTAACTCTTTCTTGTCCGCCGCTGGTCTCTTGGACGCTGGGTATCTGGGTCAGGCTTTTACCTGGTCGAACAATAGGGTTGGCCCTACTTCTGTCAAGGCCAGGTTGGATCGGATTTTAGTCAACCCTCAGTGGCATTTCTCTTTCCCTGGTTTGTGTGTTAAGCACCTTCCCAGAGGTCCTTCTGACCATGCCCCCTTACTTTTGAATTTTATTACTCACAAGTCTATGGCTTCCCGGTTTATATTTCAGAAGATGTGGATCACCCATGACTCTTTTCTTCAAAGTGTCTCTGATGTCTGGAATGACGTTCATGTTTCGTTTCCTAACCCTCTCGAAGCGTTGTACTTTAAGCTGATAGTCACAAAAAATATGTTGAGGTCCTGGAATAAGAATGTTTTTGGTAGGGTGGAGGATGGCGTCTATCAGGCAGAAAGTTTGGTGGTGGCCATGCAAATCCAATTTGATGATGCTCCTTCTGCTGAGAACAGGGCAACTCTAAATGCTGCCAATGCAAGTCTCCGGCGTGTTCTTAATTGTCAAGAGATTTTCTGGGCTCAGAAGGCCAGGGTTAAGTGGATCAGTGACGGAGATAAGAATACATCTTTTTACCATGCTGTGGTCCAGAAAAACAGAACGAGAAATTATATCCACCGCCTCAAAGTTGATGGTGTTTGGTGTGAAGACCAACAAAAACTCTCTCAGGAGGCGGAGAAAATTTTTCATCAGTTACTTACTACTGAAGCTCACGTTATGGATGATTCTGTGCTGCAGTCTATCCCTCCTCTCATCCATGATGGTCACAATGAGGCACTAACCTCTGTTCCTACTGATGATGAGGTGAAGCAGGTTGTGTGGTCCATGAATGGCGAAGGCGCGCCGGGTCCAGATGGTTTTTTGGGTTGTTTCTTTCAGGCCTGTTGGGCCATCATTTCTGCTGATGTTATAGCTATTGTCTGTGATTTTTTCATGGGGTTCCCTCTACCTAGGGGTGTTACCTCCTCTCTTATTGCTATTATACCCAAGGTTCCCCACCCATCATCTTTTGGTGACTTCAGGCCTATAAGCTTATGCAATTTCTGCTTTAAAATCATTTCTATGATTATTTGTACCCGCCTCACTGATATTTTACCACTTATCATATCTGAGGAGCAAGGTGCTTTTGTCAAAGGTCAAAATATTGTTGATAACATCTCTCTCTCCAACCAGCTTATCCAGGATCTTGGTAGGAAGATTCGTGGTCATAATGTTATCTTTAAGCTTGATATAATGAAGGCTTATGATAGAGTTGAGTGGTATTTCATGTATGCAGTGCTTCGCAAATTCGGTTTCTCCAACCATTTTATATCTTATATTGGCATGTTGGTTTCTAATTGTTGGTTCTCTATTATTTTCAATGGTTCCTCTGTTGGGTATTTTAAATCTTCTAGAGGTCTGTGCCAAGGGGACCCCTTAGCTCCAGCTCTTTTTATCATCATGGAAGAGGCTCTTAGTAGGGGGTTAAAGCATATCCACTCTTCTTCATCTCTTATTCCCTTTGCTGGTCCGAGGAGGTGCCCACCTGTCTCACATTTGCTATTTGCGGATGACACTTTGATTTTTTGTAATGGTCAAAGATCTAACATTCTGAGGTTATTTAGTTTCTTGCGAAGGTATGAGTTCTCTTCTGGGCAGAAAATAAATATTCATAAGAGTACTTTTATTATATCTCCCAAAGCTCCTCTTTCTTTGGGTAGAAAGATCTTCAGTATCACGGGATTTCATCAGCAGGTGGGTGCATTTCGCTATCTTGGAGTCCCCATCAAGTATGGGAGGACTAAAGTTGCTGATTATAAGTTCCTCATGGACAACGTTAATGCTAAGATGAACTCTAGAAAATCTAAATTCCTATCTCAGGAGGACAGGGCCACCCTTATTAATTCAGTCCTTTACTCCATTCGTATATATCTAGCTGCTGCAATTTCTATTCCTAAAACTGTGGTCAACTATATTGAGAAGTCTTTTGCTAAGGAGTGGTACTGATGGTACTCATCGGAAGCATTGGATTTATTGGGACGTCATCCACCGTCCTATTTCTGAAGGAGGGCTTGATATTAAGAGTCTTTGGCATCTTCAACTTGCATTGGCAACCAAACAAACATGGAATATTTACCATGGTTCCTCCATGTGGGCTACATATGCAAGGGTCAGATTTAAGGTTCACTGTGGAGAGCCTTTTAAGAATTCGACTCCTCATGGCATGTCTAAAGTGGTTTTCAATGTTTCCCATCAAACTATAGTTCATAATTCCATATGGATTATCGGGGATGGTAGAAGTGTGGATTTTCTGAAGCATGTCTAGATTGGGCAAGACCCGTTAAACGATGTGTTGTCCACTACTTACAATGGGCCTCGCCTTACTGTCTGTGAGGTCATTGATAATGCTCACCATCCTATTCGCAACTTTATACCGTGCCCCACTATTCTTCAGGATATTCAGCTGATTTATCAGAAAGATTGTTGTGTTTGGACTGCATCTGCTGGTGGCTATTTCACTACCTCTTCTACTTACAAGGTTCTTTCTTTGCATGGGGTGACAAGGCTGCCCCTGGTTCGTCTTTGGCATCATTCCTTCTATAAGCGTGCATCCATATTCTGTTGGAAGATTTTATATCGAGCTATTCCTGTGGATTCCCGTATCTCGGATCAGGGTATTGCCATTGCTTCCCGGTGTTCATGCTGCACAATCCCTTGCTCTGAAGACATGAACCATCTCTTTATATCTAGTGATTTGGCACGTAATCTTTGGAATTGGGCTGCACCTCTTTTGGATATTAATCTGTCCAATTCTGCCAACATTCTGCCAACATAACTACCCGTCTTTGGCACATCTTGCGGCACTATAACCCTTCCATGCCCCATGGTTTTACTCACTGTATGCTTCCATGCTGGTTATTTGGGAAATTTGGCGTGCTCTCTGCCTTGTGCGGTTTGAAGGGAAGCAGCTTTCAGTTCAGCGGATCATTCACAATATTCACTACATGGTCTCGTCATCCTTTGACATGGTGGTTTTTAATCATTTACCATCTGATAAGATCCTCGTGGATCTCATGTCAGTTCTTTCAAGTTAATCAGGTGGATCCCGCCTGACTCTGGTATGGTTCTCAATGTCGATGGAGCCAGCAAGGGGAATCTGGGTATTTGTGGAGGAGGCGGATGTATTAGAGACAGTTCGGGTCATCTTCTTTTGGCTTTTGCTCATTTCTATGGTTTTCGTGGTAGCTTGGTTGCTAAGGTGCACGCCCTTTGTGATGGTATTCAGTTGACTTTTGAATATGGGTTCCCATTGTCCTTGATCTGCTCAGATTCGGCAACTCTTGTCACTTCCATTAATACCAGCAAATCCCCCTCTTGGGATTGCCTGCGCTGGTGGCGAGAAGCTCACTCTTATATCCATAATTCAAATGTCAAGGTGGTTCACACTTATAGAGAAGCTACTCAGGTTGCTGATTTGGGTTGTAAGCTTCATAGTAATGTAATTTTCATTTCTTCCACTTCCTTACCTCGTGAGTGTAAAGGTCCTCTTACTTTGGACCGGTCTGGAGTTCCTAATTTCAGGCCAGTTTAGCTGGGGTATGCCCCTTTGCTCTTGTATACTGCTCTTATTTATTTAAAAGCCAGGCCCAGGTGGTTCGCACTGGTGGAGTGGGCACATTCTATTCCCTTGGAATAGGGTGCACTCTCCTAGTTACTGTTCCTGAGGACCTTTTCGACAAGGCAAACCACCCACACATGAACCATCCCTTAATCCCCAATATATTCATGCATTTAAACGATAAACAAAGGTAGGAAGTCTCCCTACCGGAAGAAGATGCCAAAGAATGCCCCAAAGTCTCCTCACTGACGGCACGCCCACACTCTGAGCATCGTCCTCGCGTGGTTCCCGCGCCGCATGAGTCATCCCAAGCCGAGAATGCCAAAAAACCCCATGGAAGGCGCCATAGCAACCTCCCCTGTGCTGGACAGAGCATCCTCTGCTCTGTCTGGTCGAAATGAAGCCTTTTAAGTCACCATCAAAATCACGTCGCAGGCAGAAACCGCGTTTAAACCCTTTAAATGCGTCCACCTAGTCCGACGCCACACAGAACCCACGCGCCATGTGTCACAGAGACGGTTCCTTAGATCACGTCCGGCAAGTCCGACACGTTTAAATTGTGTCGCCTACCTCCGCCGCGTTTCAAACAGTGAACTAGTAGTACATTTGGGCTAGCATAACTGACCCACACTGCTCACCCTGTGCACGGGAAACTAAAACACAGCCCATTGACCATCTCTTGGTCAAGAGCACCACACATAGATCCGATAAACCTGGATCCGAACTACCGTACTGTTACAGGGAGTGTCGATTTCAGCCACAACAAAGTGGAGGCTCAGGGAGGTCTTCTCCGTACCAGCGCCCCTCGGACAGTCGAGGGAGTGTTTCCTCTTCTTCTTCTTCGGGACAGGCAGTGCTGGCCTGACCTCGAAGTTGAAGAAGTTGTTTACTCATGGAGGCAGGCGTTAGTACAGGCAGCCGCAGCAGCAGCGGCGTCAGCCAGAGCAGCAGCCAGTGGAGTAGTCTGTGCAGCAGGGAGGAGAGCAGAGTCAGTAGAGCACAGGTTGTTACCACTATGGGCAGTAGGGGCACTACATTCGTGAGTGTCCGTTCATGCCGCAGCAGCAGCAACAGACACCTCAGGCACAGTACCATCCACCCTAGCTGGTGCAGCACCAGAAGCAGCATCAGGGTCAGTTCCAGTAGCCGCAACAGCGCCAGCAGCAGCAACCTCAACGAGGAAGTGGACGCGGTCGTGTGATGAACATCACCAAGGAAGAGGCGGAGGCCTCTAATCTAGTCGTCAGTACGGTTCCCATCCTTGGTAGGACTGCTAGAGTTTTGATTGATCCGGGTGCCATGCACTGTTTTGCTTCTGAGGAGTTCTTTGCTTCTTTGTCTGAGTTGCTCCAAAGCGGACCTTTGACCTAGCTGTTGAGCTGCCGACGGGTGACTTTGTACATACCCTGGTTTACTTAGAGGGTGTCATAGTCGAGGTACAGGGCCACCAGCTACCAGCCAGACTGTTTGCCTTATAGCTCCACGACTTTGATGTCATCCTTGGCATGGACTCGTTAGAGGCACACTCTGCACTGGTAGATTATCAGCGAAAGACCGTGAGGTTCGAGATACCTGGAGCACCTGTGCTTTGCTTCTGAGGTACCCAGTCTACCCGCCGACCCTTTGTCTCTTTTTGTAGAGCTCGATGTCTTATCTGAGACGATGGTGCTGCTTTCTTAGCTTCTGTGTGTGTCTTAGATTCTGGTGAGATATCTGTTTCAGATGTGCATGTTGTCTGCGAGTTTGCCGACGTGTTTTCGGAGGATCTACCTGGCTTGCCGCCGGAGCAGGAGGTAGATTTCTCCATTGAGTTGCTTCCGGGGACGATGCCTGCATCCAACGCACCGTACCGGATGGCGCCGACAGAGCTGCGGGAGTTGAAGCACCAACTGGAGGAGTTGCTTGCATTGGGCTTCATTCATCCTAGCCATTCGTCATGGGGAGCGCCTGTTTTGTTTGTGAGAAAGAAAGATGGTAGCCTCAGGATGTGTATTGATTATCGGCAGCTAAATCAAGCGACCGTGTAGAAGAAGTACCCTTTACCCAGGATCGATGACTTGTTCGACCAGTTGCAGTCAGCTTCAGTGTCTCGAAGATCGACTTGAGGTTGGGCTACTACCAGTTGCGGATCCGCGAGTCAGACATCGCCAGATCAGCTTTTCGTACCCGCTACAGCCACTTCGAGTTTGTCATGATGCCTTTTGGGGTCACGAATGCACTTGCAGCATTCATGGAGCTGATGCACAGCGTGTTTCGAGAGTACCTGGACAAGTTCATGGTGGTGTTCGTCGACGACATCCTGGTATACTCAGCGACGTCAGAGGAGCACGAGGTTCACTTGAGGCTAGTGTTGCAGGCTTTGAGGAGTCACGAACTATACACCAAATTCAGCAAGTGTGAATTTTGGCTAAAGGAGGTGCAGTTCCTCGGTCACGTTGTTTCTGGTGCAGGTGTGGCGGTGGATCCCGCCAAGGTTGAGGCCGTGGTTTCGTGGGGCTAGCCCACTACAGTTGCAGAGGTGCATAGTTTTCTGGGGCTGGCAGGCTACTACAAGAGGTTCGTGCTGGACTTCTCCAGAGTTGCAGAGCCTTTGACCAGGTTGACCAGGAGGGAGACCAGGTTTGTGTGGATAGCAGATTGCGAGCGTAGTTTTTGGGAGCTAAAGAGCCGGCTGACTTCAACTCCGATCCTTGTGGTACCTTCTGGCAGCGGCGGTTTTGTTGTCTACACAGACACATCAGGGACTGGTTTGGGTGTTGTGGTGATGCAGCACGGTCGAGTAGTTGCTTATGCTTCTCGTTAGTTGATGAAGCATGAGCAGCACTACCCGACACATGACTTGGAGCTTGCAGCAGTCGTGTTCGCCTTGAGATTGTAGAGGCACTACTTGTATGGTGAGGTGTTTGAGGTTTTCATGGATCACTGGAGCTTACCGTATGTCTTCACACAGAGAAATCTGAACCTCAGGCAGTGCAGGTGGCTCGAGTACTTGAAGGACTATGACTTTATCCTTTCCTATCACCCGGGAAGGGCTAATGTCATAGCAGACGCTTTGAGTAGGAGAGCCCACTTGAGTTCTTTGTTGTTTAGACACTGGAGACTCTTGGAGGATTCCACTCAGGGTGTGTTCACGCCATCGAGCCTCCGGGAGAGAGCAGTGTTGGCCAGCATGACAGTTCGCCCGTCAATATATCAGCAGGTGACCGAGGCGCAGAGTGCAGACGTAGACTTGGCAGACGTGTTGCAGTTGCCTAAGGTGGTGCTGGATGAGGATAGCGAGGTTCGGTTCTGAGACAGACTCAACGTTCCAGAGGACGTCAGGGAGGAGGTACTGTCTGAGGCGCACAGGTCGCGATACTCTATTCATCCTGGCTCCACCAAGATGTACCACGACTTGAGGGTACTCTTTTGGTGGCCTGGGATGAAGAGAGATATCGCTGAGTTTATTTCACGCTGCCTTACCTGTCAGCAGGTGAAGGTAGAGCACCAGCGTCTTGGTGGTGAGTTGCAGTCACTTCCCATTCCTGTGTGGAAGTGGGAGCACATCACCATGGACTTTGTTTCTGGCTTACCTCGCACTTCACAGGGGCATGACAGCATTTGGGTGGTCGTCGATCGGTTGACGAAGACAGCTCGCTTCCTACCAGTCAGAGTAGTGTAGTCAGTGGATAGACTGGCTCAGTTGTTTGTGGACAGAGTGGTACCTTTGCACGGAACCCCAGTCTCTATTGTCTCAGATAGAGATCCGAGGTTCACTTCTTGTTACTAGCGCAGCTTTCAGCGGGCACTTGGCACTGAGCTGAGGTTGAGTTTGGCTTACCACCCACAGATAGACAGGCAGTCGGAGAGGACCATACAGACCCTCGAGGACTTGTTGAGAGCATGTTTCCTAGACTAGGGTGGCACTTGGGAGTCGCACCTTCCCATGGTGGAGTTTTCGTATAACAATAGCTTTCACACCAGCATCGGGATGGCACCCTATGAGGCTCTTTATGGTCGACTGTGCAGGACACCATTGCACTGGCACGAGGTTGGCGAGGGGCAGTTGCTGTGTCTAGAGTTGGTACAGCACTGTGCAGACACCATGAGCCTGATCAGACAGAGATTGTAGACAGTGCAGAGCAGATAGAAGAGGTACGCCGATGTCCCCAGGAGGTCACTTTAGTTCGAGGCCGGTGATAGTGTGTTTCTTTGGATCTCGCCCACCAAGGGCGTTCTCAGGTTTGGGAAGAGTGGCAAGCTCAGCCCGAGGTTTGTTGGCCCCTTTCCCATCCTGGAGTGGGTTGGCGAGGTCGCTTACATGTTAGCTCTTCCATCTGAGTTGGTAGGTGTCCACGACGTTTTCCACGTTTCATAGCTAAGGAAGTACGTGCTAGACCCGTCGCACGTACTCGACCACTTGCAGCTAGAGGTCGCTCCAGACCTGTTCGTGCCGGAGTACCCAGTCAGCGTGGTGGACCACAAGGTGTAGCAGCTTCGCAGGAGGCAGATCCTGCTCGTCAAGGTGGTTTAGGAGCACTGCGCTGGTGGGGAGGCCACTTAGGAGCGTGAGGACGAGATGCGGGAGTAGTTCCCTTGCTTGTTCAAGTGACAGGTACTTTGTTTACCCTTTTTCCCCTAGTTTCGCCCTTAATTTCAAGGACGAAATTGTTTTTTTGTTGGTTAGATTGTAACATCCCGTTCCCTTTGAGGGTCAGTTCTCCAGCTGAGGTCACGACAGGTTGACCCGTCACATTCTGAAGGCGACGTAGGAGACCATCGTGTTCTGGATAAGAATGCGTCGGACGCCCCTGTCGCGATAGGGCTTTGACAGCAGACAATCTTTTTGTCATTTTGCTGTCAGGGTGGTGGTGACACCTGTGGCGTTGCATGCATGAACGTGACACTCTGGTCCGTCGCGATCAGATGTCAGCGTTGCATGCATGCCACATGGTGGCTTTGACCGTTAGGGTCGCAGACGTTCCAGATCGCGACGCAAGTGGGTGTCGCATTAGCATTGCTAACGCGACGACTAGGGCCGTCGCATTCTTAACATCTGTGTTTAAGTTGCTCTGGCCGAGAGCAGAACCCCCATTTGGCCCTTTTGCCTGTGTTCCTCCACTCCGGCATCCTTCTGTGTGTTGAGCTCCGTGGTGAGCTTGGAGGGAGGATTTCTTGGCTTGGATTGGTAAGTGTGCTTGTGGTTTGAATGTGTGGTTTGGATTGGATGTATGCTTTATTCTTTCTCTGTCTCATTTCTCTTCCCCCTCCTTTGTGGCATGCACCATGGTTTCTCTTCATCAGCGTGTGAAGGGCGTGCTCGGTTCGTGAGAGGCAGCTCGTGGAGCATTGGAGCTCGGAGGTGGAGGGGTGCTAGCCTACGAGAAGGCATGAATTCGGTAGATCTTCATATTGAGGTAGGGAATCCAAGCCTTCCCCCTAGTTCGATCACGCTCGGTCCAAACCCCCTTCCTTCCAAGCCTAGGAATCATGCTAGGTGGTTGCATGCTTCATGTGGTTCCTCATGGAATGATATTTGTGTATTTCCATGCAATAATTATGCTTGGGATGGGTGGTTTGTCTTGAGGGCTTCTTGATGCATGCGAGGTTGTAATGAGTGTAGATCACCTTTTTTTGCCATGCATGGGGTTCATGCGGGTGGTTTGCCTTTCATTGAGCTGTTTTCCACATTGGTCTTACTCCCCTTTCCCCATATTGTATCATGTGGTGTGGTTTTGGGGTAGAGGAGTTGCTCTATTTGAGCACTCGGCTGAGGTCACGACGGGCTTCCCAGTCGCGACCTGGTCGCGACGTATCGTTGCGTTGCTTTCTCTCTGAACGCGTCCCAGCACCCGTCGCGTCTAGCAAACGCGATGGGTACGTGGGCTGTGTTTAGAAGTTTGGGGTCTCATCGGAATGTGGCCTCCGTATGCATCGCGATAGGATCGCGACGGGGTACGTGTCGCGTTCAGATGAGCGAGGTTTGTTGCGGGGCTCTTAGCCGCCGCGTCATTATCGCGACGGGCTTAAGGGTCGCCTTCCAGTTTCTTGTCGCGACAGGTAGAGACGTCGCGTTCTGGTCACGACTGTAATCACCGGATTTGCTCCACAAAAAATGATGATTAAAATTAAAGGGAATTGACCATGATCGCCACCAAAGTAGTTGCAAAAGGATATGACGAATATAATATGCTAACTACCTTGGAAAAGGGAAAAGAAGGTAGAAGGAGAACCTGATCCTGTGAACGCGATGATGTAAGTGACTCCTTCTTTGTACTTGAATGCGCCGTGTGGTCCGTCGTCTTCTGGATCGCGACAAGATTATCGTCGCCTTCCGCTTTAGAGAATGAAGGTTGTGGGTTCTTTTTCATCCTGCTCCTCAGCCAGCCAAGGGGCAAGAGCCTCGTGCTGCTACTGTCTTCTAACACCTTCCAAGAACATTAAGATGATAGAAAACCCATTAGATAACTCATTTGTGTAGAATATGTCCCAAAAAATATGAAAGAACATGAAGTAATTGGAGGGAACTCACGTGGAGTGGGGTTTTAATCCCTTTGGGTGATTAAATTAGGTGTGTGTGGAGTGTTCTAATGCTAATCTACGAAGAAAACAGACCTAAAGATGCATGTATGAAGAGAAAATCAAAGGAAAAGAGGAGAGAGAAAGCATAGGTAGGGGAAAAAAGCCCTGGTGGGGCACTTCTTGGTCGTCTGGAGGCTGAGAGCTCTTCTGAGGATTCGCAGCTGTCTGGGAGAGGAAGAAGTAGACACTGGCCTTGCCTTAAACCATGCTGTATGGAGGGATATATACCCTGTTATTCCTGAACTGGCTGAGAGGGAAATAATGGGCAAGAATTCGAATCCTGGTAAGTATGCTCACGCAAGGGTGGTCAGAACTTGGAAAGGAAGCATTAAAGAAGGTCTCCTCCAATTTTGGAAGGATTTGGACGCTTCTAGATGGACCAAAAGTCAGATTATTCAAGAATAGCAAGAGTCCAAGTCATGTTAGGAAATGGTACATTGCATGGAAACCAGAACGCGATGAGCTTGGTGTCGCTATCAGATAGCGACGCCTTGATACATCGCCTTCTTTACAAGGAAGGGTTTTGAGCATTTTCTGGCAATAAAAATGACAAATGAGAACGCGTCGTATCGGGGTGTTGCCTTCTGAAGGAGAACGCAACATGTACATTGTCGCCTTCGTGAACTTTCAGCATATGGACATACAAAGGGTCTGATCTCCTTGCGTGGGTATCAGATTGGTGTGCGGCTTGAAGCGTTGGACTCTTGACCCAGAGAGCTATGAGATGGTGATGAAGACTGATTGATTTGACCAAGAAGAACCCACCAGGGCGATAGACTAATGAATGGATACCATGATCGGAGAAAGCCAGCTAGGCGATGATGAGCCAACATGGGGCATCAATGATATGACAAGGAATTTGGCTCGATTTATGTGTCAAAAATGGGTGTCTGCAGATTGCCCCTCCTTGATGCTGCTTTGCAAGGGAGTGGAGCGATTGTGAAGCAGAGATGGCTTGAAATGACGATGTAGTGGAATGGAGCGGAATGAGATGAAAAGCGGGCATCAAGTAAAGAGACACCCATTATGAGCGAATAAGCTGCGAGAATTATCCGACGTTCTTCAAACATGGCTGGAACAGAATGCAAGGATGGTTCAAATCTGGGATGAATAAAGATCAAAAGGAAAGAAATGATCAACCTCTAGATTCAAGAGGTACCCTGGCTATCTTTAGCGTGCATGTTTTGTTCATTAGGGGATAGTGCTGCCCGGTGGGTCTATTCGACTCTAGCCTTTGAGCTGTTCATGACTAATGAGCGGATCAGAGGGAAAGGGATGACTGATATAATGAATGAAGATGAGAAGAATCTTGAATAGGAACCATACTGACAAACTAGACTGAGCAACTAGCTCTAAGAAGACTTTCAAATTCGGAATGGAATGAAATCCTATCTTGGGGAATGAAGATCTGGGTTGAAACATCATCGCGAAGCTGGCCTTAACTAATCATGAAGCATGAAGCTCAAAGATCCTACATGATGCATGCTGGGCTAAAAGAAAAGAAATCATAAAATAAAATGCAAAGAAAAGGAGAAAATAACAAATACTCAAGGATAATATTGATAGATAATAAGAGCATGGGTAAAGACACTTCGCATCCCCGACGTGCGATAGAATCCATCGTCCCCAAGCCATACCATCTAACGGCCTATCCAACGATTAATAGTGTGCACCTAGATCATCCTCGTTTTTGGTGAAGGGGAACTCAGATCCTAGAACACACTGAGAACCAGCCGATCCTTGAGATGATATAGTAGGGTAGATACCATATAGTAATGCAGAGATTATAGTTAGAAATACTTACCTGAATTTACCTGACGAGCCTTCTTTTGATTTTCTGATTTTTTTTATTTTATGGATTTTCCTGCATTTTCTGATTTTTATGGATTTTCAAAATAAAGAAAGCAATAAAGAAAATGATACAACTTGGAATTCACCAAAACAATTGAAGAATTAAAGCATAAGTGCAAACACATCTTGAAATGGTCATGTCAATGTGAATGAATCATGCAGCAAAATTCAAACAAGGAAGGCGATAGAACGTCTGTCGCTACTCGATTATGAACGCGATGCACAAGCTGTCACTACCTGAAGGCGACCTGTCGATACGTCACGACCACAGGATCTGTGCCCAAAACACAAAAGACAACCCGAGAGCTCCATGTTTGCCTCCGACTTGGACTCCTAGGGCCTTCTAATTCAAGTCTAACTCCCATTAGCCCTTCTAAACTTATTCCCACCATGAATAGGAGTCTTAGGTGTCTATAAATAAGGGGTGAGAGGCCCAAATTCGGAGTTCACACCCTCCCTTCCTCTCTTCAAGCTCCCAAGTCTTCAATGGTCATGAGGAGAGCTCCATGTGCTCCCATGGGTGAAGAGACTTCCTATGGAGGTCTCAAGCGCGCCCGGACATCCTATGGCGAGCTCCTGAGGCTGACAGACGTCCCCAACCTTCTAAGTAGCAATGGCGATGTGAGAGAGGTATGTAAGATGATCTTTTCAATTTTATGTGATTTTCAACTCCAAATTTCTCCATTAATGCAGCTTCTTCTTCTTCTTCTTCTCTCTTTTTCTTTTTCTTCTTCTCCTCTAGCTCTTCCCTGGCTCCCGCCTATACTCTAAGCTCACGTGGATAGCACCCATGATCAAGGTTCTCCCCATGCATGTAATCCGCACATTGAGAGAGTGGGGTTTGGGGGGTGTTTTGAAAGCTGCCCATAATTATCATAAAATCCCCTTTGATTAGCATAGCATTACCGCCATGATAGAGCTTTGGCATCCACAAACCCATACTTCTCTTTTCCCAATGTTTGAGGCCACTGTTCTTCTTGAGGAGGTTGAAGCATTCATGGCTCTACCCAAAACTACAAGGGGAGATGAGCAGAAAACTAGTTACACCATTGAGCCTATCAACCCAAAACTCATCCTAGGCGAATTTATGATGGATCTAGGGGATGTGTACACCATGATCAGCCTTCAACACATTCCTCTAGTCCCCTTGTCTAAGTGGGTCATATCTCACTGCAAGAATAAGTGCGGGAATTACCAAGAGATAGCCAAAGCCATGGCGATATGCTTGTGTGGGGTGCTACTCTTCCCATCTAGAGATCACCTCTTAGATTATGCGAGCTTGAGTGCCATTAGCGGGGTATGGCGGGGACTCTCCCTCTCTCATGCGGTTTTGGCCTATCTCTATGCGGTAGTCACATCAACATCTACCGGGGGCCCACTTGATGGATCCATGATCCTCCTAGAGTGTTGGTTGGGAGTGAGGATAAAGTTCAAGCTTGTAGAAAACCCCACTACTGAGAGTCGGATCTTCGGGTGCCATCCATTGTGCTTCATTGGCAGAGCAGCCAAATTCTCCGATTGCATTGTGTGCAGGACAGTAGATAAGAAAACTCGGAGTGCATGGCGGCTTTACCTCAACACGCTTCCGATAGAGCACTTCGCCATGGATATAGCGGCGATCCACAGAGTTGATATACGGCTTCCCCTTGGGAACGGACTGGACCTACAGCTTGTGGGGAACATGGCGATGGTTCTCTACAATCCACACAGGTGCTATCTTCAGATCAGGAAGCCAAGGACAACGCTACTTCAGCCATCACACCTGCGTCCTATGATGAAATGACGCTTGGGAGATCCGGAGGATGAGCAGGCCATGTAGAGTGCATTAGTGATATGGCACGTGTGTGCCACTCACGCCCTACCACCCACGGTGCACGAGGAGCACGAGACATACTAGGCGTACCTCAGAGAGTACAGGGAGATCCGCCACGTGGGGACCAAGAGCTTGCAAGAGAGACCTGATTTTATTTTTTTTTGGAATTTTTGGGAGATTTGATGTGTTGAGAGGATGATAGTGATGTATCAGACATTTTATGATGATTTTCAGCTTTTATTTGATGTATTCATTTGAGATTTGCAATGAAAATATGAATTTTTATGTGTTCTGTGAACAAACTGAGGAGGCGATAGCATGAGCGTCGCGACCTGAACGCGACAAGTCAACTATCGCGACCACGCTTCTTAACGCGACGGGGAGTCTGTCACGACCTGAACAGAAGGCGACAGACTCATTGTCACGACCACAGGACCAAGGCAGTTTGAATTTGGGGCCCCCATGCCTCTTTCTCTCTTTCCCTCTCCTTCGCTTGTCCTCCCTTCTCCCCTTTCTCCCGGCGACCAAGCTCCCACCTTCTGGACCTCCGGTTGGCGATAGCGGTGGCTTCTCTTTCTCCTCCCCTGGTCTCTTCTTCTCCCTTGCTTCTTTTCCCCTAGTGGTCCGCGGCGATGGAAGGTGGTGGAGGCGATGGCGAGGGGCGCACGAGGGGGGCCAAGAGGACCATCAGCCGTCAGAGAGCAGCGGGAGAGCCCTCCACGACGACGGGGGTGGAGGCTCTGGCCCTCCCCATGGAGGTAGACCCCCCGGGGGCGCCAGACGAGGAAGAGGCGATTGGCCCAAAAAAGGTAAGTCGATTCAACCCTAATTGTGTGATTGGTCGCATGGGACAAGGAGGACAAGGTGCTAAGCACCTATGTAGGGCATCTGCCCAAGGTGAAACGATCGGGGAATGGCTAGTGGCCGCTCCCGGTCACCCTGTGAACACGACAGGTTGCCTGTCGCATTACTAGGGTGAACGCGACGCATGGGGTGTCGCGTTCCGAAGGCGACATATCGATCTGTCGCCTTCAGAAAGTTGAATGCGATGCCCATTGTGTCATGTTTAGAAGGCGATAGGGGGCCTATCGCGATCTGAACAGAGTGCCGTTTTGTTGATTTTGGCTGATCTTTGTGTTTTTGTGACTGTTTTGCAGAGTGAGCTACGGTCCCGGTTGGGGTGGGCCGTCGTCCGAGCAGTTTACCAGGGACTGTCGGACTTCCAGAGGGTCCGACTAGAGGAGATGGGGTTCAGCCCCTTTTTGAGATTAGATGAGTTGACACCGGACGTGGCGCTAATTCAGGCACTGAAGGAGCGATGGGACCCTGAGTGCCACACCTTCCTTCTCCCGTGGGGTCATATGGTCCCCACACTGGAGGATGTGGCATGGATCACCGGCCTGAGGGTGGATGGCCAGGCGGTGACAGGGGTGACCTACACTTGCTACCAGGAGGTGGTAGACAGACTGTTGGGGCTAGAGGTGACGGGGGAGAGGTCATCCCTTGTGACGAGGATGAGGCTACAGGTGAGCCTAGGAGTGGCAGACGCTCGCCACCAGATTGGAGAGGGCCAGGCATAGTACATGGCCCGGTTGACGGCGGACGCTAGAGTGGCACTGGCGAAGGAGGAGGGAGCAGTGGCGGACAGAGATTTGAGGCATTTCTTGATCCTCGTGATCGGGAAGTTGATCCTGGGGACCAGAGGGGACCCAGTGAGCTACAAGTGCCTGCCCCTACTAGAGGATCTGACCCAGGTAGGCAGTCATGCGTGGGGTGCAGCCCTCCTGGCCCACCTCTTCGACAGCCTAGGCACCTCCAGCAAGGAGATGGGGGTAGCCGGGTTCTTTCCATTGCTAAAGGTATGCTTCTCACCCTTACCCTTTATTGCTTTTCTACTTATTTTGATTGCTTGTGACACTGACTGAGTTCTTTTGCAGGTGTGGGCATACTACTACCTTCCTTCCCTGGGCAGGGGAGTGCCGAGGCGGCCGGGTGCTATGCCGCTTTTGCAGTGCTGGTGGTTTTGCCGCGACGAGTAGCCTCTGCACCTGCAGGTGACGCTTATCAAGGATGCATTGGACACTGTCCCCTTCGGACATGTGAGTACTTATGCACTTGCACCCCTTTCCTTTTCTTTATTACTGACCATTAACTGATGAGCTTCTATTTGTGGTGTGCAGGTTGAGTGGACTCCCTATGCTAGGGAGGATGACGCCAACCAGCCGTGGGTGGAGCAGGGCTGCCCCTACTTCGGTAGGGAGATCTGGTGTAACGTCGCGTGCCTTTCGAATCCATGTGGATCATGTGTGTGTTGGTTGTGTAGGCCGTTGTGAGGCCAATGTGAGCTAGTTGTGTGGAATGTGTGATGTGAATGTGTGGCTTGAGCAGGTGAAGAGCAGGGTTGGTCCTGAAATGAAACAGGACCTGCTGCTGTTCAGTTGGAGTTGGCGGCCAGGGGTGGCCGTTGACTGGTTGGCGTCCAGGTTAGTGGACGTTGACTGCTTGAACTTGGCGGCAGTAGATGTGGACGCTAAGGGTGGCGGTTGCTGTTGGCGGCATAGGGGTTGACGCCAACCTGAGAATTCTGCAGGTTATAGGCTCACCCGAGAGCAGTTCTCTCAGCTCACTCTCTTTCCCTCTTGCCCCAGCTTGCTGCCCCCGTGTCTCTGAAGCTTCTAACAGGTTCCGAAGAGTGGTTGGACGATCGTAGAACGCGTGGCGTTGCCGAATTGCGCAAGGAAACGTCGCGGCGTGGTGCAATTCCCGTGGGAGCTCGCGGAGGGCTCGGCGTGAACCGGGAGATTGCGGGAGGTTCTAGCGTGTTCTGAGGTAGGGGACGAACCCGTTTAACTCCGTAGAAACATTAAAACATATCGTAACCACCTGAATCAGCATGATAATGCATTTTCGGATAAAGTTGCACCATACGGGGATAATGGGTGGTTTGAGTAGTTTAATGTACGAAGCATGTTGTAATGGATTGTATAGGGTTCTGGCATGCTAAAGGAACTGCATTTGTATGTTTTTCTGTAGTTAGAACGGTTAGAAAACCCATAGAGCCGGATTAGGGTTTCTGCAGGGTATAAGGCCGAAGAACTTGGCGTCAACATCGTTTGTCACCAAGCTCCTCGGCCAAGATGTTAACGGCCAGGTCCCTTGTCGTTGACTTGTTGTAACGATGTTGCCGCCTACGGATTATGAACAGAAATGACTAATTGCAGCATTTTTCGATAATGCATGTGTGTTGACACATGAGGTGCACTGAGTGCACTTGGTTCTCGTGTTTAGCATACAAGGTATGCAGTTAGTTGCTTACTTCAGTGACTGTGTGTTGTTTACGCGAGTCAGTTGGGTTCACGTGTAGTGGACCATGGTTACTTGTGGTTTACGTGAAGTTTCACGTGGTTTGTGTGTGACGTGCACGTGGTTTTGTGTACGTGGCGAGTAGTACGACGCCTACCGTGGTTACCTCTCCAGTTGGGTGCCCCAGGTTCTTTGTGAGCCAGGTTGTTAGCTCGGGGCTTTGTCCCGGTACTTGTGTTGTACCGTCGAGGTCTGTGTCGTCTGACCTTGACACCCTCACTCTTGTGTTTGAGTTGTACGTTCGGCTGAGGGAAAGACGACAGTGGGACAGTGACACTTGTGTTTGTCTTTAGTCACTTGTAGCGCGCTCGTAGTTGGGGGTACGGACACCAATAGTCGACATTGGTCCCTAGCTAGTCCTTTTCCAGTGCCTCACTCTAGCGAGCCCAGGCCAGGGTCTCTGGAGGTGTCAGGCATGGGCCTGTGACCGTGTGGTCTGCAGGTGGTGGTGTTTTAGTTGGTCTCCACAGTTGCTTGACCTTTTCACGTGGAGCGGCAGCTGGACCTTTAGTCCGTGGCTGCGAGACTGAGAGGTAGACCTGTGTTAGTTTGTCCGAGTCAGTTTCTGGTGTCGCGAACCAGTTCACGTGGCTCGTGTTGGCTGTCTCTACATTAGCTTGTACACCTGTATTGGTTTGCCGTTGTTTAATTATTACTGTTGTTTCTCGTAGTCGGCAGACGATGAGTACTTTTACAGCTTTAGTTACCTGCTTAGCTGTTCTATAAATTGTTGGTATTGTTTATAGCTTTGTACCTGTGGTTTTTGGTTTGCTCGATTTTGGGGGAGTTCCCTACTGAGCCAGTGACTAGAGAGGCTCACCCCTACCCCCACAGGTGAGAGCGAGGTGGACGTTTCTCGTCCGACGTCCAGTTCTGGGCTGCGTCGTAGCGGTGCAGGGTCAGTACCTCCAGCGGAGTAGTTCCAGCAGTGTAGTTTAGTTAGTTGTTTACTTTCTTCAGTTGTACCTCGGGGTATGCCCCAGGCTCTTGTACCTCTTTATAGTTTTTGTGGAAATTTGGCTATGTAAAACTGTGAAATATATATGAAATGTGGTGTGTCCCTTATGTTTACACGAACTGTTTTGGTATCCCTTGCGAGGCTTCGGCCCGTTCGCGGGAGGCGGACTCGGATTAAGTACGTTATCGGTTTAACGGGCTTGCCGAGGCGTTCCGTCACAGTTGGTATCAGAGCAAGGTCCGTGTTAATATAAGGGAATTAGAAAGATACATAGCCTTATTTCGGTCTTTATACACTGCTGGTAGGGACCCTGATTTTGATAATTTGTGGTTTTGATTTTTGCTGGTGTTTTGTGTAGTAGAAATTTCTGGAATGGCTGATAGGAGAGATTGGGGTGGTGGAGGAGATGATCCAGAGGAAAGCACCCAGCGAATGATAGAAAGAATTTGGGAGAGCCTCACGGATATTCGGGCGAGAATGGATCAGCAGGCGCCAGTACCACCGGTTGCAGTGCCACCTGGGGATGGAGAGGCGGTACCTGTTGCTCCAATTCCGCTGAGAGTGGAGGTGCCTTTTGTAGCACCTGTGCCACCACCACCGCCAGTGCATTAGCTGAAGAACCAGTGATGCAAGTTGAAAGGTTTCTGAGATTGCAGCCGCCTACTTATTTAGGAGGCCGAATCCAGATACAGCCGAGCACTGGGTTCATGAAATAGAAAGAGTTTTTGCAACCATGAGATGTTCGGCAGCAGATAGAGTGGTATTAGCTGCTTACCAGTTGAGAGGCTTTGCCTTGGAATGGTGGCGATTGAAGATACAACCACTTTTGCAGGCAGGACGGAAGAAGCTATCACTTGGCCGGAGTTTCTTGATGTGTTCAATGATACATTCTTTCCGATCCAAGTGCAGCAAGTAAAAAGAGAGCAATTCCGAACTCTCCAGCAAGGTAACTCTTCCGTCTTAGAGTACCAGATGAGATTTATGGCACTTAGCCGTTATGCGCTATGTGGTTTCAGATAATAACATGATGGTTGAGTATTTATCAGAGGATTGAGAGTGGAATTGCAGGATGCGATAGTACCTCTCATGTGCAAGACAGTGGAAGAGGCAGCGCAGAGGGCAGCTACTTTGGAGAGGTCTATCCGGATTCGCCAGGCAGGTGAGTCAGGTTCAGGTAGTTTCCGGCTACCGCAGCAGACAGTAGGTGCAAGCAAGGGTAAGGCACCAGCAGGACTTTCTTGATCAGGCTTCGGGAAGTGGAGTCATATGGGTATGGCAGAGGTGTGCAGCAGCAGCAGCCTCAGCAGTTCCAGCAGCCACAGGCAGGTCGTGGCAGAGGAGCACCGCAGCAGCGAGGGAGAGGCCGGGTTATGGCTATCACCCGAGCCCAGGCAGAGGCGTCAAATATGATAGAAGGTACTTTACCTCTTTATGAATATTCAGCAAGAGTCTTATTTGATTCGGGTGCCTCTCATTCTTTTATTTCCGAAGAATTTCTGGATTGCATAGCTCATCCTTAGAGGAGAAGTCTTGTGAGTTAGTGGTGGAGGTTCCTTCAGGTGAGTTCTTGCTCACTTCGAGCTATATAGATGAAGCTCCTGTTATGATTGAAGGGAACCAGATGCCGGGTCGGTTGTATGCCCTGCAGTTGTCAGATTATGATATCATTCTGGGTATGGATTAGCTTGAAAGGTATGGAGCAATGCTTGATTACAGAAAGAAAAGGATCAGATTTTGTCATCCTAATGGTACAGTGTTTGAATATCAAGGTATGCCTTTTTATACCTCCAAGTTTCTAATTTCTGCAATTAAAGCTAAAAAGTTGATTAATGATGGGTGTGTGGCTTATTTAACCTCAGTAAGTTTGGTAGAGGCCAGTCAACTAGTAGAAGCAGTTCCTGTGGTTAGGGAATTTGCTGATGTTTTTCCGGAAAATTTGCCTGGTTTAGCTCCACATAGAGAGGTGGACTTTACTATTGAGTTGCTACCAGGTACCATGCCGATTTCTAAAGCTCCATATCAGATGGCACCAGCAGAACTTAAAGAATTGAAAAATCAGTTAGAGGAATTGTTGCAAAAGGGTTTTATTAGACCGAGTCATTCGCCGTGGGGAGCGCCGGTTCTATTTGTGAAAAAGAAAGATGGAAGTTTTCGGATGTGTATTGATTATAGAAAATTGAATGATGTGACCATCAAGAATAAGTACCCGTTGCCGAGGATAGATGATTTATTTGATCAGTTGCAATCAGCAAAGGTGTTTTCTAAGATTGATTTGAGGTCCGGGTACCATCAGTTGAGAATCAAAGAGGAGGATATAGATAAGACAGCGTTCAGAACCAGATATGGTCACTATGAGTTTATGGTAATGCCTTTTGGGTTGACTAATGCTCCTGCAGGTTTTATGGATCTGATGAATAGAATTTTTCATCCATATTTAGATCAATTCATTGTGGTCTTTATTGATGATATTCTAATTTATTCAGCATCTGAAGAGGAGCATGCAGCTCATTTGAGGTTTACCCTGCAGTTGTTAAGAGATAACCAGTTGTTTGCTAAATTCAGTAAGTGTGAATTCTGGTTAAAAGAAATTCAGTTTTTGGGTCATGTTATCTTAGCTAAAGGAATAGCAGTGGACCCGAGTAAAGTGGAAGCTGTGTCTAGGTGGGGAGTGCCTAAGACAATAACCAAGATTAGAAGTTTTCTGGGGTTGGCAGGTTATTATAGGCGCTTTAGTCAAGATTTTTCTAAGATTGCAACACCTATGACTAGATTGACCAGGAAAGGAGTGCCTTTTGTGTGGTCCGGTGAATGTCAGAGAAGTTTCATGGAATTGAAGAAAAGACTTACATCAGCACCTATATTGACATTACCGACAGGGAGTGGTGGTTTTTTGTTGTATACTGATGCTTCAAGGAAAGGACTTGGTGCAATGCTTATGCAGCATGGTAAAGTGATAGCCTATGCGTCTAGGCAATTGAAGCCATCAGAAGAGAATTACCCCACTCATGATCTAGAATTGGCAGCAGTTGTGTTTGCTTTAAAAATGTGAAGACATTATCTGTATGGCGAGAGATTTGAGATTTTTACATATCATAAAAGCTTGAAGTATATCTTCTCGCAGAAAGATTTGAATCTTCGCCAACGCAGATGGGTTGAATATCTGAAGGATTATGATTTCAGTTTGGATTACCATCCGGGTAAGGCCAATGTTGTAGCTGATGCCTTGAGTAGAAAGGCATATATGAATTTGATGATGATTAAAGAATGGAAGTTATATGAAGAAGTTGCAGAGAATTCCTTGTATGTGCCCAGCAGTCAGCGACGGGCAATTCTAGCTGCTAGTGCTATAGAGCCATCTTTGTATTGGCAAATTATTGAGGCTCAGAGAGCAGATGCAGGTCTACCTGAAATTGTAAAAATGGAAGGAGTTTCTATTGATGATAATTGTGTGGTCAGGCTTCGGGGCAGGTTGTTTGATCCTGCAGAAAGAGAGGTGAAGCAGCGAGTTCTGGAAGAGGCTCATAAATCTAGGTACACTATTCATCCGGGTAGTACTAAAATGTACCATGATTTAAGAAGACATTTTGGTGGCCTCATATGAAGAAAGAAATAGCAGAATTTGTAGCAAGGTGTGCTATCTGTCAGCAGATTAAAGCAGAGCATCAGAAGCCTGGAGGTCTATTGCAACCGTTGCCTATTCCACAGTGGAAATGGGATGATATTGCAATGGACTTTGTGGCAGGTTTACCAAGGTCGAGTTCCGGGCATAATGGAATATGGGTGTTTGTTGACAGATTGACTAAGGTATGAAGATTAGTGGCAGTATGTCTTGGACAGTGGACAGATTGACAAATATTTATGTTGAAAGAATTGTTCCACTGCATGGTATTCCGAAGACTATTGTATCAGATAGAGATCCAAGATTTACTTCTGGTTTTTGGAGAAGTCTGCAGAAAGTAATTAGTTCTGAATTGAGGTATAGCTCCACTTATCATCCCCAGACAGATGGTCAGACAGAGAGGACTATTCAGACAATTGAAGATATGTTGCGGCTTGTTGTTTAGTTTGGGGAGGTAGTTGGGAGCATCATTTGGGAATGGTTGAATTTGCCTACAATATAGCTATCATACGAGTCTTAGGATGGCACCGTATGAAGCTTTATATGGAAGGCCATGTAGAACCCCATTGAACTGGCATGAAGTGGGAGAAAGGCAATTGGTGGGTCCTGAATTGATTCAGCAAACCACGAAAGTGGTGAAGCTTATTAAAGAAAAATTGCAGGCAGCTCAAAGCAGACAAAATAGTTATGCAGATGTGCGGAGGAGACCACTTCAGTTTGAGGTGGGAGATTTTGTTTTTCTGAGAGTTTCCCCGAGTAAAGGTATTATGAGATTTGGGAAGTCTGGGAAGTTGAGTCCAAGGTATGTGGGACCTTTCCAGGTGATTGAAAGAGTTGGGGAAGCAGCTTATAGGCTGGATTTGCCAGCTGATTTTGCCGATGTGCATGATATTTTCCATGTCTCCATGTTGAGGAAGTGTATTGAAGATCCAGCTCAAATAATTAGATATCAAGGTGGTGACCTGAGGCCGGACATGACTATGCCAGAGTATCCGGTGCAGATCACGGATCGAAAGATGAAGAAGCTGAGGAATAAAGAAATTGAGCTAGTTAAAGTGAGATGGGAAAATAGATTAGGTGGTGAGGATACCTGGGAGTTGGCCGCGGAAATGGCTAAAGGGTATCCCTATCTGTTTGAGTAAGCTTGTGTATTTTCTTTTTAGATGATAGTGCTTGTAAAGGTATGTGTGTATAAGTTGTTTAACCTTGAATTGTGTTATGAATTTCGAGGTCAAAATTTTCTTTTAAGATGATAGTAATGTAACGTCGCGTGCCTTTCGGATCCATGCGGATCATGTGTGTGTTGGTTGTGTAGGCCGTTGTGAGGCCAATGTGAGCTAGTTGTGTGGAATGTGTGATGTGAATGTGTGGCTTGAGCAGGTGAAGAGCAGGGTTGGTCCTGAAATAAAATAGGACCTGCTGCTGTTCAGTTGGAGTTGGCGGCCAGGGGTGGCCATTGACTGGTTGGCGTCCAGGTTAGTGGACGTTGACTGCTTGAACTTGGCGGCAGTAGATGTGGACGCGAAGGGTGGCGGTTGCTGTTGGCAGCATAGGGGTTGACGCCAACCTGAGAATTCTGCAGGTTATAGGCTCACCCGAGAGCAGTTCTCTCAGCTCACTCTCTTTCCCTCTTGCCCCAGCTTGCTGCCCCCGTGTCTCTGAAGCTTCTAACAGGTTCCGAAGAGTGGTTGGACGATCGTATAACGCGTGGCGTTGCCGAATTGCACGAGGAAACGTCGCGGCGTGGTGCAATTCCCGTGGGAGCTCGCGGAGGGCTTGGCGTGAACCGGGAGATTGCGGGAGGTTCTAGCGTGTTCTGAGGTAGGGGACGAACCCGTTTAACTCCGTAGAAACATTAAAACATATCGTAACCACCTGAATCAGCATGATAATGCATTTTTGGACAAAGTTGCACCATACGGGGATAATGGGTGGTTTGAGTAGTTTAATGTACGAAGCATGTTGTAATGGATTGTATTGGGTTCTGGCATGCTAAAGGAACTGCATTTGTATGTTTTTCTGTAGTTAGAACGGTTAGAAAACCCGTAGAGCCGGATTAGGGTTTCTGCAGGGTATAAGGCCGGAGAACTTGGCGTCAACATCGTTTGTCGCCAAGCTCCTCGGCCAAGATGTTAACGGCCAGGTCCCTTGTCGTTGACTTGTTGTAAGCGGCAGTCGATGTTGCCGCCTACTGATTATGAACAGAAATGACTAATTACAGCATTTATCGATAATGCATGTGTGTTGACACATGAGGTGCACTGAGTGCACTTGGTTCTCGTGTTTAGCATACAAGGTATGCAGTTAGTTGCTTACTTCAGTGACTGCGTGTTGTTTACGCGAGTCAGTTGGGTTCACGTGTAGTGGACCATGGTTACTTGTGGTTTACGTGAGGTTTCACGTGGTTTGTGTGTGACGTGCACGTGGTTTTGTGTACGTGGCGAGTAGTACGACACCTACCATGGTTACCTCTCCAGTTGGGTGCCCCAAGTTCTTTGTGAGCCAGGCTGTTAGCTCGGGGCTTTGTCCCGGTACTTGTGTTGTACCGTCGAGGTCTGTGTCGTCTAACCTGGACACCCTCACTCTTGTGTTTGAGTTGTACGTCCGGCTAAGGGAAAGACGACAGTGGGACAGTGACACTTGTGTTTGTCTTTAGTCACTTGTAGCGCGCTCGTAGTTGGGGGTACGGACACCAGTAGTCGACACTGGTCCCCAGCTAGTCCTTTTCCAGTGCCTCACTCTAGCGAGCCCAGGCCAGGGTCTCTAGAGGTGTCAGGCATGGGCCTGTGACTGTGTGGTCTGCAGGTGGTGGTGTTTTAGTTGGTCTCCACAGTTGCTTGACCTTTTTACGTGGAGCGGTAGCTAGACCTTTCGTCCATGGCTGCGAGACTGAGAGGTAGACCTGTGTTAGTTTGTCCGAGTCAGTTTCTGGTGTCGCGAACCAGTTCACGTGGCTCATGTTGGCTGTCTCTACATTAGCTTGTACACCTGTATTGGTTTGCCGTTTAATTATTACTGTTGTTTCTCGTAGTCGGCAGACGGTGAGTACTTTTACAGCTTTACTTACCTGCTTAGCTGTTCTATAAATTGTTGGTATTGTTTATAGCTTTGTACCTGTGGTTTTTGGTTTGCTCGGTTTTGGGGGAGTTCCCTACTGAGCCAGTGACTAGAGAGGCTCACCCCTACCCCCACAGGTGAGAGCGAGGAGGACGTTTCTCATCCGACGTCCAGTTCTGGGCCGCGTCGTAGTGGTGCAGGGTCAGTACCTCCAGCGGAGTAGTTCCAGCAGTGTAGTTTAGTTAGTTGTTTACTTTCTTCAGTTGTACCTCGGGGTATGCCCCAGGCTCTTGTACCTCTTTATAGTTTTTGTGGAAATTTGGCTATGTAAAACTGTGAAATATATATGAAATGTGGTGTGTTCCTTTATGTTTACATGGACTGTGGTTTGGTATCCCTTGCGAGGCTTCGGCCCGTTCGCGGGAGGCGGACTCAGATCAAGTACGTTATCGGTTTAACGGGCTTGGCTGAGGCGTTCCGTCACATCTGGCTTCATGCTTTCAACACGGTAGTACCACTCCACCTTCGGCTGGTCGCGCAGACACTGGGACTCCACCAGGCGGCAGTGGAGTTCCCGACCCGGCAGAGGGTGTGGGAGAGACCGGGCCGCAGCTTCCGTGGCATTCAGCAGGTCACGGACTGGAGGGTGTGGGCCTGGTAGCAGCTCGTGGCTGGCAATAGTGGGGCCGAGTGGTGACCTCCTAGGCCACCAGTGACGAGGACTACTTCTGTGCCTACGCACGGAGGTACGGGGCCCAAGTATAGAAGGGGACCCGACGACCGGTGAGTGCTACTAGCTTAGCCCTTTCTAAATATTTTAATCGTTCATTGCTTGGCTATCCTGACTTGTCTTTGCAGTTTAACCCCGAGGGCCGGATCGCCTCCCTCGAGGGTATCCTCCACTCCACGATCCAGCAGAGGGAAGACCTCCAACGGACCGTGACAGAGATGGTGAGTGTTCTAGTACCTGCCCCCTTCTACCCTTAGTTTCAGTTGAATGACTCCTATGCTTTTCTTTGCAGCGCGCCGAGCTGGAGCAGGCGCAGTAGATGGTGGGAGGTGCCTCCACTTCCTGAGACGAGCCTGGCCACTCCGTACTGGAGGGTCAGTTAGCCGCTGCAGTGAGATGGGCAGAGGACGCCACGGCCCAGCTGCACGAGCAGGTGAGTTATTGGCTACATGCCTCTTGCACTTGATTTCTTTTATTGACAATTTTTTTTGACTTGCAAGAGGCAGAGCTGAGAGACGCACTAGCGTGGACGACTGTGCTAGAGGCGGAGATGGCGGAGTTGTGCCTACACCCTCAGGCGGACGAGGCGACGGGACTACGCCAGGAGAGGGACGAGCTCCACTCGCAGCTAGGGGATGAGCGGCATCGCTGCGAGCTGTTGAGGTCAGAGATGAGGGGGTTAGAGAGAGCCTTGCACTGGTCGGGCCCAGCCGCTCATCAGCCAGCAGGAGCGGCATCGCTAGCGGGTCGGCCGGGCACTACTTGACGGGTTCCTCTGGACGACGGAGGAACGAGGAGGAGGGACGACGACGCGAGGGAGCAGCCGAGGGGAGCACGATGGGACCGAGGGAGATGGCCCCTCCACCTTCTCGCCCGCCTGAGGGTACAGGGGAGAGTGATTGAGGACTTATACTTCACCCCTTTTGTTCATGTTATGATGATGATGTATATATAGAATGGAATCTTTTTGTCTATGGAATGTGATTGTGTGATAGCGATGAGTGAGACATGAGTGCTGCTTTTCTTCCGCTGCGACCTGCACACTTGGGACAATCATGAAGACAAGTTAGATCCGTTCTTCGACTTAGCCCCGTGCCTTAAGCATGACAAGTGACCAATCTCGATAAATGGTCAAGGCGCTAAGCCTTATTAAAATAGGCGAAAAGACATAAATAAATAAGTGACATGCATGAATGAATGAGTAAAAATGTTTTTGGGATTTTGAAAACATTTTTTTTGAAATATTTGATTTATTTTGGAGTTTTGAAATATTTGATTTTTTTGGGGGTTTTGGAATATTTGATTTTTTTGGAGTTTTGAAGTATTTGATTTTTTTTGAGTTTTGAAATATTTGAATTTTTTTGGAATTTTGAAGTATTGATTTTTTTGAGTTTTGAAGTATTTGATTTTTTTGGAGTTTTTTTGTTTAAATGCCTAAAGCCGACGTTGGCCCCTCCTAAAAATAAGACGCGCGAGACTGAAGGGACTCACCCTTTTGGGCCACAACACATAGACCAGTTCAAACCGTTGGTTTAGGAGTCTTGGTCGCTTTCCCTCTTTATCAAAGACTTTACTAAGATAGGACGTGCTTTCCGGGTGACATGCCTTGGGTGACTGCCCCTGGTTGATAGTGCAGCTACTTAGGCCATACCTAAGAGATGATCTGATCTTTTAGAGGGAAGTGAAAGACTATTTAAGGAAAGTCTAATGTAGGTTTAAGGATGTTGGGTTCGGCTTCTTCCCGCAGATACCCTTCAAAGATGAGGTCTGTTGCAGAGGGACTTTGTGGTCTTTTCTATGGGTTTGCACTGTTTGGGGCATGCGTACGACCCAGCTCATGAGTGTCCCGCGGGGACTTTGCCACTCTTTGCCATGCCTCTATTCCATCATGTAGTTTTTTTTTCATTCTTTTGATTTCTTTTGTTCTTTTGCCCTTTTATTTGACTGTCCCTGTTTGAGACTTCCTCTTGTTAGGGTATGCCTAAGGTTGACAACCTCGCCCTTTCGACCCTTGCGCCTATATTTCGACCGATTTGGAAGAGAATGACCATCAGATCGCTAAAGCAGGGCCTATCTAGCCACAGTATCCACTAAGCGCAGTTGCCCGGGCTTGCCAAGTGCGTGTGTGAGTCCTAGATTAGGTCAATCCTTGACGATTGGGGAAGAAACTTCAGACTCTTAACATGGGGTTATCCCTAATCTAAGTGTTGTGGCCTCACACCTAAAGACCTAGGGGTAAAATCTTTTGAGGTACAACCCATTCCACGGATGTGACAATTCCACATAGTGGTGGAGAAGGTGAGCTGAAAAGCGATGGGGATAGTGATACCCTCCGGGGTGAGCGCATGGCTCCAATGCCCCGTCTTTGAGAGTTGAGTGCACCATCAAAATGGAGGGACCAGAAGGGATCTTTCGAGATGACCGAGAGCTCTTCATCGGGAAACTCCTCTCGGATGGAATCGCTATGAGGGAGTGGCAAATGGGCAAGGTGCTCGGCGATGGCATACCCTTTGATGGCCTTTTGGACCATAAAAGAGATATCAAATTGTGAGAGGAAGCTCTGCCAACGCTCAAGCCGATCAGAGAGGATAGGCTTTTCTAAGAGATATCTGTGCAGATCCATCCTCGAGATCAGCTTGACCTCGTGGGCAAGAAAGTAATGCTTGAGCTTTTGGACTACCCACACGAGCGCGGCACAAGTTTTGTCTGCGGTGGTGTATTTGGATTCTGTGGTGTTGAAAAGCCTAGAAAGATAGTATGCTGCCCTTTCTTTTCCAGATTCATCATGTTGTGCAAGGACATCACCTAGGGAGTCCTCAATGACTGAGAGATATAGGATTAGTGGTTTCCTGGGTACAGGAGGTTGCAGAACTGGGGGATTCATGAGATACCTCTTCAAATCATCAAAGGCTTCTCGACACTTGTCATTCCATTCAAATTTGGCCTCTCCCTTTAAGAGATCATAGAATGGGCGGCATCTTTGTGAGTGCTGTGATATGAATCTTCTAATGAATTGCAGATGCCCAATCAAGCCTCTTAGTTGTGAAATGTTCTTTGGAGGTGGCATTTTTGCTATAGCCCTGGCCTTGTTTGGATCAATCTCAATCCCTCGCTTACTAACTATAATGCCTAGCAACTTGCCTGATGATACCCTGAACACACACTTCTTTGGATTCATTCTCAGGTTGTACTCCCTTGACCTTTGCAATACCTTGGCGAGGATCTCGGGGTGTTCTCTCCTGGTTCTTGACTTCACCAAGATGTCATCCACGTATACTTCTACATAGACATGCATCATATCATGAAATATGGCCATCATCGCCCTTTGATAGGTAGCCCCAGCATTCTGTAGCCCAAATGGAATGACTACATAACAGTATGTTCCCCAGGGCGTGGTGAAGGACATTTTCTCTTGATCTTCAGGAGCTAGACGGATTTGGTTATAGCCTGAATATCCATCCATGAATGAGAGGGTTTCATACCCAGCAGTATTATCAATTAGCACATCAATGTGACGAAGCGGGAAGTCATCTTTTGGACATGCCTTATTTAGGTCCCGGAAGTCAATACAGATTCTGACTTTTCCGTCCTTCTTCATGACTGGGACTATATTTGCCACCCAGTTCGGATAAAGCACTACCCTGATGAATCTAGCCTTGTGGAGTTTATCTACTTCATCCTTCATCTTCAGGGCCATAAGTGGGTGGAACCCTCTGAGTTTCTACTTTATGGCCTTTGCCCCTTCTTTCAATACAAGTCGGTGCTCCACTAATGAGGAGTCTAGGCCGGGCATGTCCTCATACGACCAGGAAAATGTATCCTTGTACTCCCTTAGAATTTGCACTAGTTCCTCTTCTTCATCAGGAGGGAGGTTCGTTAAAATAATCACTATCATGGGATCTTCGTCTGTTCCAAGATTGACTTCCTTAGTAGGTTCATCCACTGTCGTCGTAGGTTCATCGAATCTTCTTACACCACTCCCGTACATCTTGGCAGCGTCATCTACTTCGCTATCCTCTTCATCGATTGGGTCCTCATCATTCATGATCTCATAGACACCAAACCCGTCGTCTACGAACACCCCATCCTGCTCAATTTCTTCTTCTAACACCAACGCGTCCTTTGTGAACTCCTCTATTAGCAACAATTCTTGACATCACCGAGCTAACTCTTGAAGGTATCTTCGGGGAATAGCCTTGCCCTGTTGCTTCCTAGGGTGACGTTTGGACTTGGCGGGCGCTGGGTTGACCTGACTCTCCACCCTAGACTATCCTAGACTAAGACTAGACTCTTCTAACCTAGACGATCCTAAGTAGCTAGACGTCTCTACAGGACTAGGGGAGGACATGGTGTCCTCGAAGAGGATGGCTCCTAATGAAGGAGCGAGAGGGGAAGCCCCAGCTAAGGGGTGCCCCTGATCAGGAGGGTGAAGGAGGTATGCCGGCTCCTCGACCTCAATGTGCATTTGAAGATTGGTGTTTTTTTTTGGAGATCGGGATCAATGGAGAGCATGCAGCACGAGAGAGTGATCTCGTGGTCGCTCGGATCAGATTGCAAAGTAGAGAGGACTGCAGGTGGGAGATCAGGAGTGAGGATGCTGCGTGTAGCTGTCAGGAGTTGGGGAGACAACCGAATGAGTAAGGGAGGGGATGAAGGAACGAGGCTGGGGAGGAGAGAACGCAGGAGTGATGGATTAATGGCCAAGCACGTGCCCCTCCAGAGCTCGTCTACAGTCTTCCCTTCCTCGTAGGGGATGTCTGGCTCTCCCACGTCAGTAGCATCGCTCATCAACTGCCTCTTGGATGTGATGGAGGTGGGTGGATCTAGCAGTTCAGCTGCAGCTAGCGGCCATATTCTCTCTTCTTCCCAGAACAAGCGACTGAAGGCTCTAGTGATGTCTTCTATATCAAACCAGCGGTACCATTCAGCCTCTGGGTCCCCTGTCTTCCTTTTCTTTCCTGGGTGGAGTGTTTCTAGTGCCTTATATGTGAGCATAGGAACCATGTGCCGAGAGAAATTCCTGCCATGAACATCGTGTTGTGATAGTTCTACCTCGACCACCATAGTGTTATACCCAGGTTGGGTAGGGCCTATGACAAAGTGACACCAGAGTGTCCAATTGAGTGGTTGGCGGTCGGCGTTGAGGGTGGATGTGCTAGTTGACCATGGCTTGGACTTCTCCCTGTAGCCTAGACCCCATCGGCTTTTCATCACAATGTCTGGAATGGGCTTGGTGATGCCCTATAGTTCTACCCCTAGGCCCTTGCTTTCTTCATATCCCAGCTTCATCATGATCTGCCACCTCTTAGTGTTTAGTGGCTCCTTTCTCTTGACTGCATTGACCTGTGTGGAACTAGCCTCTTGCTTAGAATGGAATGAGTAGGCCCAAGGATAGTTGACGTCCAACACTGAGACAATGGGCTTGTTGGCGGGCCACACGGATGGGAGTAGAGTGTCATGGATGGCATCAACTGTATGGGCAGTGGCTATGCTTTTGACTTTGATCACTCGTCCTTGGAAGGGAAACTTTAGGCATTGGTGCACAGTGGACGGGACAACTCCCAGCGCTTCTAACCATGGGCGCGCCAAGATGGCCTTGAACATGGGGTCAATGTCAAGCACATAGAAGTCCACGGTGATAGCGAGCTGCCCCAGTTTGGCTTGTACAGTCACCATGCCGTGGCAAGATCTTCTAGAGTTGTCAAACACGGCTATGGTGGTGGGGGTCAGTTTTAGTACGCTCTCCGACACATCGCACGCGCTTAGAGTGCTTAGTGGGCAGACATTTATGGATGCCCCCGTGTCGACCAGTGCTGCCCCTACTGCTACATGGTTGATCACAAGGGTGACACAGAGCGGGAGCCTCCTGGCTTCTGGGGGTGCTAATTCATTTTCAGCAAAGGTGATGGCCGGCCCACGAGTCACCATGGCTAGTCCACTGGGCAGTTTGTCGGCAAGCATGTCCTCATTCACCACTACCCTTTGCAGAAAGTTCCTCAATGCGTCTTGATGCTCCTTGGATCTCTTTATCAACTCCAGTATGGAGATTTTGGCTGGCACATGATCGAGATGCTTGAGGATATCATAGTGTGTCCCAGGTAATGGCTCAATCACCCCCTCATCTTGTAGTTGCTGCTGAGGTTGTTGCTGAGGTGGTTGCAGGACCTGTTGGGGAATGCCTTGGCTGGTGGAGGTAGTGGAGATGGGTGGATACGGGCGACGGAAGACTCGTCTGCTCCGCAGGGTAGTTGGTTGGGTGGTGGTTTGTCTGGTGGAGGATAACGTGGCAGTGGAGGGTTGATTCAGCCCAGGTGGTGACAAGATGATGGGTGTGGGAGTGGTTACGACGGGTGGAGCAAGGGACGTGGTAGGTGGTAGGATAGTGGAGGGCATAGCGATTGGCACAGGTTGAGGCAATGGGCAGTATGATGGCGTTGGCCTGGGAAACTAAAGGGGGGATTGATTGGGGAGCCGTGTTGGCTGATTGTATTGTTTGGGATTACTGAGGATACTGGTGGTTAATGGCCATCATCTGCTGAACATCGGGTTCATCATCATACGTCCAGTTCACTTGAGGAGGGGGGTGGTGGACGACAGGATTCACTTGGGCTGGTTGCTGTGGTGGATTGGGAGCTGGAGGGTGGTTCAGCAAGGGGTTATGGACAATCCCCAGGTCCTGCAATGGCTGTTGTTGTTGAAGGGGTGGTTGGCGCTGCTGCCTTTGTTGTTGCTGCTGCCTCTTCCTTTCTTTGACGCCTATGATCACCTATCAGAGAGCTGTCTAGTCCACTCTGTTATGTTCATGCAGATCATATACCAGGTCTTTGGATGTGAAGCACTGCTCAATAGTATGACCTGGCTGCCGATGAAACATACAGTATCTTGTCTGGTCCACACTTGCATTCAATTGCCTTTCCGGAGGGAGCTTGATGGCATCTGTTGAGACCAAGGCCAAGAATATGTCGGAGAGTGTTTCAGGGAGTGGTGGGTACTGAGTCTCCTTGGACCTAGGGGATGCCTTTGTTGGGTGCCATCAGGAGGTGGTACTTGGTTATATTGGGGCTGCTAGCCTTGTGGAGGATTGGTACGGTTTTGACCCTGGGCAATGTAAGTTGACGGTTGTTGTTCTGGCTGGCAGGGTTGAATGCACTCACTTGCTCATTTACTTGGACACCCTCGGTGCCTGGCCCCTGAGGTTTTCTTTGGAAGCGGGACTTCTGGGGTTCGAACATGGAGTGTATGGGGGAGTCCTTGAGTTGGGTATGGATGAACTGGGCCCGACTATAGAGTTTGTGCATGGTGGTGATATCATTCATTGCTAGGATGTTTTTATAGGCAAAGGTTGCATTGGCAATGATGATTTTGACCTTTTCTCCCTCCGGAAGGTACCCAGGGACTCGTGTGGCCATCTGCCTCCACCTGTCGGCATATGTAGCAAAATCTTCATCCGACTTCATCTTTTATGCCATGAGGTCCGTAAGAGAATATTTTGGCCCAACCCTATCCTGGAATTATTCAAGGAATTTCACTTTCACTATGGCGAAGTCCTCTGCATCCTCAGGTAGCAAGGAATAAACTCACTCTAGTGCAGGACCGTCCAATGACCGACGGAACAGATATGCCATTAGGCGGCGGTCATGCTAGTAGGGTACAGACTCATAGATGAAATTCTTGATGTGGATATAGGGGTTGCCAGAGCCATTGTACTTACGGTACTTTGGGAGTTCAAATGGAGATGGGACCCATAAGCCATTGAAATTAGGCATGTGAACATCATGGTGCTGCCTAGGGTCGACCTACCTTCGTAGCTCTTGGGAGTTCTTTCTTGATGGATGCCCACTCGGACATCATGTCGGGAGCGGCAGATGGTTGAGCATACAAGAAGGAGGCACGGGATGCCGGCCTGGTGTGTGGCTCCAGCTCTGGTGGATGGCAAGGGAGGTAAGGGGGAGACCGGGGCCTCGACTCACGTGGATGATAATGCTCAGACTCGAAAGGAGTGAATCTAATGGCCCGTAGCCGAATAGGGGTTTTGTTAGCTGGTCCCGTGATGATGCGGGGGCTGGAGGTAGACGCCATGGGGAGTGAGGCGCCCGCTCTGGGTGAGGACGACGAGGCGGCCTTTCCTTTGAGGGCCGCCATGACATTTTGGATTTGAGATGGATTAAGCTGAGGAATTAGGCGCATGAGTTGAGCAGCTTGATCGTCTGCCTGAGGAGGATGGACATTTAGTGATGGGCCACCATCGTCGGGATGATGACGCTCACTGGCATGGACCGTGGCGACCCAAGGGCGGGTCGACTCCCCGAAGAGATCATGAGGAAGAGATTCCTCATAGTCTTGGGAGGTGTAGAAAGCAGCGTCCTGATTCTCATCATGGACCGGGTTTAGGTAGGACTCCATATTTGGAAAGTGGGAATCTTTGATGCACCAAAATAAGGGAAGCCTGTCCAGACCTAAGAGACAACCTAACCTAGACTGACACCAAGTTTCCTAAACAAACAGCCCTATGCAAGCAAAGAAAAGGAAAACATCTCACCCAAATCAAGCAGTTGGCAATGCTGATGGTTTCTTTTATTTGGTTTAAGTTTGCCTTTTAATGAGTTTATTTTTAGCAAGTTCCCTCAGAGGAAGGGTTTCCTAAAGGGAGAGAGCTTCCAACTTCGGGTGTGACTAGGATTTCCTCAAACTTACAAATGGATGAACCCTAACTTTAGGTGGCAACGGGTACAACTAGCTTGGCGGCCGTGTGGGAATCCACGGTCAGCGAGGACTTACGGAGGGCCTTAAGCGAGTGCTCTAGTCGAACGCAAGGAACATGTGGCCGAGAGAGCGGGCGTCGCTAAGGAGGACAACCTAAACTACAATATGGAAATGTGTATGCTCGCCCTATGTGCACCAGAGTGCATGCAAAAATCTAACCTAAGACTAACACAACAGAAATCAGGCCGACCTGCTCTCAGAAGCAGAAGGCAATGGTGAGCCTGTCGCGACCAAGATCGCGATAGGAAGCACGTCGCGTTCCTCTTCGCAGTGGACAGAGGACAGGTGAGACTCGATTAAGGAAGAAAATCCAAACAACCCTATAGCATGGAGGACTGATACACTCTCACAGGCATGTAACAAGCATCAAACAAGTCAAATCATGGATGGAATACTTGAAATAAGCCCAAAAGAATAGGAATAGATGGAATCAAAGGCACTGACTTGATCGCGACAACCTCCCTGTCGCCATCCTTATAGCGACGCTTGCAACGTCGCCTTTCAACCCAGCACACAGGACTCAAAATAGCATTAAAAAAATGGACGGGCAGACAACGCTTACTTGATCGCGACGTTCATCCGGTCGCTTTCTTTATCGCGTCGCCTTCAACGACGCCTTCCAGACCAGTACAGCAGAACACATAAATAGCATGAAAAAATGAACACTGATATACTGACCTGATCACGACGCGCACCTTGTCACCGCCTTTATCGCGACGCTCTCAACGTCGCCTTCCGACCCAGAGCAGCAGAACTCAAAATAGCAGTAAAAGTAAACGGAAAAACGTGAAATTTATGAAGAACCACACACATGGATGACTAGAGAAGGCAAGGAAAGACAGTAACCAGCATGATGGGCAATAGAGGTCCCACCATGATCGTCAAAAGGTGTAATCACAGAATTGCTCCACAAAAAATGATGATTAAAAGTAAAGGGAATTGACCGTGATCGCCACCAAAGTAGTTGCAAAAGGATATGACGAAAATAATATGCTAACTACCTTGGAAAAGGGAAAAGAAGGCAGAAGGACAACCTAATCCTGTGAACGCGATGATGTAAGTGTCGCCTTCTTTGTCCTTGAACGCGCCATGTGGTCCGTCGTCTTCTGGATCGCGACAAGATTGTCATCTCCTTCCGCTTCAGAGGATGAAGACTGTGGGTTCTTTTTCTTCCTACTCCTCAGCCGGCCAAGGGGCAAGAGCCCTGTGCTGCTACTATCTTCTAACACCTCCCAAGAACATTAAGATGACAGAAAACCCATTAGATAACTCGTTTGTGTAGAATATGTCCCAAAAAACATGAAAGAACATGAAGTAATTGGAGGGAACTCACGTGGAGTGGGGTTTTAACCACTTTGGGTGATTAAATTAGGTGTGTGTGGAGTGTTCTAATGCTAATCTACGAAGAAAACAGACCTAAAGATGCATGTATGAAGAGAAAATCAAAGGAAAAGAGGAGAGAGAAAGCATAGGTAGGGGAAAAATGCCTTGGGGGGGCACTTCGTGGTCATCTGGAGGCTAAGAGCTCTTCTGAGGATTCGCAGATCTCTGGGAGAGGAAGACGTAGACGCCAGCCTTGCCCTAAACCGTGCTGTATGGAGGGATATATACCCTGTTATTCCTGAACGGGCTGAGAGGGGAATAATGGGCAAGAATCCGAATCCTGGTAAGTATGCTCACGCAAGGGTGGTCAGAACTTAGAAAGGAAGCATTAAAGAAGGTCTCCTCCAATTTTGGAAGGATTTGGACGCTTCTAGATGGACCAAAAGTTGGATTATTCAAGAATAGCAAGAGTGCAAGTCATGTTAGGAAAGGGTACGTTGCACGGAAACTAGAACTCCTCGATACGTCGCCTTCCTTACAAGGAAGGGTTTTGAGCATTTTTTGGCGATAAAAATGCCAAATGAGAATGCGACGTATCGGGGTGTCGCCTTCTGAAGGAGACGCGACAGGTACATTGTTGCCTTCATGAACTTTCAGCATATGGCCATACAAAGGGTCTGATCTCCTTGCATGGGTATCAGATTGGCGTGCGGCTTGAAGCGTTGGACTCTTGACCCAGAGAGCTACGATATGGTGATGAAGACTAATTGATTTGACCAAGAAGAACCCAACATGGCGATGGACTAATGAAAGGATACCATGATCGGAGAAAGCCAGCTAGGCGATGATGAGCCAACGTGGGGCATCAATGATATGACAAGGAATTTGGCTCGACTTATAGGTCAGAAATGGGTGTCTACTGCGACGTGCCGATATATCGCCTCTCTGACAGAGAGGGACTGTCAGCAGGTTTTGATGTTCCGCTTCCGCTGCGACTCTGTTTCCTTGGCACCTGTGCTCTTCCTAGTGCAGTGCTACTCTAGTCTCTCCGCTCGGTGCTAGGCACTTGAGGGCTTGTCCGCGAGACAGGTTGTTACCGTTACTTGGGACCCCCATCCCCGCGCACCTGTTAGAGAGAGTTCTCCGGGCGGCGGGCGTGCTCGAGTCACTGACTTGGAGCGGAGGGGAAAACAGTGGGGACAGCAGCATAGAGTCATTTGTAGAGCTCTCTTAGCTAGTCTGTGTCTCCGAGGTAGTTGTGATGCTCTTTCGGTGCGGACCAGCTAGTCCTTTCTCACTGCCTCACTGTACATGGTTTCGGAACCATTTAGAGGGGTCAGACGTGGGACTGTAGTCCGGCCAGACTACGGCGTTGTGTTTCTTTAGTTCCGCATCTCACTCCGACGGGAGGTGTTAGACATGGACCGTTGGTCGAGGGTAAGGCGCGTGGCGCACCTGACCGGCTCACTAGTGTAGCGTACTGTAGCTAGTGTGTTTGCCCAGACAGCGTTTAGATGTCTGTGTTACAGCCTTGGGTTTCTTCTGGTGCCGTGTTTTACACTGGTTTCCAGTCCCGACTTGTGTCCTAGACCGACGACCGTGTAGTTTCTTTCACGCTTCCGCACTTGACTCTATTTAGTAGAATATAATTTACTACTTTATTTAATTACTACACTTAGTTCTATTCTGCTATTAGAACTAGTGGGAGATTGGTAGTCCCTACTGGGCTTCTGCGTGAAGCTCACTCCCTATTTTGTAGGTGAGACTTCACAGCAGCTCCCTCCATGGCAGAGAGAGGAGACGGGCCCGCAGTAGTCAGCGTCTCTAGTGAGCAGTGTTCCCCCAGCAGTTGTACTTCACCCTCGGGGTATGCCCCTAAGGGACGTGTTCATTCTTTTTATTTCAACACTTGTACTTTATTTACTTTGGGACTGTATTAGACTGTTACATTAGTGTTGGACTGTTTCCCTTCACTTGTCGTACATTTTAGTTTGGTGTTCTTACTTATCTCTATTACATATCTTGTTAGACAGATATGTTAGCCCTTCTGGGTCTTCGGATCCGTGGGCGGTGGTGCCGACGTTCGGATTCTTGGTGGGAGCCGAGGGTCCGGGCCTCGGGGCCGTTACACTCTCTCTCCCCTCATTTGTGATTGATGCATAATTGAGTGGTGATTTGAATTTTTTGTGTGATGAATATTTTTTTAAGGTTCTGCTTTCTTTACATAGGAAGCGAATGGAATTAGGCCCTTCACTATGTACACTGGTCCTGATAAATGTTAGGCTTCCCATGGGGGGCAAATCCAACTTCCATGTCAAGGTGGGGTGTGTGAGAATCAGTTCAAATTGATTTGTGTTCTTGGTTGTGATTTGTGTTCTAGGTAAAGATTGATTTTGTGAATCAGCTAGGTGTAATTGTCTGTGCTTCTAATGATTTTCTCAAAAACAATGTGAATAGCTAGAGCAAAGTCGATTGCAAATGACTCAGTGCACGTTATTGAGTAACTTGACGAAACTAGAAGACATATTACTTCTAACGGTAAGCTCTTTCTCCCAGTTTCTGAAGATGTTTTAGCTCTATTATGAAATTTAGTGTCTTCAAGTTGTATGCCCTTCTACCCCTGTAAGAGGGAATGTTTATCCATAATATCCACTTCTGCCTGGAACAAGAAACAATTATGGCTATTAACCAAATGAATATGGAGGTTAATGGAGAGGAGGAAAATGTGAAGCATTATCATTATTTTGAACTCATTGTGGTTCTTATGGAACCATCATCTAGCTCTCAGCTCAAATATTCCATGGAGAAATGCCTTAACATCTGAAGCATAATGTCTATCTAAAATTGTTGATAGCATGTGCACACCAATGCATATATAGACTTGACAGAAAATAAAACCTTATTTCATCGATCCATGGATTATTAGTGAGAAAATACTGAAGTAGATTTCCCTAGGTTATTTCAAGTGCATTCTATCACCATGAGACAACAAATAAGAGAGCAACCCCATCCTGCTTGAGCCTTGTTGTGGTTACTTGTGCTCACTTAACCATTTTTCTTGATATCTATCATCATTTATAGGCCTTGACCCATTAAAAAGAATGTATTTACTATATGCTTAAATTATGTAATTTGGAGTCATATCAACATATGTTGTAAACTTGTAATCTTCTTTAAAGGATGTCATCTTTCGGGTCTCCTAAAGTGCTTGAATATGCTATCACCACTGGCACTGCTTTCTATTTTATATAAATACATGCTCTTCTGATCACTTTCCCACCTTGCCCTTTGGTCCATTCTATGGGAGCCCAAATGCCTAGTTGCCTATCTTCATGGAAATTACATGCCAATTACTAAAATCTTACCTCTCAAATAAAAAGATAAAGAATATAGAAGTATCATATGTGACAATGAGTTTGCTAGTAATTTAACTGATGTCATCAATAAAATTGCATGGTTCCCAAGTAATTTATGTTCATCGATTAGCTTATTCATGTGAAGAGTTAAACTATGTTTGGCATTGTTTTATGAAGGAAATGAATAATACTTTATTTTCAAGAAAGTGCATTATGCATGTGCATGAGCTTTGTAAAGATGCTGATATCAACATGTGTGCAAATCAAAACTTTGAAAAATAGCAGTCTTGGATTCATTAGTGTAATCTTTTAAAGAAATTATATTTTCACTAATTTCATTTTTTATTGGTACATTGCACTTGATGCTCGTGTAGCAGGAAAGCGACCTAAAATTCTAACCATTCGTCAAAACTGTGATGTAAGTACTTGAAGTTTATTGGACTAAAATGTTTATTTTTTATACCACCTTCAACTTTTCATAAGAATCTTTGTTCTGTCTCTTTTTTTCACTCATGTGCAGGTCATTAGCACAGCATGTTGTGTCTTCTATAGTCATTGTGGCAACTTTGGCATTGTATGAGAGAAATCTTTTGACTGAAGAAACTCTGGCTGGTTTTCTTTTCCAATTTTGAAGAAAGAAGACATAAGTCCTTCGATGTAAAAGTTTCTCCGTATGCATGAGCTTAAGGATCAGATTTGCTCATCATGGTTTGCTCCAGTGGGATCTGCTAGTGATTATCCTATTTTACCAAAATGGGTCATCTGCGGAGAGGTATGTGTATGATACTTGGGTTGTTTCCCTTTCAGGGCATATGTGTATTTATGTGTTTTGTGTATATATGTATTCACTCTGTTTCCTTTTGCACTAACAACTTTTATTTTTTTAGTTAGTTTGCGGTGGATCGTGTTCTGGTCCATCAGATGAAATCTCACCCATATATTCCTTATGGGCAACATTTATAGGCCTTTATATTGCCAATTATGTGGTGGAAAGATCTATTGGGTAAGTCTAATTAATCTGAGTATTATTTACTTTCTACAAACTTTTATGATTTTCTCAATTTTGAAGAAGATAATGGTGTACCTGTAGCTTGCTCTATCCAAGTCTAAACATTTATAGGTCGTCGAGGTTTCGTGTCTGATAGATTGCTTAATTTTTGTGCAGGGAAAGAAATTTTTGTTTTTTTATTTTTATCAATTATTTTATTTTTATTGGTCTAGAACTAGGCCGATCTAGGGCAACTCAGAGTTATTTGGGTTGACTGATCCTGAGCCTGAATTCAATCTAGAGAACCTTGACCTTTGTTATTGCTCCTGCGGTGATTTTTGGACTGCTTTTCTGGTGGCTTCTAGTACTGAATGTAGTCTACCTGGCCATGATAGGTCTAACCAATTGTGACACTGGGAAAAATACATTAATTATTACCACTTTATTACTTTATCCTCATTTGTATTTTGCTCATAAAATCTGATGGGATCCTCTCTTTTACTCCAGTCATGTAGGTTTATTTTGGTGGCTGATGCAATTTTTTTAGCATGGACTCACACCAGCTCTTTAGATATGGTCTACCTGGCCATGACATATCCTTCAAGGTTGCTTCACTGGCTAGTTCTGCTTACTCTGGATGGTTGAGTTCTTTGAAATCTGATCTAGTTAATTCTCTAGACTCTCCCCTTTCTAATCACTTTGATTGTGATACTTTTCCTGCACTAAACAGCGGTCAAGAACACTACAGTTCCACAGAGACACTAAGTTCATTGTCACAGTCAGTATAGTAGGCATACTATCAGATACATTAATTTCTTCTGTTAGATAGAACAAGTCACTTGTTTGGTATCATTTTTACTAAGTTATGTAGGTCCTCTCTGTTGGGCTACAATGTGTATGATGACATGTGCATGAATGTTTTTGATGATGTGACATAATTGATGTTGTGTAAATGTTTGGAACATGATAAAAATGACAAAGACTTGAAAAAATAATAAATGGAATCATGCTTTTATTGATCACCTATGTATTCATTGTATCTCACTTAGAGTGTTTCTTAGTGTAGGTATGAATGCATACAAGCCAAGCAACAAGATCCAAGTGAAAAAGAACAAGAAATAAAGTTCAAGTGATCACCTATCGACAACCAGAAATATACTTGTCGACAGATGGACCATCCAACAACAAACAAGCTACTGGAAGCTCAAATGGAGCAGTAGCTGTCGACAGATGGAGCTTACCTGTCGACAGGTAAGGCTGCCTGTCGACAACCATGGATCACCTGTTGACATTCCTAGTGTTCCAGGAACTTACATGGTTCTGGGAACCAGTTTTGAGCAGTAGTTGTCGACAGCTACATGGTGCCTGTCGACAGACGAAGAGAAAGTAAGATCCGATGGTTAGGATATGATCTGTATTGGGGTGACCCCTTCAAGCACGACTCTCCATACTTGGACACCTATATATATATAGATCATATGAAGGTATTTTCTCAGCAGGAAGCCACCATACCAAAACCCTAAGCAAAACGCAAGAGAAAAGCTTCTCCGTGCTGCTTTGCTTCAACCCTCCGTCCAGTTCGTGGAAGATCCATCTCACGAGCGGAGTTGAAGTCAGTTCATCCACGATTCAAGCTTCTCCATCAACTGGGCATCATCTACACGAAGCTTGGAGTTCTTCTGGATGATCACCACCAAGAAGAGTTCTTCATCTAGATTTGTTTCTAAAATTCAGAACTCTTCTCTCCTTCCACTTTTCACTATTTTATGTGTGTGGCTGTGGTTCAAGCGTCCCTTGTGCTTGATCCACGTTTGGGTTGTTGTTCTGATTTCTTGTTTGCATCAGACAACGTAGGTGTGTGTGTTGTAGAGTTGAACTCTCTGATAAGCAGTCGTTCTGCGCGTGTGTGTGGACGGTGGACGTAGGATACACAAGTTGTGTACTCCGAACCACCTTAAATCTTTGTGTCCTATGGTTTGAATGTTTCATGGTAAATGTTTGGTAGGCATGTTGATTATTCACACGCTAGATACATTGTTATTCGCTCTACTCACAATCAGCACACACGTCATAGTTCGAAATTGATATAAATATGTTGAAGATTTCGATAAGCCAGTGTTGGATCCAAAAGTAGGCTATAGTGCTTTTAATTGGTAGTAATCTATTCACCCCCCTTCTAGATTACTACTTAAGATAATTCCAATATCTTTCCAATTGGTATTATTGCGAGGTTTCTCCAATTTACAGCTTTAAAAGCTTGATCTCACGATCAGGAGAAGTTCGATCTCATGGAACCTAACAATGGGTTCATGGCTGAAGGACACTAAGTGTCCAGGCCTCCCTTCTTTGATGGCACTGACTACATTTATTGGAAAAACAATATGCAGGTCTTTCTGAGAGCTCAAGACTACGAGCTGTGGATGATCATCAACAAATGGCCTTATGAGTTGCCTGCTGATGAGAACACCTAGACCAGAGAACAGATCCACAGAGGTACATTAAATTGGATCACATTGAACATGATGCAGTGCACCGTACATCCGAAAGAATATTCGAAGGTCTCCACATGTAAGTCAGCAAAAGAGATGTGGGACAAATTGGAACTCATATAGGAAGGTACTTCTGAGGTAAGGGAAACCAAAGCAAGCATGCTAGTATTTGAATATGAGATGTTTAGAATGAAAATAAAGAAACCATTTCAGATATGTTTGCTAGATTCATGCCAATAATAAATGGGTTGAAAGGTCTCAAAAAGGAGTACTCAGAGAGTGACTTAGTAAGGAAGATACTTCGGTCTCTTCCATCCTCTTGGCATACTAAGGCCACTGTCATTGACTCTAAAGACCTTTCAACAATGAAATTGGATGAGTTAATAGGATCCCTGATGACTTATGAAATTAACCTGAAAAGAAAAGAAACTGAGGTTAATCCTAGAAAATCCATTGCTTTAAAAGCCTCTAACAAAAGTTCTTCAAGTTCCAAGAAAGAGGCACAAAAGGAAAGTGATGAATCTGAATCGTCTAGTGATAGTGAGAATGATGAAATGACCATGCTTACTAGACAGTTCAAAAATTTCCTCAGGTTCAAAAAGAAAGGCTCAGGTAACTTCAAAACTTTTCCCAAGAAAAAATTTTCAAATAAATTTGATTCCAACAAAAAATCTGACATGATTGTGTGCTATGAGTGCAAGAAACTAGGGCACATGAGAGGTGAATGCCCAGAGCTAAAGAAAAAGCTGAAAAAGGACAAGTTCACTTTCAAGAAAGCCAATGCAATGATGGCGACTTGGAGTGATGAAGATGAAGACGAGAACGCACAAGGAGGCTCTGCAGATGAAGAAATTCAGTGCTTAATGGTAAGGAGTGAAGAATCAAATGAGGTAAACTCTTCCTTTGAAAACTATATTGTTGATGAATGGGAAGAGGCATACACCTTGCTCTTTGAAAAATTTTGTGAATTCAAATCTGAAAATAAAGCATTGAAAAAGAAAATCACTAATCTTGTATCTAGCACAAGCACTGATGAACAACTTGCAATCATGTCTAAAGAAATTGACTTACTGAAAATTGAACAGGAAGGTCACTATGAAGAAATGGATTGCATGAAAGAAAATTTGCAAGAAAATGAAAAGAAAAACAAAGTCTAATCAATTCTCTTGAAAAACTTCAACATGAAAATCATGAGATTTAGAAAAAGTTGGATCAAGCTGAAAAGGAATTAAGAGGAAAAGCTGAAGACCTTTCAAAATTTGTAAAAGGAAAGCAAAATCTTGATGCTGTTTTGGGAGTTAAAACAAATGTAACAAGGCATGGACTTGGATTTCAACCAGAAAAACAAAAGAAACTAGGAGAGAAATTGATTACATCTCTTGTAGATTGCAGTCAAAGTGCAAGCAAGAAAGTTCAACCTACAAGTAAGCAACTGAAAAACAAACAAAAATCATCATATGTTCAACATGTGAAGAAATCTGTCGACAGACCCAATGAGAGCTGTCGACAGGCCTGGAAATATACTGCAAAAGGAAAGCCATCCAGGCAACAAAAGGCTAAAATGCAAACTCAAGTTCAACAAAACAATAAAAGAAATGTCTTGAGAAAAACTCCATCATGCAATTACTGTAAAAAACTTGGTCATACAAAAAATCAATGCTGGAATAAATTAAACAAACTGAAATGCAAACAAGTTTGGATTCCAAAGCATTTACTTTTCGGCATGAATGATAGAATGAGACCCAAAGTAATTTGGGTACCAAAACCTCTTATCTGATCCATCTATGAAGAAATGCCTAGCAGCCCAAAATCAAAATAAATGGTACTTGGATAGCGGCTGCTCGAGGCACATGACGGGCGACAAAGAAAATTTATGTCTACTGGTGGAAAAAGACGAAGGACAAGTTGTCTTTGGAGGTAACAATAGGGGCCAAATTATTGGCACGGGTAAGGTTGGTAAGTATGCCTCTAACTCAATAGACAATGTGATTTTAGTTGATGGTCTTAATCACAATCTTCTTAGCATAAGCCAATTGTGTGATAAAGGCCATAAAGTCATCTTTGAAACAAATGAATGTCAAATTGTTGATAAAGAAACATGAAGTCTCAAGTTTTCTGGAAAAAAGGTGAATAACATCTATCTAGTTGATTTAGATGAAGCAGAAAACAAAAAATTATGTCTTGTTGCAAATAAAAAAGATGAATTGACTTTGTGGCATCGTAGGCTAGGCCATGCAAGCTACAATGTTTTGCACAAAATCGTGAGGATGAAACTGGTAAGTGGTCTTCTTGAGATTTCTTTCAATAAAAATGTGAGTTTTTGTGATGCATGTGCACAAGGAAAATAAACCAGAAAGTCTTTCAAATCAAATGCTCCCTTAATCACCTCAAAACCTTATGAATTGTTGCACATGAACCTTTTTAGACCTACTAGATTTTTGGGTTTGTCATTTAGATGATTTTTCTAGGTTCACATGGGTAAAATTTCTGGCTCACAAACATGAAGTTCTAAATAACTTTCAAGAGTTCTTCAATAAGATTGAGCATGGCAACACAAACAAAATATGCTCAATCTGCACTGATCAAGGGGGAGAGTTTGACAATATTTCATTTTTTGAATTCTACAGGAACCATGGTATAGATCATAAGTTTTCCTCTCCAAGGACTACGGAACAAAACGGTGCAGTGGATAGAAAGAACAGAACTTTGGTGGAAATGGCTCGCACTCTTCTGGTTCAAAGCCAACTTCCAAGGAGCTTTTGGGCAGAAGCTGTGAACACTTTATGCTACATTCTAAATCGAGCGATGGTAAGACCTGTCATGAAGAAAATCCCATATGAGCTCCTGAAAGGTAAGAAACCAAGTATTGGATACTTTAGGATCTTTGGTTCCAAAGTCTTTATACATAACAATGATAAAGATGATTTAGATAAATTTGAAGCCAAAAGTGATCCAGGTATTTTTCTCGGATACTCAGAACATTCTAGAGCTTATAGAGTGTATAACAATAAAAACAAAACTATGGAAGTCTCCACATGTTATTTTTGATGAGTACATCAACAAAAAAAACAAATCAAGTGTTTCCAGGTATGATGATGATGAAGGAAAAATACTTGAAGATCAAGATGAAAAGAAACTATCAACAGACCATGAAGAGGTTGTTGACAGCCTGAAGACAATTCACAAGATCAAACTCTTCAAGAACAACCTCCCCAAGCGCAAATTCCTCAAGAGCAATATCCACAAGACCAAGACCAATCGGGTCCTTCAACAATCAGAAATATCAGGTACTCAAAAGATCACCCACTTGAAAATGTAATTGGAAATGTAAATGATAGAGTTCAAACTAGGTCTCATTTTAGACACATTGTTGAACAAGATCATTTCGCATTTGTCTCTCAAGTGGAACCTAAAAATGTTGAAGAGGCTCTAAAATAAAATTCATGGATAGATGCTATGCATGAAGAGCTTAGGCAATTTGAAAGGAACAATGTATGGAGCTTAGTTCCTAGGACCCCTGAAATTTCTGTAATAGGAACAAGATGGGTATTTAGGAATAAGCTAAATAAGAGGGTAAAGTGGTGAGAAACAAAGCTAGACTAGTAGCAAAAGGATATAATCAAGAGTTTGGGAGATAGATTTTGAAGAATCCTTTACCTTTGTAGCTAGGCTTGAGGCAGTTAGAATTTTGTTAGCATATGCATGCTCAAACAAGTTTAAACTTTTTCAAATGGATGTTAAAACTGCCTTCTTGAATGGTTACATCAAAGAGGAAGTCTATGTTTCTCAACCACCTAGATTTGAGAATAATGATAAGCCTAACCATGTTTATAAATTGCACAAAGCTCTCTATGGTTTGAAACAGGCACCCCTAGCTTGGTACGATAGACTGAACAATTTCCTGGTTAGTAAAAACTACTCAAGAGGTAAAGTGGACCAAACTCTTTTTACTAAATGTGTTCACAATCACATCATTGTTGTTCAAGTCTATGTGGACGACATCATTTTTGGTTCAACTAACCCCTCATGTGTTTAGAGTTCTTAAAACACATGCACCGTGATTTAAGATGAGTTTAATGGGGGAGCTTCAATTTTTTCTTGGCTTGCAGGTAAAACAATATGAAGATGGATTCTTCATCAACCAAGAAAAATATGTCAAGGAGCTACTGAAACGATTTCAATTCGAACAAGCCAAGCCAGCTTCTACATCAATGAGCACAAGTGTAAAACTAGAAAATGATGAGAAAGGTAAAACGGTAGATGCAAAGCAATTCCGAGGTATGATTGGCTCACTCCTTTATCTTACTGCAAGTAGGCCGAACATTCAGTTCAGCGTTTGCCTTTGTGCTAGATACCAATCTAGTCCAAAGGAAAGTCATTTGATTGCAGCCAAAAGAATTTTTAGATATCTCTCAGGTACACATGATTTGGGTTTATGGTATCCAGTAGGTAGCAACTTTGATTTGATCTCTTATTTTGATGCTAATTATGGTGGGTGTAAAATTGATAGAAAGAGCACTAGTGGGTACTGCCAACTTCTAGGGGGTTGCATGTTTCGTGGGCATCCAAGAAGCAACACTTAGTTGCACTCTCCACTGCAGAGGCAGAATATGTTGTTGCAGGGAGTTGTGCAGCTCAAGTGTTGTGTATCAAAAGTCAATTGTGTGACTACAACATTGACATTGGATGCACACCTATTCTATGTGACAATACTAGTGCTATAAACCTTTCCAAGAACCCAATTCAACACTCAAGGACCAAACACATTGAGATTAGACATCACTTTTTGAGAGATGATGTAGCTAACAAATCCTTGGAGCTTAGCTTCATACCTAAAGAAAAACAATTGGCAGATATCTTCACCAAACCTCTGTCTGAAGATAGGTTCACATCATTGAGTAGAGAATTGGGCTTGTGCAAAATTCAATGAAAACAATGCCCACTTATGGAGTAAATGATCTTTGTGTATAGTGACTATATGGTATATCAAATGGTGAGATGTGGAAGAACAACTCTGGCTTGTTTAGAAACTATCATTATGCGTGAGGAAACATCCTCCGCCAAGTATCCATAGTCAAGTTGCATATAAAGATCATCAACTTCAAATGGGGTAATTAGTTTCTTTCATTTTTGGCTCATTTATCTCTGAAAAAGGATGAAAGTTTGGTGCTCATATATTTTATGGATGTTAATTTTCTATGAAAATGCTTACTTGGATGTGTACATCATTGTTTGAATTGATTGAATTGCTTGAATGTTGAGTCGTCTCATGCATACACTATGGGGGAGTAAGTCAAGGTAGGTTGAGTGAAATGCTTGAGAGAACCCTTCATATTCATTATTTAATTATCTCTCAAAATCATGGCCTTCATCTCTGTAAGACCCAGCTTCCTGGCTTTCCGCCCGGTGTCTGGGATGACTGGCCACTAACGCGTCCCAGTTGGGCGACGCGTTAGTGTCGCGTCGGGGGTGCCCGACACGACAGTTATCCCTATTGCGACGCAGGTGTACGCCGCGTTCTTGTCGCGCCCGGGTTGCCTATCGCGTTCTTGTCGTGACCAGTCAACGGGTCGTGATAGTGTTTGTCGTGTTTTGCTGTCGGGCGTCTGACGCCTATCAGAGTGGCAGGTGTGTCAGTACAGCCTGTTGCGTTGTCGCAGTGCCCTTAGGGGGTGCATTCTTGTCGCGGTCCGCTGACCCGTAGCGTTAAGGTTGTTAACACGACGAGGCGGTCCGTCGCGTTCTGGGTGCCGAAGGATAAAGGCCTTGGCCGGCTACCCCTTTCCCCTCTCTCTCCTCTTCTTCCCTTTTCCCTCTTCTCCGGCGATGGGGGAGTTCCCCTTCGGCGATCCGACCGTGGAGCGGCCAGCGGGCTTGTGCGGAGTGGCGGAGCGGCTTCGTGGAGCGAGGAGGAGGCGGCCGTTTGTCGTGAAGGCCCTTGTTTTGGTCCGGTTCTTCGTAACTGATAGGGATTACATGAACTCTTCTCGATCCGAGTGGATCGGGAGCTCTTCGGGCTTTCTAGCTAGTTTAGATAGCTTCCCATGCTCCCCTCCCCCGTGTGTGCATGCTTGTATGGTTTGTGGGTGGCCCGGGATTGAGGATCCCGTTGGTCTGCCTCCCTGCTGGTGTCGTGATGGCTTGACGCGTCGCGACATCAGAGGAGGCGTCGGCCCGCTCGGGTGCGACCTTATCGCGACGCGGTTGGCGGTCGCGATAAGGCTGTCGCACCATGCTTCCCGGTCACGACAGGATTGCTGTCGTGGCGCGTGTCTGAGTCACGATAGGGTTTCCGACGCGACGCCATGCCCGGTTGCAACAAGGGCTATTGCGGTGCCCTTCCCCATCGTGATGGTGTCGCGACGGCCTTGGGGGTCGCGACAGTACCTGTGTTGCCTCGGGTGCTTCCGTGGGCCCGGTTGTGTGTCGGCGTGTGCCCCAAGGCAGGCCTTGCCCTTAGGACCTTCTAGTAAGGAATGTGGCTGGTTGCCTCCCTATGTTCAGTGACCGAAGGTGACACCTTCGTGGCTATGTCTTGGAAGTGGTGCCAAGAGGGTCGCATCTGGCTAATAATCGGTTGGCAGGCGATCCATCGATTATTAGCAAGAGCGATGAGTTTCCATGTTGCTGGTAGTGTTCTGAGGCTCCGACTTTTCCGTGCGTGTTTGGTTGGCCGACAGCCCTCCTGGGGGTCTGTGCGTGCCTCATGCTAGCTGGGCTTGTCATGTGCTACAAGCCAGCGGTTCGACGTGGTTCTGTTGTGCTGCCCCGCCTGTTCGCCCGGTGCTTGGCACTTGAGGGCTTGTCCCCGATCTGAGAGGTTGTTACCATTATCTGGGACCCCCGTCCTCGTGATCCTGTCGAGGGTGGCTCTGAGCTACGAGCGTGCTCGAGTTGGCAGCCCACGTGAGCGGACTCTAGAGCTGAGGGGAAAATGGTGTTTTGGATAGCAGCCCTGAGTCATTTGTAGAGCTCTCTTGACTAGGCCTGGGACACCGAGTATGGTCGGAGTTCTACCTGGTGCAGGCTAGTCAGTCCCTTATCTCATTACCTCTCTCTACGTTGGTTCCGGAGCCACGTAGTGGTGTCAGGCGTGAGGCCGCAGCTTGGCCAGGCTGCGGTGTTGCGTGTGTTGTGTGTTTCTGTGGCGGCTCTGTCTTGCCCCTGCGTGGGGGCGGAGGCAGGAGTTAGGCTAGCGAGCAGAGCGTGCGGACTGCGGGTCCCCCTCTTGGCTGCTAGCGTCGGTGGCTTGGTTGCTGTTGTTGTGACGGTGTTTCCTCACGACGTTTCTGAGTGTTCCTCGTTGCCCGAGCTTACACGGCGGTTATAGCCTGGCTGTGTTTAGTCTCTGTGGGTGTCGTTGGTCTGGCCTTGTGCAGACCTGTGCTTCTGGTGGTTCCTGCTCGGTGTCCTCTCGGTACCGTAGTTCTATTCTTGGGTGCCAGTTTGTAGTGGCACCGGGGTGTATGGCTTCCCGACCTTGTGGTGTGTCCGGGATCCAGGGTGGTTCTACTTGTGGGCCCTCGACCCTGTGGAGGTCTGAGGTGGTCGTGCTTGAGGTGAGATGTCATTTTCACTTGGTTGTTCCGTGGTCTCGGTAGGTGTGCTGAGGGTTGCTTCCGCTCTGTGCCTGACTCCGTTGGTTTCTGCGGGAGTCGTGTGTGTGGCCCGACCTCGGTTGGTGGTCATTGCATTGCACTGTTCTCTTCCGCTGCTTAGTAGTACCCTGCTGTAGGTGTTCCTCGCTTTACAGCTTTCTAGGGTAGGTTCCTATTTTCGGAGTTCCTGCTGCTCTGGCCGGTGAGGGACTGGTAATCCCTACTGGCCTTGTTCGTAAGGCTCACCCCCCCACATCCTTCAGCTAGGGGCTCGTCGTCGTGGGAGCTCGGTGTCGGACGGGTTACAGAGGCAGCTGTGGCCCCGTGAGTTGTCAACAGCAGTAAGAGCGAGCGTTGTGAGCTCTTGTAGCCGAGTGAGCTGAGAGTTGTGCTTTGCAAGTCCTCGGGGTATGCCCCTTAAGGACTGCACCTTTCTTCTTGTACCTGTGCTTTTGCTTGGGACACGTTGTACAAACCTTTGTATATTGTACATATTGTTATAGTTAATTAAATTCAGTACATATCTCACTAGACTATTTCTTCTAACCCTTCCGGATCTTCGGATCCGTGGGTGGCGGCGCGACCCTCGGGACCCCTGGCGAGGGTCTGGGAGGTCAAGTCATTACATTCAGTGCATATCTCACAAGACTATTTCTTCTAACCGTTCCGGATCTTCGGATCCGTGGGTGGCGGCGCGACCCTCGGGATCCCTGGCGAGGGTTTGGGAGGTCGGGTCATTACAGTGGTATCAAAGTGGGTGTCTACTGAGATTTGTAAAGAGTTAATAACTATAGCTGTCCCAAAGAAAGGTACTAGTGCACTGCTAACACCGTCCGACTAGTGTTAGGCTTGTGCTTTGAATTGTTTTGCAGGTGTGCGGCTTCCCTACAAGATTCGTGTGCGCACTGCAGGTGGGTTGCAGCTGTTGCTGTGTCCCGTGCATGGCGAGTGTGGTCGCTCGGCGTGTTCGTGCCGTGGTGGCGCGGTTGGTGCTGGACTCACTGGCAGTGGTCTCCCTGTGTGGAGGATGGTTGCAGGCAAGTCCAATGTAGTGCTCCTGGACGTCTTCGGCGCATTTGGGTATGTGTGCCACTGTGGCTGAGAGAGCCTACATGTTCTGTGGCCTTCACTGGTGCAGGGTTATTGTCTGTGGAACCGGTTGAAGTGTCCTTGCCTTGTTTACTGTTCCCCTATTGTTGGGGTGTGTGCTGTGTTGGTCTTGTGTGTGGTCTCCTATTTGTGCACTGTTGTGTGTTGTGTTATGCTTGGTCGGCGTTGTTGCTTGGGCAAAGCAGATGTTCTGTGTGCCATGTTGCATCGCTGGTTGAGCGTTGCGACCCTTGTCTATGGTTGTTGTTGGCCTGGTGCTGACTGGTTGTAAGCTCTGGTGGGGTGCTCCCGGAGTCTTTCTGTGTTGGTTTTGGAGGAAGTGAGGTTTCCCCCAGAACTTTGTTGTGCTCGTTTCTGGTTGTTGTGGCGCTGCCCTCGAAGCTGAGGTGCATCTCTTGGTTGCCCTGTGTTCTGGTGAGGTTTCCCAGAACCGTTTGCTATTGTCCTGGTGAGAGTTTCTCTCAGGACTGTTTCGCGCTCGTTTCTGCTGTTGCTGAGCTACCTCAGAGTCTGAGGTGTGTTGTTGGTTTGGCTGGTGCGTTCTGGCGAGTTTTCCTAGAATGGTGCCTTGGTGGTTCTGGTGGAGGTTCTCCCAAGACCGGCTTGTGTTGCTTCTACAGTTCTTCTTACTGCAGTGTTCTCTCTGATGGTTTGGGTTGTTTGATCATTGGGTTGTGCATTCTGGTGAAGGTTCTTTCCAGGATTGCCCTTTGTCGCTTCTGGTGGAGGTTCTTCCCAGGAGTGCTCTGTGTTTGTTGTGGGCCACTGTTGTGTTGTCCCTGTGGTTCAAAGTGTGCCGTTTGGTTGGGCTACGTTCTGGTGAGGTTCTCCCAGGATGGCTCTTGGCACTTTTGGTGGAGGTTCTCCCCAAAGCTGCTTCGTATTGTTTTGGTCGTCGTTGCTCTCTCTTTGTAGAGATGAGCTTTCGTTGTTGCCGGTTGGACTGTCTGCATTACAGTCTGCCTTGGCGTTGTCGGTCGAGGTGTTGTGCCCTTGGCCGTGCGTCTGGCTGTTGCGTTGGCCAGCTTGTCTTGTTGTTCGTTCTGAGTTTCTCAGCTGCGCTGGTGGGACTTCGTGTGTCCCCGTGGTCGGATGGTTTGCTTCATTTTTCGTGCCCTACGTGCCCTTGCATATAGTGGTCTGGTGAGTGCCGTGGGTGTTTGGCGGGCTATGCTTCTTGTGGAAGTGTCAGTCTTGTGCTGTGGTTTTATCCCCCTCTCGTTATGGAAGAGACTCATTGTGTGTCTCCTTCCCCTACTTTCCGTTGGTTGCTCGGGGTGGCGATGCTCCACTGTGGTGTTGTGCTGCCGGGGTGCACATCGTTGCGACCTTCTGGTGGAGTCATCTTCCCTTGAGTTGTTTTTGGGTTGAGCTGGTTGCTCCCCTTGTGTTATCGTTTCCCTGTGGCACCATGGGTCGGTGGACATGTTTGTGCCATTTGGCGTTGTGATTGTTTCTTGCTGCCTGCCAGAACAATTTGGGGCATTGGGTCCCTATTGGTTTAGTGCAAGGTAGTCCCATTTTCTCGTTGGGTTATAGGCGTGAGCGTTGCTCTGCTGTTCACTGATTTTCTTGCTTGGCTTACTCATGCAAGCGTTGTTCCAGTGTGTGCTATATTGTGCCTCGACTTGTGCCTTAAAGACATTTTGTGTCGTCGTTTTAATGTTTGGCCTCTCTATCGATCGAGATAGAGGTGGTGCTTCTTGCTCTTGCACGCTAGGGAGTCTCTGCGTTCTTTCGATCCCCGTGCGACAGAGTCAGTGCTTTGTGTCCTTGTGCCTCAAGGGCTGAGGCCGGCGTGGCTTATTGTGCCCTTTTAGGCTTGAGGTCCTTTGCGTGTGGCTTTTGGTGGGTCTCTTGTAAGGAGTCCTTCCCATCAGCCCGTGGTGTTGTTTCGGCCGCTGGTGCACCTGTGTTGCACTTTGCTTAGTTTTGGTGCTTGTGGTAGCACCGTGTGCTCATGCTCGAGCGTTTTGATTTTATGCCGTCTGGAGCCTTGGTGCATTGTGTTGTACCTTGGGTGGCTCCTGGTGCTTGTGATAGCACCGTGTGTTGTGCCGTGTGCCTGATCGTGAGCTTCGTGCGTCGTTTCACGATTCGCTCGGTGTTGGGGGCGTTGAGCTTTCTGCCTCTGGGAGACTTTGTGCTGGCCTATGCCTTGTGGTTGTACCGTTACCGCTGTGGGGTGGCTGCTTTGCCTTGTCTAGGTAGCCCTATCGATGGTACGCCAGGCTTTGGTGGTAGCATGTGTCTGAGTTTTCCTTCTTGCTTTCGGAGCGAGTGTGTTTAGTTGTGGTACCCTGCTTCGGTCTGTGTCCCTCTGAGGTCGGCGTGTTGTCCTCGACCTCTGCAGTTGTTTCGGTTCCTGTGTGGTTGTGCGTGGCGTTGGTGAGTCTGGAAGCTGAGGGCGGAGTCTCCTGTCGGTTCGCCTGGTGACAGTGAGGCCTATAGGCTTGCTAGTACTCTACCACATGGTTTGTCGATGTTGAGGTGTCCGGCACTGGCTTGACCTCAGACATCTTTCGTGCTTCCGTCGCGGTGTGCCATGTTGTGGAGTGCGTAAGTCCCAGTTTCTGTGGTTCTGCGTACGTTTGGTGTCCTTGTCGGACCACGAGGACAGTCTGAGTGAGACCTAGTGGTGACGGTGGACGCCGTTTTTGCATGTTGAGGTTTCTTCGCGTATGTTTGCTATCCCTATTGGACCGTGAGGAAGGTCTGGTTGAGACCTAGTGGTGTCAGTGGATGTCGTTCCGTGTGTTGCGCACCCTCCGCGAGCGTGGTGTTGCTATGGTTCTCGTCGCTCGCGTGGCCTCTCGGTTGGGCTAGTGACCGGTGCTAACTACTGCTAGTAGCGTGAGGCCGCTCCCTAGAGACTTGTGGTTGGTTCTCAGGTGTTTCTCGTGCGGTTGTTAGCAACTGTGCACTCTATCGGGTTTTGCTGGCGACAGAGTGAGTTCTGACCGGTGTTTCTCGTGTTGTTGTCGGCAACCTTATCCTTTGTCGGGTTTTGCTGGAGACAGAGTAGGTTTCTGGTCGGTTGGTCCCAAAAGCGAGGTCTGTTGGTGGCCGTAGTCATATAGTTTTGGCTGGTGTCTTCCACTGTTCGGGCTGGATTTGGCGTTGCTTGGCACCGATGGGGTTGTCGTTTCGTTTGGGCGCCCCACGTGTGGCTAGAGTGAGCCGTTGGTTTCTCGGCTTGGTTTTCCACCTGCGTTTAGAGCGTGTTGTAAGCTGCTAGGTTTTCGGTTGTGTGCCCCCATGTGTTGGGGAGCCCGTTATATAGGGTGTTTGTTTTCTGACTTCGTGTGCCCGCGCGCGTTTAGCGGACTGGTTGTTGCCACGAGGAAGTCGTGTTGAGACTTAGTGGCTTTTTGGCATTGGTCTTGTGGTTACTCCATGTGTTTCGATTCGTGCCTCGGGATCTTCTGGGCTTGTCCTAATTTCGAGGATGAAATTGTTTTAAGGGGGGTAGAATGTAAGACCCGGCTTCCCGGCTTTCCACCCGGTGTCTGGGATGACTGGCCACTAACGCATCCATGCTGGGCGACGCGTTAGTGTCTCGTCGAGGGTGCCCAATGCGACAGTTATCCCTATTGCGATGCAGGTGTGCGCCGCGTTCTTGTCGTGCCCGGGTTGCCTGTCGCTTTCTTGTCGCGACCGGTTAATGGGTCGCGACAGTGTTTGTCATGTTCTGTTGTTGACGCCTGTCAGAGTGGAAGGTGTGTCAGTACGGCATGTCGTGTTGTCGTTGAGCCCTTGGGGGGCGCATTCTTATCGCGGTCCGTTGAACCATCACGTTAAGGTTGTTAACGCGATGGGGCGGTCCGTCACGTTCTGGGTGCCGAAGGCTAAAGGCCTTGGACGGCTACCCCTTTCCCCTCTCTCTCCTCTTCTTCCCTTTTCCCTCTTCTCCGATGATGGGGGGGTTCCCCTCCGGTGATCCGGCCATGGAGCGGCCGGCCAGCTCATGCGGAGTGGCGGAGCGGCTTCGTGGAGCGAGGAGGAGGCGGCCGTGCATCGTGAAGGCCGTTGTTTGGGTTTAGTTCTTCATAACCGGTAGGGATTACTTGAACTCTTCTCGATCTGGGCGGATCGGGAGCTCTTCGTGCTTTCTAGCTAGTTTAGATAGCTTCCCAAGCTCCCCTCCCCCGTGTGTGCATACTTGTATGGTTTGTGGGTGGCCCGGGATTGAGGATCTCGTTGCTCTGCCTCCCTACTGGTGTCGCGATAGCTAGGCGCGTCGCGACATCAGAGGAGGCGTCGGCCCGCTCGGGCGCGACCTTATCGCGACGTGGTTGGTGGTCGCGATAAGGTTGTCGCACCGCGCTTCCCAGTCGCGACAGGATTGTTGTCGCAGCGCGTGTCCAGGTCGCGATATGGTTTCTATCGTGACGCCTTGCCCAGTCGTAACAAGGGCTGTCGCGGTGCCCTTCCCCGTCACGATGGTGTCACGACGGCCTTGCGGGTCACGACAGTACCTGTGTTGCCTCGGGTGCTTCCATGGGCCTGGTTGTGTGTCGGCGTGTGCCCCAGGGCAGGCCTTGCCCTTAGGACCTTCTGGTAGGGAACGCGGCTGGTTGCCTCCCTGCGTTCAGTGACTGAAGGTGACACCTTCCTGGCTGTGTCCTGGCAGTGGTGCCAAGAGGGTCGCGTCTGGCTAATAATCGGTTAGCAGGCGGTGCATCGATTATTAGCAAGAGCGATGAGTTTCCGTGTTGTTGGTAGTGTTCTGAGGCTCTGGCTTTTCCGTGCATGTTTGGTTGGCCGACAGCCCTCCTGGGGGTCTGTGCGTGCCTCGTGCTCACTGGGCTTGTCGTGTGCTACAAGCCAGCAGTTCGGCGTGGTTCTGTTGTGATGCCCCGCTTGTTCACCCGACGCTTGGCACTTGAGGGCTTGTCCCCGATCTGAGAGGTTGTTACCGTTACCTGGGACCCCTGTCCTCGTGAGCCTGTTGTGGGTGGCTCTGGGCTACGAGCGTGCTCGAGTTGGCAGCCCACGTGAGCGGACTCTAGAGCTGAGAGGAAAAATGGTGGTTTGGACAGCGGCTCTGAGTCATTTGTAGAGCTCTCTTAACTAGGCCTGGGACACCGAGGACGGTCGGAGTTCTACCCGGTACAGGTTAGTCAATCCCTTGTCTCACTGCCTCTCTCTGCGTTAGTTCCGTAGCCACGTAGTGGTGTCAGGCGTGAGGCCGCAGCTTGGCCAGGCTGCGGTGTTGCGTGTGTTGTGTGTTTCTGTGGTGGCTCTGTCTCACCCTTGAGCGGGGGTGGAGGCAGGAGCTAGGCTAGCGAGCAGAGCGTGCGGACTGCGGGTCCCCCTCTTGGCTGCTAGCGGCGGTGGCTTGGTTCCTGTTGTTGTGACGGTGTTTCCTTACGACGTTTCCGAGTGTTCCTCATTGCCCGAGCTTACACGGTGGTTACAGTCTGGCTGTGTTTAGTCTCTGTGGGTGTCGTTGTTCTGGCCTCTGTAGACATACGAATTTGGCTCCACCGCGGGCAAATTTCATATTGCGCCATAATGCCACAAATGGCCCTCTTTTGCCTCGTAATAGTGTTTTTCCAATATTTCTGGATCTCACCCTTTCTTTCTCTGTGCTTCCCCATGTGGTCCGGGGGTAGCGCCCCGGTGGAGGTCTCCGGGGGCAGCACCCCTGGAAGCTAAATTTGATTAAGGCACAACTTCATTGATTCGCGTCCACTACAGTGGACGCCTTTTAAACGCGGCGGTCATGGTGAACGCGGTTTAGGTCCTTAATGCGGCGGTCAAAACAATGCGTTTAAGAGCCTTTTCTGTCACATGTTCTAATTAGAAACGCGTCTGCCTGACACGACGCGATTAAAAGTCAAAAGGCTATGGCCCCGAAAGTCGCCGCACTTGAGAGCCTACGCTCGGCAATCACGAGAAAATCCTGTAATAGCGTCCGTATCAGTGGACGCGATTCAGAAGGTCAAATCAGCGCATTTACGAGCGATTGCCTCGGGACCATGCATTTTGTAATCGCATCAGGGTGGCCCACCGCGATTCAAGTTGCGGCGGCTTGCCCCGACGTGATTCAGAGATTTGACTGGCAACAATTCCTCATGCATATGTCCCATCGGTTTGACTTTCTTAATCGCGGCCTGCCACCCGGACGCAATTGACCTCATAATCGCGGCTCCCTATTTGGACGCGATTCAAGAATCTGATGCCTATAAATAGACCCCCGAGGGTCATTTGTTCAGGGGGGCCCAACGATAGCGGCGAAGCCCTACAGGATTTTCGTCTCGCCTCCGACCCGAGGAGAAGCATCTCTCCTTCCACTCCGACCCGTCCATTCCCGGAGCGCGGAACTGGCGTCCCCTCGTCATCCATGGCGGCGGGAGCTACCACGCCTCCACTCCGCCCATGCAGGGAAGTACCCCATCCCCTTTCTCTTTTCCTACTATTTTAAATGCTCTTATCCTCATTCATCTGGATTCTTAACTGAATCCTTCTTACCTGAGTCGACACACTTTGTCTCAGTGTCGACACAACTCGTAATTTCATTCAACGGAGTCAGTTACACTTCGATGTTCCGTGTGACCACTGCACCATCTAGGGCAAGTCAACGTGTGACACATATTCTTCCCCAAATAGTCTCAGCACTCATGCCCGTTCATGCTCTTTCAACACAGACTTCACTTTCCTTTTCTCTCTCACTCTTGTCTCCAACATCCGTTCATTCTGCTCCTGCAAGGATTCTCTTCTCTCTCACTCTCATCATGGTGTCGAAGCTATCTACTCGTCGGGGTGGCAAAAGGAAGGATGCTGAGCCAACATCTTTTGAGCATCGTAACAAGGCATGGAATGACAGTGGACAAAGCACTACACCGCAAAAGAGGCATCCCGTAGTCCCCTCTTTCTCCAGCTGAAGATTCACACATCCCAGAACTGCAAAAGAGAAGACCTTATCAAAGGGTAAGAAAAAAAGTGAGTTTGTTGATCTATAGTTCCGGAAAGGAAAAAGATGATAAATCATCTAACGTCGTGCACACAGTGAAAGAATACCCTAATGTTCAAGTTTCAAATCAATCGTCTGAGAGTCAAAGCTCATATGATCAAGAAGTATCTACTTCTAAGAAGTCCAGTCACAGTACTTCAGATGATTCGAATGCTTCTGCGGGTCAAAATTCTCAAATGGTTGAGACGGAATTAGGGAATCTCACTAGCAGGGCAGATGATAGTGGTCCTGATTCACACAGCACTGAGCAACCTTCAGGATCCATGAATGAGATAGTAAATGCAGACACTAAAAGTAGTCCAGAATAAGAAGCAGTCACAAGATCAACTAATAATAGACAGATATTGAACCCAAGAGCTGTGGACATTCACGATGAAGGTATGAAAAATGTTTTTCAAGAACTGTTTGAACTGATTGATTTTCAAGGGTGGACCGGTTTTGTTAGTGACCATTGAATCTTCTATCCTACCCTAGTTCAAGAGTTCTTCCAAATCCTTCATGAAACAACTAGACCAGAACTCACAAGAAGTCTTCCATATGTAGCTCAGTTGACTAGTATCTTTCTCAAAGCCAAGATCCCTCTTGGTAATGTCAAGTCTAAAACGATACCAAAATACAACATCTATTTCTTTACTCACATCATCAAGTTCATGAGATTTAAACTGGAAGAAGCCAAGTTGGTGAGAGGACCAGCTTCCTCTCAAGCCACAATGTTGGAAGATCTAGTTGTGGATCAGCCACATTGTGAACAACATGAAAGTCAGTCTTCTGAAGAACAACAAGGTGAAGGTACTGGTGATCAGATCCATCAGATGCCAGAGGGTAATTCTTCACCCACACCCTCCTATGCACCCAGACCTTTCAGCCCTATTCCCAGTTTTGATGACCTGGGCGTGGGGGCAACCCAAGATCAACCAACCACTTTCACCCATCAAGATGCATCTGCTTTTCAACATGCTCCACCATCCACCCCATCCACTGATTTTTTCATTCCTTTGCAATTTATGCAACTGATTCAGGATCAATTTGCAACCATTCATGACTCTGTTGGTCAACTCACTGCTAAAGTTGAAGAACAGTCACTGAGGTTTGAAAGCAGAATGGAAGCTATTAAGAAACAACTAAGTGAAATTATTGACAAGCAGATACAGACTGCAGGGTTTGCAGCTCTCAGATCAAATAAGCTTATTGAGAAGATAGATGAAATCATGCTACATACACTCAGGCCCAGATTTTTGACAAACTGCAATTGATTGAAGAGATGTTGTCTAACGGTTCTGATAAATTGGATGATATTCCAACAATTAAGATGTCTTATTCACCAATGGCTAGCAATCTGAGTATGTTAAGAGACTATCATATAGTAATGGCTGGCCACCTCCAATCAATGAGAAAAGATTTTGATCAAGTCTATAAACTTCATGGAGATACAGAGACAGCTGATAGTACCTATACTACTTCCTCTATAGCTGCACCGCCAACCCCTCATGGAGTGGATCAAATATTGTTCTTGTGTTAGACAACGTAAAAAACATGTCCAAGATTTTGAATACAAGACTTAATGCCGTTCAGATCTACCTAAGAGAGAACTATGAAGATCTGGAAGTGAGACTTGTAAGAATTGAACATCGGCTAACTATCCACACACCTCCACCTCTTGCTTCTCTTCAGCAGCGATTTTTTTGATAATGTCAAAGGGGGAGACATCTTCATAGAATCTCTTTTCTCTTTGTCTTGCAAGACTGTAATATGATTTAGTCATCTATGCCTCATATTGTACAAAATTTTACATGAAATGAAATCAGTTGTGTTGAACAATCATCATGTGTGGATTGCTTGTGTACTTGTGTGATGACTATATGTGATAAATTAAGTTACAGTGAAAACTTCTATGAATCATAGTTGCCATCATCAAAAAGGGGGAGATTGTTGTATCCCTTGTTTTGATGATGTCATGAACCAAGTCTAACTATGATAAGTGTCTGAGAATCCTCTAACACATTTTTATTCATGACAGGAATAATCACAAAGTCAAAATATCATTTGTTTGTCGACACATATTGCTCTAAAGGTCGACACACATAGCTCTACCAATGAATCACATGTGTGCATTGAACCACTTGTGTCGACACATATTGCTTTGAAGGTTGACACACATGGCTCAGCCAGTGAACCAAATGTGTGCAGTGAGCCGCTTGAGTCGACACAAGCCAAAGTTCAGGTCGACACATGTCAACTTTCAAGTTAGCACTGAAAGAAAAGGATCACAGGAGGTCGACACTAGATGGAAGTAGGTCGACACAAGTTTTTCTCCCCAGCAAGCAATGGACATAAAGAGCACAAGGAGCCAACACATGCTGAAGGTCAGGTTGACTCTATTATTCCAAGAGGTCGACACCTGATAGCAATCAGGTCAACACGAAGCATATTTATAGTAAGTCTCCTTTGAAGTCTAAGGAAGAAGGTCAACGTATGAAGTCATGAGGTCGACACTGTTGAAGGATTTGCATTGAGAATAAATGTGACGGAACGCCTTGTTCAAGCCCGTTAAACCATTAATGAACTTGATCCGAGTCCGCCTCCCGCGAACGGGCCGTAGCCTCGCAAGGGATACCATACACGAGTCCGTGCAAAACAGAAAGGAACACACTTGATCACATATATGATTCACCATTTCATATATAATGTACAAGATTTACAAAGCCAAATTTCAACAAAAGTGCAAGAAAGTACAGGAGCCTGGGGCATACACCGAGGTAAAGTAGTACAACTGAGGAAAGAAACTACATTGCTGGAGGCGCTGGCCCAACACCGCTACGACGCGGCCCCGAACTGGAGGACGGTAACGAAACCTCCTCCTCGCCTTCGCCTGTGGGGTAGGGGTGAGCCTCACTAGTCACTGGCTCAGTAGGGAACTCCCTCTACTCGAGCAAACCATTCACAAGTACAGAAGCAGTAAACTATACTAGCAATTTATAGCACAACCACGTAGATTATTAAAGCAATAAACATACCTACCATTTGCCGAATATATTAAACAAAATAATTAAATAAACGGCAAAACTCATTTACGTGTAGGAGCTAAAGTAGAGATCGCCACACTCGAGCCACGTAAACTGGTTCGCGATACCAGTAACTGACTCGAACAAACAAACACAGGTCTGCCTCTCAGTCTCGCAGCCACAGACGAAAGGTCCAGCTGCCGCTCCACGTGGAAAAGTCAAATAACTGCGGAGACCAACTCAACACCACTCCTGCGGACACACAACCACAGGCCCATGCCTGGCACCTCTAGGGTCTCTGGCCGGAGCACCCTAGAGTGAGGCACTGGAAAGGACTAGCTGGGGACCAGTGTCGACTACCGGTGTCCGTACCCCCAACTAAGAGCACGCTACAAGTGACTAAAAACAAACTCAAGAGTCACTATCCCACTGTCGTCTTTCCCTCAGCCGGACGTACAACTCAAACTAAGGATTGAGGGTGTCCAGGACAGACGACACAGACCTCGACAGTACAACACAAGTACCGGGACAAGCCCCGAACTAACAACCTGGCTAACAGAGAACCTGGGGCACCCAACTGGAAGGTAACCATGGTAGGCGTCGTACTACCTTCCACGCAAACAAAACCACATGCGCACCGCACAAACCACGTGAAATCCGACAATATTCGCGAGTACCGACTGTCCACAACATGTGAACACAGTGCAACTCGCGTGCATACCACGCCAACACACAAACCACTAGCTAGCTACGTAACCAACACGCTAGCTTCGTAAACATGCGCTCCCAGAGCGCTACAGGTGCCAATGCACTACACGGTATTACCAAATACACTGAATAATAATAATTGGATAATCACATCACATAAGTCATGCACATTCAGGCCACTCGGCTGTGGTCGCGACATGGGCCTATGTCGCCTTCAGAACGCGACGACCCGATATGGCATGTTCATCACTTGAACGCGACGCACCAACATGTCGCGTTCCTAACCTGAATGCGACGGGTCGACCTATCGCATTCAGATCGCGACAGGGGGTTCCGTCACCTTCACAGGCAGGAATCCTAATCCGGGATCCTCTCCACGGATTACCATTCTATGCTATGCAAACCACCCTTAATTCATGTTTTTCATGATTTTGTGAATCCCTAGTCATGGTATCTATTGTTTGGAAAGCAAATAACCAATCAAACCACTTTCCTACGCAATCCTCAGCCCGGAAAATAGGAGGAGTCACCCTACCTCCGTGAAGAACGCGCAGGCGATCCGTCGGCGTTTCTTCCGCTTTACGCGAGCTTCCCGTGGCGAGAACATGCCAACCCGCGAGCTTCCACGCCGAAATCCTCCAGGAAACCTGCACGACCTCTCCCCCTGGCCAAGTAGAACACATTGCGGTTCTGCCTGGCTGGGGTTATTTAAAAACCCTCGACGGTTGAAATCGTGACGCATTGTTGCGTCGCAACCTAATCGCAACGGAGCTAAGCATCGCCTTCCCATCAGCTGACGTCTGCAGGTCGCCCAGCACCCAACACGTGGCGCACATGCAGACGATCAGCCCCACAAAGCAGGAACAAGAACACGACGGGCAAGAGTGTCACGTTCAGAACGTGACATCCCCTGCTGTCGCGATCACAGACAGAGAACCCTGGGGTGCTGTAGGCCCAAACTATCAGCCCAGTAAGCCCCAAAAATGCACGCGCACACCGAACACAAGTCACATTGGCCTCAAAAGCGCTGAACACAAGATCCACAAGGATCCGAAAAATGCGCGACGTTACATTACTATCATCTAAAAAGAAATTTCGACCTCGAAATCTATAACACATTCCAAATACATTCAACTTTAAAATACAATTACAAATACTATCATCTAAAAAGATTTAAAACTTTATTCAAACAAGTAAGGATACCCCTTAACCATTTCCTCAGCTAGCTCCCAGGTATCCTTACCTCCTAGTCTATTTTCCCATCTGACCTTAACTAACTCAATTTATTTGTTCCTTAGCTTCCTTGTTTTATGGCATGTAATTTGCACTGGATATTTTGGCATAGACATATCTGGCCTCAAATCTGCACCCTGATAACTGATCATTTGAGCTGGGTCTTCAATACACTTTCTTAACATGGAAATATGAAAAATCATGAACATCTGCAAAATCAGCTGGCAAATCAAGTCTATAGGCTGTCTCTCCAATTTTCTCTAATACTTGAAAGGGTCCCACATACCTTGGACTCACTTTCCTTTCCTTACCAAACCGCACAGTACCTTTAGTCGGAGAAACTCTCAGAAAGGCAAAGTCTCCAACTTCAAATTGAAGTGTCTCCTTCGATTATCAACATAACTTTTTTGCCTGCTCTGAGCTGTCAGCAACTTTTCTTTAATAAACTTTATCATTTCAGTAGTTTGTTGTATCAACTCAGGACCTACCATTTACCTTTCTCCCACTTCATACCAATTCAATGGTGTTCTACATGGCCTTCCATATAACGCTTTATATGGTGCCATTCCGAGACTGGTATGATAACTATTATTATAAGCAAATTCAACTATTCCCAGATGCTGCTCCCAACTACCACCCCAAACTAAACAACATGCTCGCAACATATCTTCAATTGTCTGAATAGCCCTCTCTGTTTGTCCATCTGTTTGAGGGTGGTAAGCTGAGCTATATCTCAACTCGGTGCCAACTACTCTCTGCAAGCTCCTCCAAAAACCAGAAGTTAACCTGGGATCCCTATCAAAACAATAGACTTTGGGATACCATGCAGTGGAATAATTCTATCAACATAAACCTTTGCTAATCTGTCCACTGACCAGGACATACTTACTGCTACTAATCTGCATACCTTGGTTAGCATGTCAACAAATACCCATATTCCATTATGTCCTACTACTGACCTTAGCAAGCCTGCTATAAAGTCCATAGCAATATCATCCCATTTCCATTGCGGAATGGGTAATGGTTGCAATAAACCTCCAGGCTTCTGATGTTCTGCCTTGATTTGTTGACAAATTGCACATCTTGAAACAAATTCTGCTATTTCCTTTTTCATATGAGGCCACCAAAAATGTTTCTTCATATCCTGGTACATCTTGGTACTACCGAAGTGAATAGTGTACCGGGATTTATGGGCATCTTCTAATACTCTCTGTTTTACTTCTCTTTCTACTGGCACAAATAACCTGCCACTGAGCCTGACCACACAGCTATCATCAATAACAACTCCTTCCATTTTCACAATTTCAGCCAAATTTACATCCGCTTTTTGGGCCTCTATAATTTGCCAATATAGTGACGACTTCACAACACTACTAGCTAATATTGCCCGTCGTTGACTGCTTGGCACATACAGAGAGTTCTCTACTATTTCCTCATACAACTTCCATTCCTTGATCATCATTTGGCTTAAATATGCTTTTCTTCTTAGGGCATTAGCCACTAAGTTGGCCTTACCCGGATGGTAAGCCAAACTAAAATCATAATCTTTTAAATACTCCACCCATCTATGCTGACGGAGATTCAAGTCTTTATGGGAAAAGATATACTTTAAACTTTTATGATCTATAAAAATTTCAAATCTCTCGCCATATAGATAATGCCTCCACATCTTTAAGGCAAACACAACTGCTGCTAGCTCTAAATCATGAGTGGGGTAATTCTCTTCTGCTAGTTTCAATTGCCTGGATGCATAAGCTATTACTTTGCTATGCTGCATTAGCACTGCGCCAAGTCCTCTTCTAGATGCATCTGTGTATACAACAAAACCACCATTACCTGTCGGTAATGTCAACACTAGTGCCGCTGTAAGACTCTTCTTTAATTCCATGAAACTTCTTTGACATTCACCAGACCATACAAATGGCACACCCTTTCTAGTCAGTCTAGTCATGGGTGCCGCAATCCTAGAAAAATCTTGAATGAAACGCCTATAATAGCTTGCTAACCCCAAAAAGCTTCTAATTTTAGTAATTATCTTAGGCATCTCCCATTTCATCACTGCCTCCACTTTACTTGGGTCAACTGCCACTCCCTCAGCTGATATGACATGGCCCAAGAACTGAATCTCTTTTAGCCAAAATTCACACTTACTGAATTTGGCGAACAACTAATTATCTCTTAATAACAGCAAGGCAAATCTCAAATGCGTTGCATGCTTCTCTTCAGATGCTGAGTAAATCAGAATATCATCTATAAAGACCACAATGAATTGGTCCAAATACGGATGAATAATCATGTTCATCATATCCATAAAAGCCGCAGGAGCATTGGTTAGCCCAAATGGCATAACCACAAACTCATAGTGACCATATCAGGTTCTAAATACTATTTTATCAATATCACCCTCTCTAATTCTCAACTGGTGGTACCCTGACCTTAAATAATTTTAGAAAATACCTTAGCTGATTGCAATTGATCAAACAGATCATCAATTCTAGGTAACGGGTACTTATTCTTATGGTCACCTCATTCAATTTCTGTAATCATACACATTCTAAAACTTCCATCTTTTTTCTTACAAACAACACCGACGCCCCCCATGGGGAGTGACTCGGCCTAATGAACCCTTTTTCCAGCAATTCTTCTAACTGCTTTTTCAATTCTTTAAGTTCTGCCGGCACCATCCGATATGGAGCTTTAGAGATTGGCATGGTGCCTGGCAACAACTCAATGGTAAAGTCTACCTCCCTGTGTGGAGCTAAACTCGGAAAATCATCTAGAAAAACATCTGTAAATTCCTAACCACGGGAACTGCTTCTACTGACTTACTAGCCTCAACCAGACTCACAGTAGCTAAATAAGCTACACATCCCTCATTAACTAATTTTCTAGCTTTAATTGCAGAAATTATAAACTTAGAAGTACGAGAGGGCATACCTTGATATTCAACACTGTACCATTAGGGACAAAACTTGATTCTTTTCTTTCTGCAATCTAACATAGCTCCATAAGCTTCTAACCAATTCATACCCAAAATGATATCATAATCAGACAACTGAAGAGCATACAACTGGCCCGGCATCTGATTTCCTTGAACCACAACAGGAGCTTCATCTATGTAACATGAGGTGAGCATAAACTCACCCGAGGGAACCTCCACTACTAATCACATGACTTCTCTTCTAGAGGATGAGCCATACAATCCATAAATTCTTCGAAAATGAAAGAATGAGAAGCACTGAATCAAATAAAACTCTGGCTGAAAAATCATAAATAGGTATTATATCTTCTATCATGTTCGATGCCTCTGCCTGGGCACGGGTGATAGCCATAACCGGCCCCTACCTCGTTGCTGTGGTGCACCACCACCACGACCTGCTAATGACTGTTGGGGCTGCTGTTGCTGAACACCTCTACCATACCCATATTCTCTCAGATAGGGGCAATTGAGGATCAAATGCCCTGGCTGATTACAATTATAACATCTGTAACCTGGTGGAATTGTGGGCTGGCTAGCAGTACTCTGCTGTGATTCTTCTATCTCTGGCGTATAACCACGCCCCTGCTGAAACTGCTGACGACCCCCTCTTCCTCTTCCTTTACCCTTGAATACTTGCTTTAATTTTTGACCCCACTTACCAAAACCTGAAGAAGAAGATCCTGCTGGAGCCTTTCCCCTACTAACTCCTACTGCCTACTGGGGTAGCCGAAAACTACCCGAACCTGACCCGCTTGCCTGACGAGCCCGAATAGACCTCTCAAGTGTAGCTACTCTCTGGTCTACCTCCTCAACTGTTCTACATATTAACGGTATCACCGCATTCTGCAACTCTTCTCTCAAACCCCAAATAAAATATTCAACCATCATAGCATTATTTGATAATACATAAGGTGCATATCGCTAAGTGCCATAAATCGCATCTGATATTCTAAAACTGAGGTATTACCTTGCTGAAGTGTCCAGAATTGCTCTCTTTTTGCCTGCTGCACTTGAAGTGGAAAGTATGTGTCATTAAATTCCTCAAGAAATTCTAGCCAGGTAATAACCTCCTCTGTCCTGCCTGCGAAGGTGGTCTGCATCTTCAGACGCCACCATTGCTGCGCAAAGTCTCTCAACTGGTATGTGGCTAGCACAACTTTATCCACTGCTGGACACCTCATGGTCATAAAGACCCTTTCAATCTCATGAATCCAGTGCTCTGCAGTATCTGGATTCATCCTCCTGTATAAGTGGGTGGCTGCAACCTCAGAAACTTTTCAAGTTGCATCACCGGCTCTTCTACTGCCATTGCTGGTGGTGGTGGTACAGGTGCTACATAGGGTACCTCCACCCTTGGCAGTGGTGCAACAGGGGCCACAGGTACTCCAGCAACTGGTGGTATTGCTGCTGGAGGTACCGGTGCCTGCTGATCTATCCTCAACCGAATATCGGTGAGGCTTTCCCAAATCCTCTCAATCATATGCTGAGTGGACTCTTCAGGGTCCTCTCCTCCACCACCCCAATCCCTTCTATTAGCCATCTCAACTTCTAGCACAAATAATATCAATTACGAACAAACCGGTCATTACAAACCAGAGTCAGCTATCAGCAGTGTACAAATGTAGAAAATGGCTATATAATTTCCCAGTTCCTTTATTTTACACGGACCTCGCTCTGATACCAATTGTGACGGAACACCTCGTTTAAGCCCGTTAAACCATTAACGAACTTGATCTGAGTCCGCCTCTCGGGAACGGGCCGTAGCCTCGCAAGGGATACCATACACGAGTCCATGAAAAACAGAAAGGAACACACTTGATCACATATATGATTCACCGTTTCATATATAATGTACAAGATTTACATAGTGAAATTTCAACAAAAGTGCAAGAAAGTACAGGAGCCTGGGGCATATCCCGAGGTAAACTAGTACAACTGAGGAAAGAAACTACACTAGTGGAGGCGCTGGCCCAACACAGCTGCGACGCGGCCCCGAACTGGAAGACGGTAATGAAACCTCCTCCTCGCCTTCGCCTGTGGGGGGGTAGGGGTGAGCCTCACTAGTCACTGGCTCAGTAGGGAACTCCCCCAACTCTAGCAAACCATTCACAAGTATAGAAGAAGTAAACTATACTAGCAATTTATAGCACAACCACGCAGATTATTAAAGCAATAAACATACTTACCATTTTCTGAATATATTAAACAAAGTAATTAAATAAATGGGAAAACTCAATTACATGTACGAGCTAAAGTAGAGATCGCCACACTCGAGCCACGTAAACTAGTTCATGACACCAGTAACTAACTCGGACAAACAAACTTAGGTCTGCCTCTCAGTCTCACATCCACGGACAAAAGGTCCAGCTGCTGCTCCACGTGGAAAAGTCAAACAGCTGTGGAGACCAACTCAACACCACTCCTGCAGACACACAACCGCAGGCCCATGCCTGGCACCTCTAGGGTCTCTGGCCGGAGCACCCTAGAGTGAGGCACTAGAAAGGACTAGCTGGGGACCAGTGTCGACTACCGGTGTCCGTACCCCCAACTAAGAGCACGCTACAAGTGACTAAAAACAAACTCAAGAATCACTGTCCCACTGTTGTCTTTCCCTCAGCCGGACGTAAAACTCAAACTAAGGAGTGAGGGTGTCCTGAACAGACGACACAGACCTCGACAGTACAACACAAGTACCGGGACAAACCCCGAACTAATAGCCTGGCTCACAGAGAACCTGGGGCACTCAACTGGAGAGGTAACCACGGTAGGCGTCGTACTACCTGTCACGTGCGCACTGCACAAACAACGTGAAATCCGACAATATTCACGAGTACTGATTGTCCACAACACATGAACACAGTGCAACTCGCGTGCACACCACGCCAACACACAAACCCTTAGCTAGTTATGTATCCAACATGCTAGCTTCGTAAACATGCGCTCCCAGAGCGCTACAGGTGCCAATGCACCACACGGTCTTACCAAATACACCGAATAATAATAATCAGATAATCACATCACATAAGTCATGCACATTCAGACCACTCGGCTGTGGTGGTGACATGGGCCTATGTCGCCTTCAGAACGCGACGGCCCGATATGGCGCGTTCATCACATGAATGCGACGCACCAACATGTCGCATTCCCAACCTGAATGCGACGGGTCAACCTGTCATGTTCATATCGCGATAGGGGGTTCCGTCGCCTTCACAGGTAGGAACCCTAATCCGAGATCCTCTCCACGGATTACCATTCTATGCTACGCAAACCACCCTTAATTCATGTTTTTCATGCTTTTGTGAATCCCCAGTCATGGTATCTATTGTTAGGAACGCAGATAACTGATGAAACCACTTTCCTACGCAATCCTCAGCCCGGAAAACAGGAGGAGTCACCCTACCTCCGCGAAGAACGTGCAGTACGGCGATCCCTCGGTGTTTCTTCCGCTTTACGCGAGCTTCCCGCGGTGAGAACACGCCAACCCGTGAGCTTCCACGCCGAAATCCTCCAGGAAACCCGCACGACCTCTCCCCCTGGCCAAGCAGAACACATTGCGGTTCTGCCTGGCTGGGGTTATTTAAAAACCCTCGACGGTTGAAATCGCGACGCATCATCGTGTTGCGACCTAATCGTGACGGAGCTAAGCGTCGCCTTCCCATCAGCTGATGTCTGCAGGTCCCCTAGCACCCAACACGTGGCGCACATGCAGACGATCAGCGCCACAAAGCGGCAAAAAGAACGCGACGGGCAAGAGTGTCACGTTTAGAACGCGACATCCCCTGCTATCGTGATCACAGACAGAGAACCCTGGGGTGCAATAGGCCCAAACTATCGGCCCAGTAAGCCGCAAAAATGCACGCGCACACCGAACACAAGTCACATTGGCCTCACAAGCGCTGAACACAAGATCCACAAGGATCCGAAAAATGCGCGACGTTACAATAAATAACTTAATTGTGCATCGACACAATACACAAGAGGTGTCAATACACTAATCATGTTTCTCTCAGTAAGGAAAAGAGATTGCCAGTGTAAGGCACTCAATTCTGTGCATATAATATTTATTTAATTCTGTGCATGTATGATTGTTTGAAGTTTTTATGTTCTGCCCGAAATCCCTGTTTAACGTCAACATCACTTGACGTTAATGGCAGGTTGATGGCAACTTTTGTGTCATTAACTATATGGCGAGAGGATCTAGACGTCAACATCGATTGACACCTATTTCCTGTTGATGGCAGTAAAGTGGCCGTTTACTTCTCCGGCTGTGTTTGGCATTCCAGATCTAAAACGGCCCCATTTTCTCTAGAATTTATTTAGGAAGCGTATCCCCAATGGTCAGGACTTCTAATGCTAGGTTTACTCCGACTCTTAGCCTATATAACTTAGACATCTTGGCTAGGAAAGACCCTTTGGTAGAGAAAGAGATTTCTAGGGTTCGGGTGAGAGAAAAGGCAGACTTTGAGAAGCTTGATTTGGCGTTTGGAAGGCTTCTCCGACAATCTTCTTTGACTGGAAGGTTCTTCTGGAGGTGAAGGAGCTCCCCTGACTCTGGGAGGTCATTTGTGCAACCGTGAGGATCGGATTTAGGGCTGAAGGAATCAACTCTTTGCCTTGGCCGAGGAGGGCTTCATCGCCAAATTAGATCTTCTGAAGTTTTTCTAAAGGCAAGTAACTTAGGGGTTTCATCCCTAGACATATCCCCTAGAGTTTAGGCATTTTTACGGATTCTTACATCGTATCCTGGACCCCAAAATTATGTGTTTGTTTGTGGTCGGTCTGCACTTTTCTACAGACAGGAGGTTGACAACAATCATGTTGCCGCCAAGCTCCTCAGTTAATGGCAACCGATTGTGCCATTAACCCACCTTGACTGCAAGACCCTTGCCACCATGTTCTTCTAGTTTTTACAGAATTGTGATTTTAATCTCTGTGATATGATTTTCAGATTTTTGGATATTTGCACATGCTATAAAAATTATGGATGTTCAAGTATTGTCTTAGGGTCAAACCATGAATTTCCATCGAATTTCTGATCATGCTTTCATTTAATATAATTTTTTTATGGAGAAATATGCATGATTTGACAAGATTAAATTCTGAATAAATAGAATTGGTGCAGGAAATTATTACAAAAAAATTCATTAACTTAGGGCTACTGTTTACATGTTTTAAAACTATGAGAATTGACTGTTTACTGTCCATCATGTTAAAGTGTAATATCTTGCAAAATTGCATGAAACCTATATTAAATGTTAAAATAGTTATACTATTTTTTAAAATTAGCCATGTGATAAATTTCATGCGTAGGGTTTATGGTTAAAATTGGGACTATTCTGATATCTATAAGTACTGTTTGTAATTATCGGGGTATTAAATAGCATATTAAGCATGATTGTTTAAGAAAATGTCTTTTCATTGATTAATATCATGTTTAGGTATTGTTGTGCATGATTTGATACTTTTAGACAGTCATGATAGGTTCTGTAAATTGAAGCATGTGTTTGAATAATTTGCATGTGAATGGACCATATAGTGCATGTAAATGATATTAATCATGTGATTATGTGAGATAATGTGTTTAAGTGAAATATGTGTCGAAATTGATACTGCTACCATAGAAGGCTATGGAGTCATACTGTAGAAAAGTCTTTATGGGAAGGCTCAATGTGTATGTGATATCTTGTGGGCATCAGGACGAAATCCTGGAGGTGGACAGGTACCACTGGTTAGGGTGGAGAGGGCTTCTCCCGGTTCTGTGCAGTTACCAAGATTCGTCACTATATTGCCTAGGTGATGGGTATGTGTTATGTGATATGTGTGTCCTTCTTTATGGTGGTTCAGACTATGTGTCACGGAAAATAATGTGTAAAAGTGTGAAACATGTGTAAATGTGCAAAGTGTTCATGTGAAAGTGATGTGTAAATATGTTACTATGTGAAGTGATGTGAAACCATGTGAATATATTTTAATTATGTTGAAACAGAAAGAAAGAGGTGATTATGTGATAGAAAAGCATGTGAATAGTGTTAGATATCATGTTAGGTTTGTTAGTAACCATGTGCTTATGAAATGATATGAATTGAAATTGACACCATGATTCAAGTTAAAGACCATGTGTAGAAAGCATGTTATAGGTTATCCATGTATACTTGCTTAGTTGACATAAACCATATGCCATACTTCTCGTATTGTTTAGAAGATAGCATGAATGTGATATGTGTAAGGATGTGCCAATGGGTTGCTTGCTGGGTCTTTGTGAAGACTCATACTTGCTTTAACATATAGGTGAGACAGGTGTCCCCATGCTAGAGGAGGACATAGTGAGGAGCGACTCTGAGCAAGAGGAGTAGTTGTGCTTGTGGAGAATTCTTTCTTAGACTACACTTTCTTTCATTAGTATGTGGACAATGATGTTATTATATGGACTTGTATAATTTTGGACAATGGTTTACTTTCATTTCTACTATATAGACTGTGGAATGTGTGATTGATGATGGAATAAGAGTATCTTTCATTTCCGTTGTACTTTCTTTTGTTATTTATGTACATCTCTACCTACTGTGTTGTGTTGGGTACATGTCCCACTATGATGGCGCACTTTATATCGATGTGGAGTGGTAAAATCGTACCGGTATAAAGAGGGTCGTTATAGAGATTCGTATCAGAGCCACATGTTGAGATTGTACATAAATAAGCCATCATCTACACAATATTTCAAAGTCTTTATAGAATTAGTCCATACATGTGGAAAATATCTAATAATGGATTAAAGATAGTTAAGAAAAAGGTTAGGACTAAGTAACTTAGATTCAAACTAAGTTAATTGTTTTTCAGGCAATGGCGAGCCGTGGTAGGCGTGGTGCTCAGGCTTGGGAGGATGAGCAGAGGCGTGAGGAGAGGGGTGGGCAGTAGGCCCCAACACCCCAGGGTCCTACGGTACTCCCTCCACCACCACCTGTGGACTATGGCGTGTTCATGCAAGGGCTGGTCCAGGCAATGCAGACTCAGGCGGCACTGGAGGCTCAATTGTAGGCATAGATTAGAGTTGTTAAATAGAGAGTAGTCTGTTTTATTGAATGTATGGTTTCTTATGTGTTGCTTGTTGTCTCAGGCTCAGGCTCCAGCTCCAGTTCCCCTAGAGCATGGCCATGGTGGTCCATCTATCATGGAGAGGTTTAAGAGTGTGACGGCCCTCGTTACACCGGTACGGTTATACCAACCCACGTCGGTATAGCGAGTGCTGCCAGCCACAGTGGGACATTTACCCAACGATACAAACAGCTGAGATACACGCGAATATATATAACAGAGTAGCGGAAGTAAAAGAGAACTATCTCCATTCATTCATCATCCACATTAAACATACATGCAGTTTACAACTTGCTGTTTAGCCATAAGCTACCAACATTTGCAAGAAATTAGAGTACAACATTTCCCTAATTCATACATCTATGGATTTAACACTACGAATCATTTTTGCATACTTCTATTCTATCGAACCGAAACTATTAACAAATTGCACAATCATGGATAAGTTTGCTAAATTTGCAAACACACATGCTGACCCACAATCTTCATGATTAACCGAAATCAAGGCATTCACATTAATCTAAATCCTGAATCATGGGTTTTGCAAAATGGTCTACAAGTCATGCTCACATGTTTACAAGATATTATTATCCCACATTTGCCAACACAACTCACATACATCCACAACCAAAATGCACAATATATATAGCTTATAGGGATACCATATATCCTCATCACGAAAATCATAACGAAATTAATGTATAAGGGACAGAACAGCTCACTGTTCTGTCCTGAAGAACTAGACGGCGGTCTCTGGCCGCTGACTTAGAGTCAGCGGCATGGTCGATGGACGCCAAGCTCATCACAGGCGTCCAGGGACCTTGCCGTTTACTCAGGTCTGTGCAGAAACACAGACCCGAGCTCTGAAATTTGGGTGAAATGGAGGGTCTAGGACTCGAGGGAAATTCCATAAAAATCATAAAAACCTCCTAGACTCATACGGGGATACCATAGATAGGTCACTTGCCTCTCTAAAAATCCTCCAAGAGATTTATGGCTCGAAGAAGACCTCCTTGGGCAGTTCCAAGAAGTTGCAGAAGCACCTCCAAGATCGTCTTCCTCCGAGCTCCTGGTTGATCTCCACGCCGAGGGGATGATGGGGAGCCTTCCCCTTTGCTTCAGCTCCCTCCTTGATGCAGAAGATCTCCAAAACCAGCTTCAAGGGGTCGGATTTTTGGGTTCTAAAAGGGGTTTTCTCACAGAATGCTCTAGGGTTTTCTCTCCTCTTCTCTCCTCTTGCAAGGGTGAAAGTGAGAAGTGGGGAGAGGCCATTTCGGGTTCAGCATGTAGGAGAGGCCCTCACCCACTCACCATGCTGATTAGACAGCCCTAGAGCCGTTGGGGAACATTCCCCCAATGGTTGTCATGCCTTGTTTCAGAAGACAGCAGCTCTGCTGCGCATGCAGGTCAGAGAGGTTGGCGTCCATATCGCTGGACGCCGGAGTGAGTTTTGGCGTCCAGGGCTGGACGCTGACACAACCTCAGCGGCCAGGGGTTGACGCCAATAGGGTCTTCGGCCAGAACCCTAATTCATGCAGAAAACCATGCATACCAAGCTTTTATACATGCAATATGTACATGGTATTATATTCACACTATCATCATGCAATACATACATTATTTACGTTTAATATAAACACATGTACACGTATTTATACTATTTTAATATCCACGTAAATACGTACATACATACTCAACACAATATACACACATAAATACGAAAAAAAAAAATACGACGGAAATTCGAGGGTCTTACAAAGAGGATGGCTCTGCCTTCTTTTAAGGGGGTGAGTCAGCCCCTCTTGGCAGAGAGATGGATAAGGGGGGTAGAGAAGATCTTACGGACTATCAGATGTGCAGAAGAAGATAAAGTCAGCCTAGTTACTTACATCCTACAAGTACTTAGAGTATATGTACTTATGTAAGGTTAAGATTTTAGTTGAATGGTGCTTATGAGTTGTGTTTTGCAGGAGAGATCCGGTGTTTGGTGGGCCTCCATGCTACGTACGAGGTATGAGGACAGTGCTATAGAGGTGACTTGGGCCGACTTCATGAGGCTATTTCAGGCCAAGTTCATCCCCGAGCACATCCAGGACAAGATGGAGCAGGAGTTCCTATCTTTCACACAGGGCTCCATGATTATCTTGGAGTACGAGGCCAGGTTTGATGAGCTCTCCAAGTATGCTCCTCATATTGTTGCTAATGAGCACAGGAAGGCCAAGAAGTTTGTGATGGGGCTCAAACCATCACTCAGGTAGAGACTTGTTGCTTTTGATCAGCGTACTTTGGACGAGGCTCTCAGCGCAGCATGCAGGCAGGAGAGTGAGATGGAGCAGTATATTGAGGAGAAGAGGGCAGCTCAGAAGAGGTCAGCGCCACCTTTCCAAAGGTAGGACAGGAAGAAGGCAGCGGTGTACCAGTCACCACACATCCAGTGGTAGCTTCGAGTCAGCAGGCAGTTGTACCACAGTCCCCCAGCTTCAGGCTCAGCGACAAGAAGATGTGTCCTCATTGCGGAAGGGTACATGGTGGCACCGAGTGTTGGAAGCTAGCAAGGAAGTGTCTGAAGTGTGGCAGCACCGAGCACCAGATTCGAGATTGCCCCAGACTTCAGCACATCTCTCAAAGAGGAGCTCCAGCTGTAAGGAATTGATCGGGGGGCAGCAGAAACGTGATTCCCTCCATTAGATATCATTGGCGGTGGTCGGATCGAACAAAAACCGTGAACCTGCGCACAGGAAGATCCGATCTTTACCTTTGCGGGGTTGCGAAACTCCCGAATCCGAGGAGGAAGTGGTGCTGGAGGCGCTGGTGCTTCAAGCCGTTCAAGTGTCCGGCCTCTAGACGTATCACGCGAGCTCCGGACGCAGACGAGATCTCCTCGGTCTCCACGCGTCTCCCGGATCTCTACTCCACCATGTGCCATAGAGAGAGAAGAGAGAAGAGGTGGGGGCGCCCTGGAGAGAGAGAGGAGTGGGGCGGCCAGGGAGAGAGCCTGGAGCTTGGCCCAGGGTTTGACTCTCTGCTAATACTTATAGACACTACGGTTTTTCACAAAAACCCAGTTATTGTCTATAACAACCATCCTGCCCAGTCTGCTCGAAACTCTATTGCGTGTGACCCTCTAGGCCCAAGTGCTAGTCCAGGTTTCTGCCCATTAAGCCCAATAACTCTTTATTGACTTATTGCAATTAATTAATATCTCATATTAATTAATTACACAATCAATTATCATCTCACGATAATTGATCGGGCTTCCAATCAAGTTGGGTGCCAAGCAACACCACTTGATCCTAGAAAGCATTGGGGTTCAGCAACCCAATCAAGGAACCTTTTTCCGTCATCAGTTACTACGTGACTATAATCCTTCGCTCGCACAATGCTCCCGAGTGGACTTAGGGTATGGTCAAGTGTCAAACCCTAATATGTGCACTCACCTGGTTTAGATGCCGCATAACAATATCAGAAAACTCCTTTTTCTGATAAGTAGTCATGCCCTGGCCAGGGACTATCAGGCATCTTTCCTTAGAGCATTCACTCTCTTATTATCGAGAGCGAGTGATCCCATGTTGACCACACAATCACCTTCGAAGGTATTCCGCTAGATCCGAACACTTAACTGATTAAGACCTCATGGTTAGAGATCTATAAGTCAAGGTCAAAACCTAGAAGTCCACCAACAAGGTGTCCTTGGTGTCTCAGGTCTAAGGACCAATCACGCCACTGTGATAATGAATCTAGCTGGTTGACAGTTAGGTAACATTACCATCCAGTGATTCATAACGGATCAGTTCAGTGAACTCATTCCCCAATGAGCACCTACAGATTCACCTTAGTATCTCCACACAAGTGACTATGAGATCAGTCACCCTCATCATATGAGCAGGTGCAACCTGTACTTGTCTAACCGGATATTCGATGTCCTTCTCAAATATCCTCCGACTAGGAACAATTAAGAATATACGTTTAAAGGATATTAATCTCATTATTATGATCTCATCATAATTAATATGCATTGCGTATATTCATGGACTTCATAACGAAACGGTAAACGAATTACACATAATGAATATAAAAGCCTTATTATTATTATCAAAGAACAAGATTGTACAAGTTATGATTGGCTTGAGGACACCCATAACTAACAATCTCCCACTTGGACTAAAGCCAATCACCTTTATGTCTTAAACCCATAGACTCTAGGTGGCGCTCAAACACGATTTGAGTCAAAGGCTTCATCAGTGGATCTGTAATGTTGTCAACTAAAGGAACTATTTCCACCAGTACATCTCCTCTAGTGATAATCTCCCTGATCAGGTGAAATCGCCTCAGAATGTGCTTTGACTTCTGATGAGACCGCGGCTCTTTTGCTTGTGCAATGGCCCCATTGTTGTCACATAGCAATGTGATCGGATCAGAGTCACCCGACACCACACCAAGGTCGGTGATGAACGTCTTCATCCACACTGCCTCCTTGGCTGCTTCAGCTGCAGCAATGTACTCAGCCTCTGTCGTCGAGTCTGCAGTGGTTTCTTGCTTGGAACTCTTCCAGCTCACTGCACCTCCGTTTAAGGTGAACACAAACCCAGATGTAGACTTGCTATCATCTGGATCTGACTGGAAACTCGAGTCAGTGTATGCCCGAAGTTTTAAGTCCCCTCCTCCATAAACCAGAAATATATCCTTAGTCCTTCTCAAGTACTTAAGGATACATTTCACTGCCATCCAGTGTGTTTCACCTGGATTTGCCTGATATCTGCTCGTAACACTTAGAGCAAATGCCACATCAGGCCTTGTACATAGCATGGCATACATGATAGACCCTATAGTCGAAGCATAGGGGACTCTATCCATGACTGCCCTCTCTTCAGAAGTCTTAGGAGACTGCTCTTTAGAGAGATTAATCCCATGTCTCATAGGTATGAGACCTCTCTTGGAATTTTCCATGCCAAACCTTTTGACAATGGTATCTATGTACATTGATTGGGTTAAGCCAAGCATCCTCTTGGATCTATCTCTATAGATACATATTCCCAATACGTAGGATGCTTCTCCTAAATCCTTCATGGAGAAGTTCTTTGACAACCAAACCATTACTGATGATAACATCCCTACATCATTCCCAATGAGTAAGATGTCATCAACGTAAAGCATGAGAAAAGTGATAGCACTCCCACTGATTTTCTTATACACACATGGTTCATCTTCATTCTTAATGAAGTCATAAGATTTGATAGCCTCATCAAACCTTATGTTCCAACTACGAGAAGCATGCTTCAATCCATAGATGGACCTTTGAAGCCTGCATACTTTATCTGGACACTCTTTGGATGTAAAACCCTCAGGCTGTATCATATGCACTTCTTCCTCAATGTTTCCATTGAGGAAAGCGGTTTTTACATCCATCTGCCAGATCTCGTAATCAAAGTATGCAGCAATGGCAAGAAGAATTCTGATCGACTTTATCATAGCAACTGGTGAGAAAGTTTCATCATAGTCAATTCTTTGCCTTTGACGATACCCCTTTGCCACCAACCTTGCCTTATAATTGTCGATCTGTCCATCTGCACCGACCTTTCTCTTAAAGATCCACTTACACCCAATAGGTACAATACCTTCAGGCAAGTCTACCAAGTTCCAAACTTGGTTGGTGTACATGGACTGCATCTCAGAATTCATGGCATCTCGCCATTTCCCTGACTGAGGACAATCAACAACCTCTTGGTAGGTCTTTGGATCATCATCCTCATTATAAGACATGCCTTCACTAATATGTCCAACATATCTTTCAGGCTGTCTAGGTACTCTACCAGACCTACGCTGAATGTGTGTATATTCCTGAACAGGTTCCGGAACTGATGTTTCAACTGGTGGACTTTGCACCGTCTGTGGATCTAGAACGTCTTCTAGATCTACCTTACTCCCATTGTCCTCTTGGGTAAGGTACTCCTCTTCCAAGAAGACAGCTCTCCTGGCAACAAACACTCTTTGTTCACCAGGATGGTAAAATTAGTACCCAAATGTTTCTTTTGGGTATCCAACAAACCTGCACTTATCAGTTCTGGAGTCCAGTTTATCTGGGTCATGTTTCTTTACATGGGCAGGACAGCCCCAGATTTTAACATGTTTAAAATCAGGCTTTCTACCCTTCCATATCTCATATGGAGTGGAAGACAGATTTACTGGGAACCCTGTTCAGCAGATATGCCGCTGACTCTAGCGCATATCCCCATAAGGAAACTGGTAACTGTGAACGGCTCATCATGGATCGCACCATGTCCAACAAGGTACGATTTCTCCTTTCCGATACACCATTCATCTGTGGTGTATATGGAGGAGTCCATTGAGAAAGGATACCATTGTCCTTTAAGAATTGTGTGAACTCTGTACTTAAGTATTCACCTCCTCGGTATGACCGTAGGATTTTAATACTCTTTCCAGTTTGTTTCTCAACTTCATTCTTAAATTCTTGGAATTTCTCAAAGGCTTCATATTTGTACTTCATTAAGTAAACAAATCCGAACCTTGAGTAGTCATCCGTGAATGTAATGAAGTATGAGTAGACACCCTTGGCTTGGGTAGACATTGGACCACATACATCCGAATGTATTAGTTCCAATATGTCCTTGGCCCTATCTCCATGTCCACTAAATGGAGATTTGGTCAACTTACCCATTAAACAGGATTCACAAGTTGCATATGATTCATAATCAAATTGATCTAAGTATCTATTCTTATGCAACTTTTGAAGCCTATTCTCGCCAATGTGACCAAGCCTACAATGCTATAAGTAGGCAGTGTTCACACTATTCTTACTTCTCTTAGGAGAAACATCAACATGGAGATTTTCATAAGAGACATCAAGCAGATATAAACCATTCACCAAACTTGCTAAAGCAACTAGTTTATTTCTTAAATAAACTGAACAACTATTGTTCTCAATGGTAAACATGTATCCAATTCTGTCTAAACAAGAACAGAAATAATGTTCTTAATGATACTAGGCACATAGTAGCTATCATCTAATAAAAGCAATCTCCAGAAGGTAACTTGAGCTTCACTGTCCCCACAGTGTGTGCACCAACACTTGTGCCGTTTCCAAGCCTCAAGTTCACCTCGCCCTTGCTCAGCTTCCTTCTACTTGTCAGCACCTGCACATCATTGCAGATATGAGAAGCACATCCAGTGTCTAAAATCCAAGATGTAGAATCTCTAATAGACAAGTGAAGATCTATCATATAGATACCTGAAGCTTCGCCAAGCTTCTGCTTCTCCTGATCCTTCATTGCAAGATAGTCCTTGCAATTTCTTTTCCAGTGCCCCTTTTTCTTGCAGTGGAAGCACTCGCCCTTTTCTTCTCCTTTGCTTATGTCCTTCTTTTGTTTCTGCCTAGACTGCTTCTTTGCATTGCCTTTCTTAAAGGCTTGCCCTACTCTCCTCTTCTTGTTGGACTTTCCAACCATGTGAACAGTGGGCTTTTCCTTCTTAAGGTGCCCTCAGCAGTCTTCAGCATGTTGAGCATCTCAGCTAAACTCACCTCAATCTTGTTCATTGTGAAGTTCACAATGAACTGGGAATATGAATCTGGAAGTGACTGGAGAATGAGGTCCGTGCTTAGTTCCTTGTCAAGAGGAAAACCAAGCCCTTCGAGCCTCTCAATCCACTCTATCATCTTCAGCACATGAGATTGTACTGAAGACCCCTCTGCCATGCGAGCTCTGAACAGGGCCTTGGATATCTCATATCTCTCCACCCTGCTCTGCTCTTCAAAGAGCTCCTGCAAGTGCTGCATGATGGATCTAGCATCCATGTTCTCATGCTGCCTTTGCAACTCATTGCTCATTGAGGCAAGCATGTAGCATTAGGCCAGAGTGGGAGGCACGCAGTCCTCATAAATTACATCACATGCCATTAACCATAAACATCATCACATGACATCTAAGTCCATGATCATCCATCCACACATCAACACATCACATGCATCAATAAGCAATCATCACATAATTACTTCTGAAATAACTTTTATTTCAAAATATAATAACTATATTTTGAAAACTATTTAACTAAACAATTTAGCTAACATGGATAACATCTAATCAACATTAGATAAACGTCATTCACCGTAACTGCATGAATCCGCCAAAATTACAGTTAATTAATTTCACAAGAATCACATTCTTAATTAATTAACATGCTTTAATTAGATGGTAGGAAATAACTAAAACAATTTTAGATTTTCCTTAAACTAATTAAGCAATGGGTCATACATATGAAAAATAATTTACAGAGAGTTAAAACATTTTTAAAACTCTTAAAAACAATTTTTCATAATTTTCTGGGATTTTAAAACCATTTAAATGATTTTAAACAAAATTAAAAACATTAAAAATGGGAAAGGGGGGGGGGGGGGGCAAGGGGGCGGAGCGGATCCGGATCCGGCGCGGGCCGGATCCGACCGCCCGAGACCCGCGGAGTCCGCCTGCGACTTACCCGCGGGTGGACCCGCGCGCGGCCCGCGGGGGACCCGCGCGCGGCCCACGGGGGACCCGTGCGGGGTCACCCCCGCTGCCCGACAGGGCCCGCGGCGGCTGGTGAAACCCTAGCCGCCGCCCCCCACCGGCGCAGCGCCGGTGGGGCGCGGCCCAGCCGCCCTTCGCGCCGCCTTCGGCAGCTGCGAACGGCGCCGGCAGTGCCGGAAGCCGCCGCCCTCCGCCCCTACCAACCCAGAAAACCCCCCAAAAAACCCCAAAATAAAAAACGCCCCCTTATCTTGGACTGTCCAAGATGCATGGCGGCGGCTTATTGCAAGGGGTCGTGTGGCCTCTACAGAGGGCCAAACAACGCCACAAGAGGTTCTTCGGGAAGCCCTTGGTACCAGGAACGATTTCCATGTACCAAACACAAAGTGCACATCTCATGTGCGACCCAAGAGCGAAGTAAAATTGGTGATTCATGCATAACGCGAACCAACGAAAAACGCATGAAATGACGATCATACGACGCCGATACGAACCGGGCCAGCAACCTGTCTCTGATACCACTGTAAGTAATCGATCGGGGCGCTGCGGAAATGCGATTCCCTCCATTAGATATCGTTGGCGGTGGTCGGATCGAACAAAAACCGTGAACCCGCGCACAGGAAGATCCGATCTTTACCTTTGCGGGGTTGCAAAACTCCCGAATTCGGGGAGGAAGTGGCACAGGAGGCACTGGTACTTCAATCCGTTCAAGTGTCCGGCCTCTAGACGTATCCACGCGAGCTCCGGACGTAGACAGGATCTCCTCGGTCACCACGCGTCTCCCGGATCTCAACTCCACCATGTGCCACAGAGAGAGAAGAGAGAAGAGGTGGGGGCGCCCTAGAGAGAGAGAGGAGTGGGGTGGCTAGGGAGAGAGCCTGGAGCTTGGCCCAGGGTTTAACTCTCTGCTAATACTTATAGACACTGCGGTTTTTCACAAAAACCCAGTTATTGTCTATAACAACCATCCTGCCCAGTTTGCTCGAAACTCTATTGCGTGTGACCCTCTAGGCCCAAGTGCTAGTCCAGGTTTCTGCCCATTAAGCCCAATAACTCTTTATTGACTTATTGTAATTAATTAATATCTCATATTAATTAATTACACAATCAATTATCGTCTCACGATAATTGATCGGGCTTCCAATCAAGTTGGGTGCCAAGCAACACCACTTGATCCTGGAAAGCATTGGGGTTCAGCAACCCAATCAAGGAACCTTTTTCCGTCATCAGTTACCATGTGACTATAATCCTTCGCTCGCACAATGCTCCCGAGTGCACTTAGGGTATGGTCAACTGTCAAACCCTAATATGTGCACTCACCTGGTTTAGATGCCGCATAACAATATCAGAAAACTCCTTTTTCTGATAAGTAGTCATGCCCTGGCCAGGGACTATCAGGCATCTTTCCTTAGAGCATTCACTCTCTTATTACCGAGAGTGAGCGATCCCATGTTGACTACACAATCACCTTCGAAGGTATTCCGCTAGATCTGAACACTTAACTGATTAAGACCTCATGGTTAGAGATCTATAAGTCAAGGTCAAAACCTAGAAGTCCACCAACAAGGTATCCTTGGTGTCTCAGGTCTAAGGACCAATCACGCCACTGTGATAATGAATCTAGCTGGTTGACAGTTAGGTAACATTACCATCCAGCGATTCATAACGGATCAGTTCAGTGAACTCATTCCCCAATGAGCACCTACAGATTCACCTTAGTATCTCCACACAAGTGACTATGAGATCAGTCACCCTCATCATATGAGCAGGTGCAACCTGTACTAGTCTAACCGGATATTCGATGTCCTTCTCGAATATCCTCCGACCAGGAACAATTAAGAATATAAGTTTAAAGAATATTAATCTCATTGTTATGATCTCATCATAATTAATATCCATTGCATATATTCATGGACTTCATAATGAAACTGTAAATGAATTACACATAATGAATATAAAAGCAATATTATTATTATCAAAGAACAAGATTGTACAAGTTATGATTTGCTTGAGGACACCCATAACTAACACCAACCCCAATAGTGGCAACAACAGCAGCACCAGGGACAGGGAAACCAGGAAGGCCTCGGGCCAAAGTCTGATTGTTTGCACTAGCTCGAGAGGACACAGAGCAGGTCGAGAACGTCACAGAATGTACAGTTCTAGTCATGGGTGTGCAGTCTCGAGTGTTGTTTGATTCGGGTGCTACACACTCGTTAATTTCTGAGCGGTTTGCCAAGCAGTTAGCAGCAGAATCTGGAGTTGAGGCAGAGGAGTTAGAGGTTCTCTTGTTTGTGCACACACCAGCAAGTACGGTTGCGACCAGAAAGTGCATTCCATTCTTACATGTGTGCATTGAAGATCGAGGCTTGTTCGGGTGCTTCTACTTGCTCAAGATGAAGGACTATGATGCCATACTTGGTGTAGATTAACTTGAGGAGCACTATGCCTTGGTGGATTGAAGGGGGAAGAAGATTACTTTCCGTATTCTTGGAGAGGATGAGTTCTCACATCCGTTGCCAAGGAATTTAGCTGGAAGGTTTGTGATCTCCGCCATGAAGGCTATGAGGATGGTAAACAAGGGTTGTGACACTTTTCTTGCCAGCATGGTCTTGGTTCCAAAGGCTAATCAGTCACCTACCCTTGAGGAGATTGAGGTTGTGCAGGAATTTCTAGACGTGTTCCCTGATGATTTGTCTAGATTGCCACAAGCAAGGAAGATAGAGTTCACTATAGAGTTGCTTCCAGGCACCTCGCCTATCTCTAAGGCTCCCTACCGGATGGCACCTGCAGAGTTAGCTGAGTTGAGGAAGCAGTTGCAGGATTTGCTTGATAAGGGGTTCATTCGCCCTAGTGTGTCACCACGGGGTGCACCTGTGCTGTTCGTGAAGAAGAAAGATGGTTCCCTCAGGCTGTGCATCGATTACAGGAAGCTCAAATAGGTGCTAGTGAAGAACAGGTATCCCTTGCCATGGATAGAAGATTTATTCGATCGGCTGCAGAATGCATCTGTGTTTTCCAAGATAGATCTGCGGTCCGGCTACCATCAGTTGAGGATTAAGGGTGAAGATCTGTCCAAGATTGCATTCAGGACCCGTTATGGACACTATGAGTTCCTTATGCTTCCATTTGGTCTGACTAACGCCCCTGCAGTGTTCATGGATCTCATGAACAGGGTGTTTAGGCCATATTTGGATAGTTTTGTTGTGGTGTTCACAGACGATGTGCTAGTCTATTCCCATGATGAGGCTACACACCGTAAGCATCTGAGGGTTGTTCTGGAGGTTCTCCGAGAGTACAAGCTGTATGCTAAGTTCAATAACTGCGACTTTTGGATGCGCGAGTTTCATTTCCTTGGGCATGTTATCTCAGGCGATGGAGTTGTTGTTGATCCGGCGATAGTTCAGGCGGTGCTAGAGTGGGAGACTTCAAGGACACCATCCGAGATCAGAAGTTTTCTTGGTTTAGCAGGCTATTACAAGCGATTCATTGAAGGCTTTGCCTCCATCGCAGCACCTTTGACTAAGCTAACCAGGAAAGGTGTGAAGTATGTTTGGTCTGAGGATTGTGAGAGCAGTTTCCAGTTGCTGAAGATGAGGCTTACATCTGCACCTGTGTTGATCTTGCCTAGTGGTGCAGAGGGTTTTGCTATATATTCTGATGCTTCTCAGATAGGCTTCAGATGTGTGTTGATGCAGCATGGTAAGATAGTTGCCTATGCTTCTCGCCAGCTAAAGGAGCATGAGCGTAACTATCTGACCCATGATTTGGAGTTAGCGGTTGTGGTTCATGCACTGAAGATCTGGAGACACTATCTTTATGGTGTCATGTTTGAGGTGTTTACTGACCACAAGAGTCTGAGGTATCTTTTCTCTTAGAAGGAGTTGAACCTGCGGCAGAGAAGGTTGATAGAGTTTCTCAAGGACAACGACTTCGAGCTTCAGTACCATCCAGGGAAGGCGAATGTCGTGGCGGATGCACTCAATAGAAAGAGGTCCTTACTTCGGCAGGATTGGAAGTGCTTGAGGATGTGGCATGTGCTATGACCGAGTTAGAGCCACAGTTGTGTCAGGTTTTTGTGGCACAGTTGTCTATCCGATCCACGGCTCTAGACGAGGTGATCAAGCAACAGAAAGCCGATCCCAAGCATCAGGAGATGGTGGGCAAGGTAGGCATTGCTCGAGATGATGACGGTGTTATCAGATTTTAGCGCCAAGTATGTGTCCCTGATGTTGTGAATGTTCGTGAGCGAATACTTACAGAAGCTCACAGATCGAGGTTCTCCATTCATCCAGGCAACACCAAGATGTACCAAGACTTGAAGAGATCCTTTTGGTGGTCAAGCATGAAGAAGGATGTGGCAGAATTTGAGTCCATGTGTTTGGTATGTCAACAGGTAAAGGTCGAGCGCCAGGGACCGTCAGGCCTTATGTAGAAGATGGAGATACCTGTATGGAAGTGGGAAGCAATCACCATGGATTTTGTGACGGGTTTGCCCAGATCAGCTAAGGGCAATGACTCGATTTGTGTGATTATAGACCATTTCTCCAAGACTACTCATTTCTTGTCTATGAAGAAGAAACAGTCTGTGGAGAGCCTCGCGAGGCTGTATGTTGGCAGTATTGTGAGACTGCATGGTGTGCCGAAGCCTATTATCTCTGACAGAGACCCGCGGTTTACATCGAGGTTGTGGCAGGGTCTTTAGGAGGCGTTGGGTTTTCAGTTGACGCTTAGTTCGGCGTTTCAGCCTCAGAAAGATGGCCAGTCCGAGAGGATGATTCAAATGCTCGAGGACATGTTGAGAGTGAGTGTGATTGATTGGAGGGGCGATTGGGAACGTCACCTACCTCTTGTGGAGTTCGCCTACAACAATAGTTTTCATGCGAGCATCGGCATGGCTCCATTCGAGGCCTTGTACGGGCGGAGCTATAGATCTCCTTTGTGCTGGGAGGAGACAGGTGATAGGCAGTTGGTTGGTCCGGAGTTGGTGCAGGAGACTTCGGATAAGATTTACCTTATCAGGCAGAGGTTGGTTGCAGTGCAGGATAGGCAGAAGATCTATGCCGACAACAAAAGGAAGGACTTAGAGTTAGAGGTTGGCGAGCATGTATTTCTCAAGGTTTCACCTACCCGAGGCGTGGTCAGGTTTGGTAGGCACAGCAAGTTAAGCCCAAGATTCATTGGCCTATTTGAGATTCTTAGGCAGATGGGCAGCGCAGCATCTGAGCTAGCTTTACCCCTAGTGCTAGCTAGTGTGCACCTAGTCTTCCACGTGTCTATGCTCAGGAGATACGTGCGAGATCCGTCACATGTCATCAGTCACGAGCCAATGGAGATTCAGCCAGACTTGTCTTATGTAGAGCGACCAGTAGCTATCCTTGATCGGAAGGTTCAACACCTCAGGAATAAGACTATTGCATCCGTGAAGGTGTTATGTAGGAATTTCTCATGGGAGGAGGCTACATGGGAGCTTGAGGAAGCCATAAAGAAGCAATATCCCCATTTGTTTGGTTAGTATTTCTGTGCTAACTTCGAGGACGAAATTTTCTTTTAGGGGGAGAGGGTGTAAGGCCCTCAAATTCTATGCAATTAATATTTATTTAATTCTATGCATGTATATTTGTTTAATGTTTTTGTGTTCTGCCTGAAATCCGTATTTAACGTCAACATCACTTGACGTTAATGGCAGGTTGACAGAAACTTTTGTGTCGTTGACTGCATGGCGAGAGGATCTAGATGTCAACATCGATTGACGCCTATTTCCTGTTGATGGCAGTAAAGTGTCCGTTTACTTCTCCGGCTGTGTTAGGGATTCTAGATCTGAAACAGCCCCGTTGTCTCCGAAATTTATTTAGGAAGCGTATCCCCAACGGTTAGGACTCCTAATACTAGGTTTACCCTAACTCTTAGCCTATATAACCTAGACATCTCAGCTAGGAAAGACCCTTCGGTTCAGAAAGAGATTTCTAGGGTTCGAGTGACAGAAAAGGCAGACTTTGAGAGGCTTGATCCAGCATTTGGAAGGCTTCTCCAGCAATCTTCTTTGACTGGAAGGTTCTTCTGGAGGTGAAGGAGCTCCCATGACAACGGGAGGTCATCTGTGCAAGCGTGAGGATCGGATTTAGGGCTGAAGGAATCAATTCTTTGGCTTGGCCGAGGAGCGCTTCATAGCCAAATTAGATCTTCTAAAGTTTTTCTAAAGGCAAGTAACTTAGGGGTTTCATCCCTAGACATATCCCCTAGAGTTTAGGCATTTTTACGGATTCTTACATCGTGTCCTGGACCCCAAAATTATGTGTTTGTTTGTGGTCTGTCTACACTTTTCTGCAGACAGATGGTTGATGGCAATCTTGTTGCCGCCAAGCTCTTGAGTTAACGGCAACTGATTGTGCCATTAACGCACCTTGACAACAAGACCCTTGCCACCAAGTTCTTCTGGTTTTTACAGAATTGTGATTTTAATCTCTGTGATATGATTTTTGGATTTCTGGATATTTACATATGTTGTAAAAATTATGGATATTTAGGTATTGTCTTAGGGTCAAACCATGAATTTTTGTCGAATTTCCGATCATGCTTTCATTTAATATAACTTCTGCTATGGAGAAATATGCATGATTTGACTAGATTAAATTCTGAATAAATAGAATTGATGCAGGAAATTGTTAAAAATTTTTTCATGAACTTAGGGCTATTGTTTACATGTTTTAAAAATATGAGAACCGATTGTTTACTATCTAATATGTAAAAGTGTAATATCTTGCAAAAATTGCATGAAATCTATATTAATTGTTAAAAATAGTTATACTATTATGAAAATTTAGAAAAATTATCCATATGATATATTTCATGTGTAGGGTTTATGGTTAAAAGTTGGGACTGTTCTGATATCTGTAAGTACTGTTTGTAATTATTAGGTTATTAAATTACATATTAAGCATGATTGTTTAAGAAAAGGTCTTTTCAGTGATTAGTATCATGTTTATGTACTGTTGTACATGATTTGATACTAATAGACAGTCATGATAAGTTCTATAAATTGAAGCATATGTGTTTAAATAATTTGCATGTGAATGGACCAAATAGTGCATGTAAATGATATTAATCATGTGATTAAGTGAGATAATGTGTTTAAGTGAACTATGTGCCGAAATTGACACTGCTACCATAGAAGGCTGTAGAGTCATACTGTAGAAAAGTCCCTATGGGAAGGCTCAATGTGTATGTGATATCCTGTGGGCATCAGGATGAAATCGTGGTGGTGGACAAGTACCGCTGATTAGGGTGGAGAGGGCTTCTCCCGGTTCTGCGCAGTTACCAAGATTCGTCACTATATTGCTTAGGTGATGGGTATGTGTTATGTGATATGTGTGTCCATCTTTATGGTGGTTCAAACTATGTGTCACGACAAATAATGTGTAAAAGTGTTAAACATGTGTAAATGTGCAAAGTGTTCATGTGAAAGTGATGTGTAAATATGTTACTATGTCAAGTGATGTGAAACCATGTGAATATGTTTTAATTATGTTAAAACAGAATGAAAAAGATGTGATTATGTGTTATAAAAGCATGCGAATAGTGTTAGATATCATGCTAGGTTTGTTAGTAACCATGTGCTTAATTTCATGAACTATATGTTTAGAAATATGAAATGATATGAATTGAAATTGACACCATGATTCAAGTTGAAGACCATGTGTAGAAAGCATGTTATAGGTTATCCATGTGTACTTGCTTATTTGACATAAACCATGTGTCATACATCTCATATTGTTTAGAAGATAGCCTGAATGTGATATATGTAAGGATGTGCCAATGGGTTGCTTGCTGGGTCTTTGTGAAGACTCATACTTGCTTTAACATACAGGTGAGACAGGTGTCCCCATACTAGATGAGGACATTGTGAGGAGCGACTCTGAGAGACAGGAGTAGCTGTGCTTGTAGAGAATTCTTGCTTAGACTACACTTTCTTTCATTAGTATGTGGACAATGATGTTATTATATGGACTTGTATAATTTTGGACAATGGTTTACTTTCATTTCTACTATATAGACTGTGGAATGTGTGATTAATGATGGAATAAGAGTATCTTTCATTTCTGCTGTACTTTCTTTTGTTATTTATGTACATCTCTACCCACTGTGTTGTGTTGGGTACATGTCCCACTGTGATGGCGCACTTTATATCGACGTGGATTGGTAAAATCATATCGATATAAAGAGGGTCGTTACAACCATCGTGTCTTTTTGGGAACATGATCCGAGGTCCAATCGTTGGGGATTCTCGATGCACCTTATGAGGTTCTGGAAGAGAACCTTTTTGGTGGAAAACATCTCAATAATGAATTGGGGATTCTGATGGGGGCCACCTGAAGATTTCGTAATGCTAATCAAAAGCTGCGTGGTGTCCTCTTTGTAAGATATATAGAGAGAAACACAGAGAAAAAGGAAAAAAAAGCACAGAGAGAGAGAGAGAGTTGAGAAGAAGTGGAGCCGATATAGAACTCTCAATGGAAGAAGAGATGCTGCATTGATGCTATGTCTTGCTTGAAGCCTTGTCTCAGTCCTATTGATGTAGAGCATCAGAAATTCTGCTCAATCAGAGGCTTTCGATCGTTAAGCTGTTGCTGCTGGAAGAAGAGCTTGATGATTTCGAGTCTGAAGTAGAAGCAACTTGGAACGCAAGTGAAGAATTTATCAGATCTCAACACAATTCAAATCTGCAGCTAGAGAGTTTGATAAAATCCCTCACACTTTTAATGATTTCTCTTGTGCTGCCTTTTCTATCTCTTTCGAACCATACATTACATGGTTGTCTGCTTCGAGTGGCATAGGTGAACAGATCCTACACTTTTGATTGTTAGGATTGTGATATTGTTTAGATCTTGAAGCTGTGAATCAGCGGTGATTAAGTTGTGTATCAGTGGATTGTATGAAGATGTGAATTAGCGGTTGTGTGAGAGTCTCACACTTTTGGCTTAGTGATTGAAGCCTCACTGAGTTTAGTGAGGGGTGGATGTAGGTCTCCACACCGGAGCCGAATCGCCTTAAAAATCATGCTCCCATTGTGTGGTTTGCTTCCTATTTGATTTATGGTATCAAATTTGTTAGCTCTTTAATCTTAAGGTCTGCTTTGTTATTTCAAATTTTATAATAAGGCCTATATCTATTCACACCCCCCCTCTAGTTATTCATTCAATAACCAACATATTGTCCCTGTGAATTTTGGTAGACCCATTTTCATGGGGCGGTCGACCGGCCTACTTTGAAGCCACATTTTTCACCTCTTCTACTTGTCTTTGATCTAGGTTTGACTTCCATCTTATGTGACATTGTTCCACATAATTCTAGACCTATTTTAACTTGACTTTGACACTTGATCACATAGGTTAAACCCTCAAAATCAACAAGTGTCATGCTCCGACGTGAAATATCGGAACGCGAGGTAGTTGCAAGTAAACGGGTACAGAGCGAGTACTAGACATCAAATCATTGGACAAGAATAAATACTAAAGCAATTGCATCTCATTAATAATTTCCAATGTCTAGTTACAACCACTAATATCAGAGCCATTCTATAGGGCCCAATTACATTGAATAAAAGCAAAAGACTAAACTCAAATTCTAAAAACTACTAGGACGCTAGGGTACGCTTGACTTCACTCTTGGTCGTTCCCATCCTCTTGAGTGTATGTCTCTTCCTCGGTCTCACCTGAGAACACATAACCAAAAATGCAGGGTGAGCGATAACGCCCAGTAGGACTTAAATCTCAGGATCAAGCATTCTTTAAATGATTAATGTATTAAAAAGGCAGACTAACTAATGATAGAGCGAGAGAGTCAAGTAATGTCAGAGATAGCAAGATAGCATGTGATTGAAATAGCACGAGTTTCCAAATATAGTATAAGCGTCGAGTATAGCACAAATAGCAGGATGGCCATAGCACAATGTATAGCAAGAGCAAAACGTGTATAGTATAGCACTTTGTTGTCAATAGACAACGAGAGAATATATAGCACTTTTGAATGTCATTTAGATAGTCGAGATAGATAGCACTCAAGTGTAATGCCAAACACTCTAGTCATTTAACTCCCGCGGGCAAATAGCACTTTTGGGCACACATCCTAGGACCAGACCGGGCCCTTTATATATTGCCAGGCATTGGTTATATTGTTTATCTTTAGACAATCAATCAATGGCCAATAGAGAGTACTAAGAAATAGATGAGAGTACTAGATGAATAGACGAGATAGTAGATAGCGTGTGAATAGATGAGCGAGTCGAGTATAGATGAGAACTACAGGTCATTGCACATAAAACGTCGAGTAACGGGTGATGGTAACAGTTGCGCAACATGCGTGATTGGTGTTGGCAGTCAGGTGGAATTCACTACCCTTCCACTGGCCATGTTATGCACAGGTTCAGAGGTCCAGCGTGATTCAAGATAAGAGTGAACTTCTAATAGACGTTTGGATCATGTTGATCCCTAAAGGGTATCATAGGTGTTAGGGTACAACTAGCTCATCGACCATGTGGGAATACATGGACAGAGGAGACTTACGAAGGCCTTGAACAAGGATTCACTAGTCCGGCAGGAGTATCCGACGGAGAGTTCGTCCATGTCAAGAGAAAGTGTGTACATAGAAACAAGTGCTCGACATTTTAGAGGAATATTTTAATACCCCTTTTCTGTTGCCCAGCTAGCTAGCCCAGAGGGGGGGTGAATGGGTTATTTAAAATTTGATCTTTGATTAAAACCTGTTCACTAAAAAGATTACACAACAACTTAAACAAACGTTAGAGTTGGATAAAATAAGACAGCAAACGCACATAAGCACAACCACAAGACACAAGGGTTTTTATCCTGGTTCGGAACTCCTCTCCACATGAGACCTACGTCCAGTCCCTGAGCAATGCCTCAGGATTTCACTAATTAAGGTACTATCCCCCTCACGGATCCTTACACCCAGCCTCAACTGGTCTTCCTTCAACTTGAAGGAAAAACAACCACCCTGGATACCACCAGGTCTTCCTTCGTCCAGAAGGGTACAAACCAAAGAAACGAAGTTTAAGAACAAGCTTCAGACACTAGCTTAACCAGCTACAAGCTGAAGCAAACAAGCCTCAAGAGAGAAAGAGAATTTGACACTGGTTTCTCTCCAAGGACTACACAGGCTCTCACAAGAATTTTTTCTTTGAACACTGAGAGCTAAAAAGCTAAGAGAACAATTGGAATGGTCGCTTCGCTCTTGCTTGGAACTCAGAAGACTCGAAGAATTGGTGTTGCCTTTTTTTCTTTTTTGAATAATGTTATCTCTTCGCTATGAATCTTCTTCTCAGTCTTGAGTCTTGTATTTAAGCTTCTACTTGAAATTTGAACGTTAAAAGAATCGTTGTCTCTCATCCAGGTGTACGTTAGACTGGTCAGCAAGGAAGCTTCTGATCTTCAGTCTTTTATCTTTAGTACATGCCAGAAAAATATTTTAGAATCTTGTATCTTGTGTCCAACGTTGTACAGATGAGTCTTGTCAGATATCTGCGAGCATATCAACAATAAATAGAGGACAGCTAGGACTGTCGTCGATTGTTAGTTGCAGTGGAACATATATTGCAATATATAGCAAAGCTCCTTTCTGTCTAAAAAAGGACGTAGACAGAGTAGCATAAAAATGGAAGATATTGTCTGCATGCATGGGAGATACGATCAGAGAGCATTTAATGCGTAGCAGTCAACAGACGAGATATGACTTTGACTTTTCAACGCTATTAAAAAGCATTATACTGATACAACAAAAAAGTCGCTATGAACAATCCCGATGCCTTCATGACTTATGAAATTGTTATACGATAACAGACAAATCGTTATGACAGAGAATTATTAAATTATAATGATGAAATCGTTATGAGTTATAGCAAATCGTTATAAACACTTATCAAGTTGTTATGAACTCTAAACAAATCGTTGCGAGAACTAAAGAAGTCGTTACAACTATCAAGTCGTTACGAGTTTCAAAGAAATCGTTACGAGAACTAAAGAAATCGTTACAGCTATCAAGTCGTTACGAGTTTTAAAGAAATCGTTACGAGAACTAAAGAATCGTTACAGCTATCAAGTCGTTACGAGTTTCAAAGAAATCATTACGAGGACTAAAGAAATCGTTACAGCTATCAAGTCGTTACGAGTTTCAAAGAAATCGTTACGAGAACTAAAGAAATCGTTACAACTATCAAGTCGTTACGAGTTTCAAAGAAATCGTTACGAGGACTAAAGAAATCGTTACGGCTAGAAAGTTGTTGCGAGTTCTAAAGAAATCGTTACGAGGACTAAAGAAATCGTTACGGCTAGAAAGTCGTTGCGAGTTCTAAAGAAATCGTTACGAGGACTAAAGAAATCGTTACGGCTAGAAAGTCGTTGCGAGTTCTAAAGAAATCGTTACGAGGACTAAAGAAATCATTACGGCTAGAAAGTCGTTGCGAGTTCTAAAGAAATCGTTACGAGGACTAAAGAAATCGTTACGGCTAGAAAGTCGTTGCGAGTTCTAAAGAAATCGTTACGAGAACTAAAGAAATCGTTACGGCTAGAAAGTCGTTGTGAGTTCTAAAGAAATCGTTACGAAAACTAAAGAAATCGTTGCGACATCTCTTAAGAAATCGTTGCGGTATCGATTTGATTGAACTTTTCGGTCATAAGAAAATCGTTATGCTTATCAATAGAAGTCGTTACAAAGACTTAGACAATGCATGAAATGAGACTTACCTGATTGTCTTGAACTTTCAATTTTCTTTTATTTCCTGTTCTCAAAGCTCAAGTAATTCATTAGTACTATTTTGTTAATCATCAAAATTAATATATATAAATAACTGAATTAATTTATATGAGGAAGGTTTGGTCATCAATCTCCCCCTTTTTGATGATGACAAAATATACTAAACATCATATAACAAACAAACATGTTTTTCAGAATAGCTTTAGTTTCTCCCCCATTTTGTCAATAAGCAAAAAGATAGGCGATGAGATAAAGAAGAGAGAAATCATTGTATTAAGTGTGAGGAAGATAGTACATAGGAGACAATAAAGAGGCATGCTGTGAGATGACAGCCCATGCCTTGATCTCAATGTCTTCAAAAGTTTATTGGAAAACTCCAGAGGCAACTGAAAAATTAGGACCCATGGATGGAATGGCCCTTTGAATGAAAAGTTATCGTTGCTTTTCCAGGAATTCTTCATACTGATGTGGGTCCAAGATGAATCTGAAGTAAATGCTCTTTCCAAAGCTGGCACGATGGAGAAATCTATCAAGAGAGATTGGATAGAAAATCTTCTGATCAAGCAGATCCTGCTTCAAAGCATAGAAGGTTGAATATCTGGCTGCCCACTGAACATAGATCTCTTGAATTGGGGTTATGGAGTTGAGATCCATGAAGGCTTCGGCTGAGAGAATGGGCTTAGCTTGACGAACCAAGGAACTGTTGATTGCCTGTAATTGAAGATGGGGTTCCTTGTAGAGGGTTTCCCATACGGTGGGAGTAAGCCTTTCGCATTCAGAAATGAGTGGGGCCAAGGTTTGGGAAGAGATGCGACCAGAGTGATATTCTCTGAAAATGAACCGCAAGAAGGAGGGTAATCTGCCTAACTTGGCTGACAAACGGCCCATCTGCCTAGCAAACATATCCAGTGCATGGGATCCAGCATCTGAGTCAAACACTAAAGAGTGTAGCTTTGGCAGAAGAACTGGAGGCACAACTTTGAGATTGGCAAAGTCCACTGAGAGGGGAAGATTTACTGGACGTTCTGATCTTAGCATCACTAAGGCTGAATGAAATTGATAGAACTGCACTTCATGCAGCTTGTTCAAATAGCAAAAATCACTGTACAGCTGAAAGTTCTTTGCAATTAGAATCTCTTTCAGAATAAAGGGACCCTATGAGTTCTTATGCTGAATGATGAACCACTCAGAAAAAGTGAGTGGGTGAGCTCTATGGGTAAGAGATCCGGCCCTGGCACTCAAGTACTTTTCATACTGAGCCTTATTGCCCTTGACAGTTGCCCACTGATCTTCATTCTTGAACTCAGTGCCCTCAAAGATTTTGGATTTTTAGGGTGGGACAGCTGGGTAAGAGGAAGAATAATGTTTAGATGCTCAGAGAGGTTGAGGAAAGGAATACCATAGACGGTGGAGAGGATGCACTTTTGAAGATATTCCCTGTAGATAGGTCTTCTCTTAGGGTCGAGGGTAAGAGAATACCAAAGAGGAGGGAATAAAGGTACAGAGGGGGTGCTAAGAGAGGAGGAAGATTTCCTCTTTTTCTTGGCAGGACTGGGAGGATCAGTCCTGTGGATATGAGAAGCAGTGGAGAGAATAGTGATGAGGGTGTTTCTTTCAAAATCATCCGGAAGATTTGTGTCAAAGACACCAAGTAGTAGAGGGTTTTCCGGAGGGAAGGTGACAGAAGAAGGAGGAGTAGGAGGATAGAAAAGGTGTTTGGGGTTGAAGGATGAAGATGGGTGAACTGAAGTGGTCTGAGGTGGAGATGAAGAAGGTGAGAGTGATGATGGAGCTGAGGTGTGAGGAGTGGGAGAGAAGGAAGGTTGAGATGAAGTGAAGGATGAAGATGGTTGGGTGCGAGGCACAGGGTGTTTTATGGTTGGTGGTGCAGGAGGGGCTGTAGAAGGAGATGGAGGGGAGGAGAGGGTTGGAGTTGTAAGATTAGAAGTTTCAGGGGCCTTAGTAGCTGTCATGGGCTCTTTCCCTTTGGCTTGATCTTCTCTGACTGCAGAGGATGGTTCTGATGACCCTGAAGCTGATGATGGTCCTGCTGACCCTGAAGCTGATGGCCCTGTTGGCCCTTGAGCTGGAGGCCCTGGTGGCCGAGGAACATCTGCTGGTCTGCTCTGAGTAGCTCCAAGAGAAACTCCACTAGACCTTGAAAGAACTGCTAGCATTGACTTGATATCAGACATTTCTTTATTAACCACCTCATTGCATTTCTGACTGAAGATAGCTCAGAGGTAGTTGAAGCTTGACTAGCAAGTATCCCTTGTACACTGGTCTGAACTGAAGACAGGATATCTCCCTGAGCCTTTAGTAATGCCATAATTGGCTTCAGATTTACCTTTCTGTGACTCTTTCTTGGCCTTTTGTGAGCACTCTCTTTTGCTTGCCCTGCTGAGGGACAGGCACCTCAAGATTTACATGGCTGGCACTTGGCCCTTCACTAGCAGGAACACTGGTAGGAATTTGATAGTCCTGAGTTGGTGCAGCTGTCTCAGGAGCATTTTCTATTAAGGATTCCTCATTGCCAGTATGCTCCCCTGAATAGGAGCATGGAGTTCAGCATCTTCTTGCTCCCCCTGGGCAGGGCTTCTTCCAAGACAATTCCACAAAGTGGCCTTCTGCCACGGATTCTGACACTTTAGGTTCTTCAACACTTTGCTCCCCTTGGCTAGGAGCTTCTTCCAAAATCACGTTTGCTTCAACAGGTCGACCTGCTTCTGAAGCAACTGAGGTGTAGGGAAGAGAATCTATAACTTCTCTCAGAATAGAGGCAACTATCGAGGTGGGCAAGGAATCTGCCACACTTGCTACAATCTTTCATATGAACTTCTGGAGGATGAGACTCAACCTCCAAGACAGGTGAGCTAGAAGCCTCTGCTTGATCTGCCACTGCTGGTGCTGCTGACACTTGCTCTGCTGCTATTGATGGATTTCTGAATCTGCTGGAGGATCTGCAGCCTCTTCTTGAAATTCAGGAACATCTCCAATAATGGCTTCTCCCTCTGCACAGAGGTCTTTGTCCATATCCCATTCTGCACTGAAAAGCCACTCTTCTTTAAATTTCTGGATCTTATTGATTGGCCCATCTTCTCTACTACAGCTCCAGACACATCTACTCCGAAATGCTTGAAAATCTTAGTGAGTAGATGAGCATAAGGCAAGGAAACATTCAGTTTGCTCTTTGTTTCCCAGATTTGAGTACTGGCAAACTTCATTCTCTCAATCATAACTGCGGCCAAGTTGATCTCCTTGTTCTGGATTACCCAGAACATTATGTCCGAGTCTGCCCTAGTGCATGAAGAAAAAGTAGCACTTCGAGGAACTATAATTTGGCAGACAATGAAATGAAGTAAACGATTGAAAGCTGACATCTGATTTATATCAATTTCCCATCCTTCAGCCTGAAACCTGGACCTATAATGCCGAGACCTTTCGCTTCATCATTCACAGAGTGAACACCACTATGCCCAGAGGTCTTTACTCTAAACAATGTATGCAATAATTCATGGTCTATCTTGATCTGGGTGCCCTTCACTGAGGAGACAAGGGACCCATCTGCCTCTGACTTCAAGCAAATGAAAAAAGCTTTCACCAGGTCCGGATAGCTTACCTCGGTGAAAGTAGCAACATCCATCCAATGCATCCTTCTCAAGGCTTCTACTAAACTGCTCATCCCACTTTTCTCAAGATTCTGAACGTCCACTGCCTTATTTCCGCAAATCTTCGACTTCACAAAAGTAAACCTTTCTTGCTCCTTTGGGGACAGATACTCAGCACTGTAGCCCCCTACGCTTCCGGAGATCATCGGAGCGGCCATAGGTAGAGGAGAAAGGTTCTGGAGAAGGAGGAAGATGGAAGAGATGGAAGCTCTCGAGGGATTCTTCGCGGGAAGAAGAGAAAGCTTCAAAAGATGCAGGGGGTCGATGCCGGAATCATTAGGGCATCGGCTTTGGGCGAACAGATAAAAGAGAAAAGGGTAAAGGTTGAAGACAAGTCGTTCTCAGAACGATTTGAATAATTTAATATTACTTTACCGAAAAGTGAAACACCAAAAAGGTGGTAAAGACAGAAAGCGACAAAAAGGTTTGACGAGTCAAACAACTTTTAACACGATAGCGGTCAAGGAATGTAGACAAACTGAATTTTGCTCATTGTTAAAGAGAGAGAATTTCATTTCTATCTGAAAATTTTTTATGCCAATAAAAATACAGAAATCTTTTCACAAATTGCACATCCCTAATTCCCTCCTAAGAGATGTAAATCTCTCTTCAGGTAGGGCTTTTGTGAAGATATCTGCTAGTTGACCATTTGTATCTATAAAAGAAATTTCTAAGTTGCCACTAGCTACATGGTCTCGAATGAAATGATATCTTACCTCAATGTGCTTAGTCCTTGAGTGTTGTACTGGATTCTGGTGAGGTTGATGGCACTTGTATTATCACATAGTATGGAATTGACTTGATATATATGCCGAAATCCTCAAGTTGTTGCTTTATCCAAAGGAGTTGTGTACAGCAACTTCCAGCAGCAACATATTCTGCCTCAGCTGTTGATAGAGCTACAGAATTTTGTTTCTTGGAGGACCAAGATATTAGGCATCCTGCAAGAAACTGACAACAACCGCTGGTGCTTTTTATATCTACTTTGCATCCAGCATAATCAGCATCTGAATATCCTACTAATTTTATTTCACAAGATCTAGGATACCAGAGATCTAAATCATGAGTTCTAGCCAGATATCTAAATATTCTTTTTACTAAAATTAAATGAGACTCTCTAGGGTCTGCCTGATATCTAGCACACATGCATACACTAAACAAAATGTCTGGTCTACTTGCAGTTAAGTAAAGTAGTGACCCTATCATACCTCTATAATTCTTTTGATCTACCTTTTTACCTTTTTGATCACTGTCCATTCTGGTTGATGTGCTCATTGGAGTTGATAATGGCTTTGCACCTTCAAATCCAAATTTCTTTAACAGCTCTTTGGTGTACTTGGCTTGACAGATATGAGTGCCATCCTTCCCTTGCTTGATTTGCAATCCAAGGAAGTAGCTCAGCCCCCCATCAAGCTCATTTCGAATTCTCCCTGCATGAGCTTTTCAAAGTACTTGTAAAGAGACTCATCAGTAGATCCAAAATAATATCATCTACATATATTTGCACAAGAAGTATATTTTAACCTTAGATTTTATAAATAATGTACTGTCTACCTTACCTCTAGTGAAACCATGATCTAATAAGAAGGTACTGAGCCTTTCATACCAGGCTCTAGGTGCTTGCTTTAAACCGTATAAAGCCTTATGAAGTTTAAATACATGATTTGGAAATTCGGTATCATCAAAACCTGGAGGTTGTTCAACATAAACTTCCTCCTTGATAAAACCATTTAAAAGGCTGATTTGACATCCATTTGAAATAGTTTTAAATCAAATGCAGATGCATAAGCAAGTAAAATCCTAATAGCCTTTGTCTAGCTACAGGTGCATAGGTTTCATCAATCTATGCCTTCCTCTTGGGAGTAGCCTTGAGCTACCAGTCTGGCCTTGTTCCTTAGGATTACTCCAGACTCATCCAGTTTATTTCTGAACACCCACTTGGTGCCAATAACTGAATGATTGGATGGTCTAGGAACAAGTGACCATACTTGGTTTCTCTTGAACTGATTTAGTTCATCTTGCATGGCTAATATCCAAGATTCATCAGATAAAGCTTCATTGACTGTCTTAGGCTCTATTTGAGAAACAAAGGCTAAATAATCACAAGGAATTACATTACCTCTTGTTCTTACCCCTACAGATGGATCACCAATAATATTCTCAGGAGGGTGATCTTTCTGATGTCTCCATTCTTTTGCAAGATTTTCATGTTGAATTTCAGTTTGCTGCAGTTCTTCCAGAGGAGGATCTTCCTTGTCCTTAATTGAGGTATTCTTTAATTTTTTAGAAAAGTCATCTGCATCATCAATGTCACTAATTTCTTCCTTTTTCAAGGAAGGGTTAGATTCATCAAAAATAACATGTACAGATTGTTCAATTAATAATGAACGTTTATTGAAAACTCTATAACCTTTGGGTTTAGAAGAGTACCCCATAAAGATGACTTCATCTGATTTGGCATCCAACTTACCAATGTCCCTTTTTCCATTGTTGTGGATGAAGCAAGGACATCCAAATATTCTGAAATGGCTGATCTTTGGTTTCTTTCCCTTGTAGAGTCATAAGCAGTCTTCTTCAGAATCGGCCTGATCATCACCCTGTTAATGATGTAGCATGCAGTGTTGATGGCTTCGGCCCAAAATATCTTGGCAAGTCATATTTGATAACATGGTTCTTGCCATATCCAAAAGAGTTCTGTTTTTCCTCTCAGCAATTCCATTCTGTTGAGGTGTCCTTGGTGCTGAGAAGTTGTGCTCAATTCCTTGATCATTGCAGAACTTTGCAAACTTTTCATTTTGAAACTCACCACCATGATCTGATCGAATAGAGATAATGGTGAACTTCTGATCTTTCTGAACTTTCCTACTGAAGCTGACAAAATTTTCAAAGGTGTCATCTTTGTGTTCTATAAAGGATACCCAAGTAAATCTTGAATAATCGTCAACTATGACAAATCCAAAATTCTTTCCTCCTAGACTGGTAGTCCTCATTGGCCCAAATAGATCCATATGAAGTAGTTCTAAGGGCTTTGAGGTGGTTACTACAGTCTTTGATTTGAAAGAGCTCTTGGTGTGCTTTCCTCTTGCACAAGGTCTGCAGATACTATCCATTCTTGAGTTGACCTTTGGCAGTCCTTCCACTAGATTTCTTTTTCTGAGCTTGTTTAAACCATCCAAGCTGCAGTGACCCAATCTTCTGTGCCACAGCTCTGTTGATTGATCTTTACTGGCTGCCAAACAGACATCTTGATTCTTGAGTTCCTCGAGATAGAGAACATACAAGTTTCTTTCTCTGTAAGCTTCAAATATGACTGCACCATCCTTTAATATACTGCACTTTAATTCTTGGAACTGAATCTGATGGCCTTTGTCACACAGCTGGTTGATGCTGATGAGATTGTGTTTTAATCCTCTGACCAGCATTACGTCTTCAATAACTGATTTTCCTTTGATGTTCACTGACCCACTTCCTACCACAGTGCCTTTTCCATTATCTCCATAGGTAACTGTTCCTTCTTCAGCTTGGAGATCAACGAAAATCTTTTTATTGCCTGACATGTGCCTTGAGCATCCACTGTCCAAATACCATTTTGATGCTCTTGAATTTCCCTGAAATTTAAACACTAAGTTTTAGGTACCCAAGTTCCTTTGGGTCCTGATGGGTTAGTATCATTGAATTTTCTTTTTATTATCCACTTTTTGTTCTTAGTGGGACAAGTTGCTTTGTTATGTCCTAGTTTGTTACAAAGATTGCAGCAGGTTTTCTGGTTATTCTTTCAACTGGATTGTATTTAAAATTTTTATGTTCTTGTCTTTGTCTTTTTCGGATATAACTCAGGGTTGATGTGTTTAGGAAGACTTTTGTTTCTTCTTCATTTTCTGAGGGAGTGTAACCAAACCCATGTTTCTTTTTGTTTGATCTTTTAGCTCCGTTTATTCAATAGAAGAGGTTTTAATTATTTTGACCTTGTTTATGTGCTTGTTAAATGTTCATTTTCCTTTATTTAGTCTTTCTATTTCTATTTTAAGTCCACTTTGTTGGGTTTTCCATATATTATGTTTTTGATGATCACATTACATTCTTGAACATTGATTTAATGCAAAATTGATGTGCTAACTAACATGAAAAACACCATGAAAGTGATTGAGTTAAACATTGCTAAATCATACAATGTATATCACTAACAATGTATTTGCATGTAGGTGCACAAGCATGAAACATGGAGCAATGAAAAGATGAGCAAAAGGCACAAAAATCTGTCAAGAGTGCATCTGTCGACAGATGAAAACTGCCTGTCGACAGATTCACACAGTCATTCTCAGACAGAACTCAGGTTTGTATCTCTGAGTGCATCTGTCGACAGATGCAATGTACCTGTCGACAGATACACACAGACAACCCAGGACAGAGCTCAGGTTTTCTATTCCTGAGTGCATCTGTCGACAGATGAAAACTGCCTGTCGACAGATACACTCAGAAACTCATTTTCCTGAAACCCGGTCTCAGCCTGAGTCTGCCTGTCGACAGATGCAAGTGCACCTGTCGACAGCCGACGGAAACTTCAGATTTTGGGTTTCCAAATCCGGCCCCACTTGGTGTTTCCTTCCTCCACGACCCCCACCTTTACCTAACACTATATAAGCATCCTTTTGGAGCCAATTTCGCAGAGAGCACCTCCCATCCAAGAGCCTCCAAGGGACCAAGAGGAAAAGCCCCAAATTGCTGCTCTGCTTCAACTTTCCGCCCAGATCGACGTGGAATCACCATCTATGCGGAGCTGAAGCCGGATCGTCATCAATTCAACCTTCTACATCGATCAATCTACATCCAATCGAAGTTTGAAGAGCGTTTGGACGATCCACGAGAAGAATTCCAACTGGATTTGTTCCCTAATTCCCAATTCTTCTCCATTTCATAATTTCCATCCAATCGTGTGTGTGTGTGTTTGTGTTTCGAGCATCCCTTGTGCTTGATTCACGTATTTGTGATTGTTCTGATCGTGGTTCATCAGACAACGTGTGTGTGTTTGAGTTGTAGTGTTGAACTCGCTCATAAGCAGTCGTTTCTGCGTGTGTGTGTGGACGGTGGATGTAGGATACACGAGTTGTGTACTCCGAACCACCTTAAATCATCGTGTTCTATGGTTTGTTGTTCGCGTTTTGCGATAGATGATTGGTAGGCACGGTGTTCATACGCACGTTTGATTCCCTGTTTTCTCTTAAATCAACTCAAGCGGTCTCACACTTAATTGAATTTGAATCAAATTTCATTAAGATCGCTGTAGCAGTGAAAAGAAGCCATCAACAGTTTAAAATTGCCGTAATCTATTCAACCCCCCCTTCTAGATTACCGTATTGTGTACTTCCGCATAACTCTTCAATTGGTATCAGAGCGGGTTTCTCCGATTTACTGTTGTTCGTCATTTGATCTAGCGATCAGGAGATTTTCGATCTTATGGATTCTAGCAAAGGGTATATGGCCGAGGGACATTCAGTAACCAGCCACCCTATTTTGATGGCACTGACTATCCTTATTGGAAAAAACCGTATGCAGGTATTTTTGAGAGCTCAAAATTACGAGCTGTGGAAGATAGTCAGCAAGGGACCATACGTGTTGCCCGAGGATGAAGACACCTGGACGAAAGACCAATAGCTAAAGGAACTCTCAACTGGAGCGCACTAAACATGATGCAATGTGCGGTGCATCCAAAGGAGTTCTCAAGAGTCTCCACATGCTCAACAGCAAAAGAGATGTGGGACAAGCTTGAACTCATTTACGAAGGTACGTCCGAGGTAAGGGAAACTAAAGTTAGCATGTTAGTGTCTGAATATGAAATGTTCAAGATGAAAACTGATGAAACGTATCAGACATGTTTGCAAGATTCATGCTAATAGTTAACGGGCTAAAAGGTCTTAAGAAGGAATACTCTGAAAGTGACTTAGTAAGAAAGATCCTTCGTTCTCTTACTTCATCATGGAATACTAAGGCCACTGTCATTGAGGATTCCAAAGACCTTTCCAAAATGAAATTGGATGAACTAATTGGCTCTCTAATGACATATGAAATCAACATCAAAAGAAAAGAATTAGAAGAAAATCCTAGAAAGTCAATTGCTTTAAAAGCATCCAATAAAACATCAACAAGCTCCAAGAAATCTATTCACAAGATAGTGATGAGCAAGAAACATCTAGTGAGAGTGATGATGGTGAAATGGCAATGCTCACTAGACAATTCAAGAAATTTTTGAAGTTCAAGGAGAGAAACAGGTAATTCCAAATCCTTTCCTAAGAAAAATTTTTCACAGAAATATGAGTCAAACAAAAAATCTGACATTGTTTGTTATGAATGCAAGAAACAGGGGCATATGAGAGGAGAATGCCCGGAACTCAAGAAGAAGCTGAAGAAAGACAAATTCACCTCCAAAAAGGCCAAAGCAATGTTGGCCACCTGGAGTGATGAAGATGAAGATGAAGATGCACAAGAAACATCCGATGATGAAGAAGTGAAATGCTTGATGGCCAGGAGTGATGACTCCAGCGAGGTAAATTTCTCATTTGATGATTTCACTGCAAGTGAATGGGAGGAAGCATACACTACGTTATTTGAAAAATTTCGTGAATATAGATCTGAGAATAGAGCATTAAAAAGAAATGCAACTCCCTTGTGCATGATAAGAACAATGATGAACGAATTGCATTCTTAACAAAAGAATTAGAAATGATGAAAATTGATGAAAAAACTCATAATGAAGAAATGGATTGCTTGAAAATGAAATTGCAAGAAATACAAAAAGAAAAAGACTATTTAAGCCATTCTATTGAATTCCTTCAAGAAGAACAATTGGAAACAAAGAAAAAGTTGGAACAAACTGAAAAAGAATTGAAAGAAAAATCTGAGGACCTAATGAAATTTGTAAAAGGGAAGCAAAATCTAGATGCAGTTTTGGGCACCAAAATACATGTAACAAGCATGGGTTAGGATATCAACCAGTCAAACAAAAGAAAATAGGAGAATCATTGATCACCTCCTTTATTGATCTAGCCCAAGCACAAGCAAGCATGCTCCCACAAAGCATAATTCAAGAAAGTCTCAGACCAAACCAATATTACACAAACAAAATGTTCCCACCAAACAAAAGAAAAGCTACCTGTCGACAGACACAATGGTGCCTGTTGACAGACAAGAACAGTTTCAATGAATAAACAGTCTATCAAGCAACAGAAAATTGAAAAGAAAATTCCTTCATGCAATGTGTGTAAAAAGATTGGTCATGATGAAAAACAATGTTGGAATAATCCAAAGAAACAAAAAGTCAAACAAGTTTGGATTCCTAAACATCTACTTTGTTGCATGAATGAAATTTTGGGACCCAAGTAATTTGGGTACCAAAACCTCTTGTCTGATCCACATTTGCAGGAATGCCTAGCAGCCCAACATCAAAACAAATGGTACTTGGATAGCGGCTGTTCGAGGCACATGACGGGCGACAAAGGTAAATTCTGTTTCCTAGTGGAGAAAGACGGAGGACAAGTCATTTTTGGAGGTAACAACAAAGGCCAAATCATTGGCACAGGTAATGTTGGTAAGTGTTCCTCCAATTCAATTGAAAATGTACTGTTGGTTGATGGCCTTAATCACAATTTGCTTAGCATAAGTCAATTATGTGATAGAGGTCACAACGTCATTTTTGAATCAAATTCATGTCAAATTGTTGATAAAGAAACAGGAAGTGTGAAATTTTCTGGAAAAAGAGTGAATAACATTTACTTAGTTGATTTAGATGATCCAGAAAATGACAACTTGTGTCTTGTTGCAAATAGACAGGATGAATGACCTTGTGGCATCGTAGGCTTGGCCATGCGAGCTACAATGTGTTGCACAAACCCTTGTCTGAAGATAGATTCACATCCTTAAGAAGAGAATTGGTTTGTGTAAAATGCAATGAAACTGACTATCCATTTTGGAATACATGCTCTTTATGTGTGAATGACTATGTGGTATATCAAATGGTGAACTGTGGAAGAACAAGTTCGGCTTGTTTGGAAACTATCATCATGCGTGAGAAAACATTCTCCGCCAAGTATCCATAGTCCCATTACATATAAAGGTCCTGTACTTCACATAGGATTTTTAGTTTCCTTACATTATATCATGTTAACTCCATGAGACAATGTTTTTTCTGTGACCATGTGCTTGTGTATGACCTTCCTTTCATGATCATGTTGTTTTGTATCAAATGCTTGTGTGAATCCTTGCTTAGATGTCGTGTCAACACGTGCACACACTATGGGGGAGTAAGTTAAGGATTGTTGAGTATTTTCTGAGGAAACTCCTCATACATCTACTTGTTGAATTCTCACTTCCTTGAACTCAAAAGTGCAATCAATCTGAAACAAGAAAAATCCACTATGTTCCTATCTGTCGACAGACACATTCCATCTGTCGACAGATTCAATCAGTCTTGTTCTGGCAGAAACTTCAATTCCTCAGTCTGTGTGCATCTGTCGACAGACAGACTTCTTCTGTCGACAGATACACCCATTCTTCTTTATTTTTCAAATCCTTCTTCATACTTTTCAGGAAAAGTGTTCCTTAATTGATTTAAAGGTAAACCTTGGTTTGTTTGTGTGCAATATAATCCTTCATATCCACTTCATGTCGAAGTCATGAACCAAGTCTAAATGTTGTTTGATGCATGACCTGATTAAGGTCTTTTTAGATCATTTTGAACATAATGAGCAAACCAAATGATTTTTAAACATCTCCTTTGAATAACTCCCTTGTCGTTAAACATGAATCTAAAATGATTTGAAAAATCAGAAAACTCTTGAATTTAATGTTCCACATTACAACTTGCCTAAAGAAATCTCATGTACTTGACAAAAAGCAAAAAAAAAAAAAAAAAAAAGGGGAGAAAAGCTACCTATTTCTTCAGTTCAATCAACAAATTTGTTTTTCATTTGTGGGATGGAGGTAGAGCAATGATGAAAATCACTAAGTAACCGGGGACATGGGCATCACAAATGTCAGTCTTCGCGTCAAAAGGTTGTTTCATTATCTCTATACAATGGCTTGATGGACACTCACATTGAGTAACTGGGGGTATTGGCATCACAAATGTCTACCTTCACATGAAAAAGTGAAAGTGCTCCTCATTGCCACTCTTTTCCATCTTCGTTGCTTAAATCTTCCAAGATCATACCAGAAATAGAGTGAAGCCTCCGAAATTTTTTTGTCAAGTCCAATGTGTTTCTTCGGTAAGACATTCTTGTGGGCATTTAATTCAATTGTCATCTGACTATCATCTCTATTTAAATGCATGTTTGTCTTCAACGGCCTTAATCAAAGAGTTATTTAATTTTCACTGGCTTTTGTGAAATGTGTTCCTCTTGATCTAATTAAAGATCTTATCATTTTTAATTCAAAATCATTTTAGATTTGTGTCATGTCTTCATCTTAATAGATATGAATTTTTGTCTTGCACATACACCCACTTTGCCTTAAAACAACAAATGAACACTTGTCCCTTTGAAAATTTTGACAAAAATCAAGTTTTCACCAAAAAAGGAGCTATCTGTCGACAGATAGACTGGCATCTGTCGACAGACGACGGCCCAGATCCATTTTTTCAGAAAACCCTCGCGCCGGTTCACCTCCTTTTTGTGGGGCCTTCCTTTTAAAACCCTCCAAGTCCATTCTAAGGCCACCCACGACCCTTTTTCACCCCTCCTCTCTTGTTTCCTCCTCCTCCTCTCCAACCCCCTCTCTTTCCCCCTTCAGGGCTCCGTCTCCGACGATCCTGCTCCTCGTCTGGGATCCCTCCACTCTCCCTTCACACCATTCTCATCCTTCCTCCTGCGATGGCACCCAAACCGAAGCTTCTCGCTCGCCGTCGTTGCGCTCCGACGGACGCCGGAGAAAGCTCCAGGGCTCCTTCTAAATGTGCATGACTTGACCTTTTGCATATTGTCAAAAAGGGGGAGAACATCAATATATGCATCAATTGAATGTTTTTGTCATCATCAAAAAGGGGGAGATTGTTGGGTTTTCCATATATTATGTTTTTGATGATCACATTAACATTCTTGAACATTGATTTAATGCAAAATTGATGTGCTAACTAACATGAAAAACACCATGAAAGTGATTGAGTTAAACATTGCTAAATCATACAATGTATATCACTAACAATGTATTTGCATGTAGGTGCACAAGCATGAAACATGGAGCAATGAAAAGATGAGCAAAAGGCACAAAAATCTGTCAAAGAGGTGCATCTGTCGACAGATGAAAACTGCCTGTCGACAGATTCACACAGTCATTCTCAGACAGAACTCAGGTTTGTATCTCTGAGTGCATCTGTCGACAGATGCAATGTACCTGTCGACAGATACACACAGACAACCCAGGACAGAGCTCAGGTTTTCTATTCCTGAGTGCATCTGTCGACAGATGAAAACTGCCTGTCGACAGATACACTCAGAAACTCATTTTCCTGAAACCCAGGTCTCAGCCTGAGTCTGCCTGTCGACAGATGCAAGTGCACCTGTCGACAGCCGACGGAAACTTCAGATTTTGGGTTTCCAAATCCGGCCCCACTTGGGTGTTTCCTTCCTCCACGACCCCCACCTTTACCTAACACTATATAAGCATCCTTTTGGAGCCAATTTCGCAGAGAGCAGCCTCCCATCCAAGAGCCTCCAAGGGACCAAGAGGAAAAGCCCCAAATTGCTGCTCTGCTTCAACTTTCCGCCCAGATCGACGTGGAATCACCATCTATGCGGAGCTGAAGCCGGATCGTCATCAATTCAACCTTCTACATCGATCAATCTACATCCAATCGAAGTTTGAAGAGCGTTTGGACGATCCACGAGAAGAATTCCAACTGGATTGTCCCTAATTCCCAATTCTTCTCCATTTCATAATTTCCATCCAATCGTGTGTGTGTGTGTTGTGTTTCGAGCATCCCTTGTGCTTGATTCACGTATTTGTGATTGTTCTGATCGTGGTTCATTAGACAACGTGTGTGTGTTTGAGTTGTAGTGTTGAACTCGCTCATAAGCAGTCGTTTCTGCGTGTGTGTGTGGACGGTGGATGTAGGATACACGAGTTGTGTACTCCGAACCACCTTAAATCATCGTGTTCTATGGTTTGTTCGCGTTTTGCGATAGATGATTGGTAGGCACGGTGTTCATACGCACGTTTGATTCCCTGTTTTCTCTTAAATCAACTCAAGCGGTCTCACACTTAATTGAATTTGAATCAAAATTCATTAAGATCGCTGTAGCAGTGAAAAGAAGCCATCAACAGTTTAAAATTGCCGTAATCTATTCAACCCCCCCTTCTAGATTACCGTATTGTGTACTTCCGCATAACTCTTCACACTTAAGTCTTCTTGTTTTTCTAAGTGAATTTTTTTCTGTTTTTCTCTTTTAATTCTTCACATAACAATTCATTTCTTCTTCTATGTTCAGTTATTTGTTTTTCAAGTTCTTCATTTTCGGTTTTTAAGTCTGAGTTTGTATTTTCTAAACAGATTACATTTTTCTTACTAGTTTTAAGTAATTTACATACCTCTTTATATTTATCATAGAGTTCATTAAAAGCACTTTGTAGATTATCAGAATCTGAATCATTGCAGGAATTAAACGAGGAGTTAGAGGTTACCTTGTCTTCGGTGTTGGCCATGAGAGCCAGGTTGGCTTCTTCATCTTCACTGCTAGAGCTTGACTCACTGTCTGAGTCACTGCTATTCTCCCAAGCAGCTGCCATTGCCTTCTTTTTATACTTCTTAAACCTTCTGAAATTATCCTTCTTTTTGTGATCGTTTTTCTTAAGCATTGGACAGTCTACCTTTATGTGTCCAGGCTTTTTGCATTCATAACAAATCACTTCTCCTTTCTTTGAATCCTTTACTTTAGGTTTTCTGTGATCTTTATTCCTCTTGAAAAATCTTCTCCCAGACTGGAACTTTTTCTTCTTTGCTAAGATTCTCTGAAGTCTTCGAGACAGCATGGCTTCTTCATCATCACTGTCTTTACTACTTTCACTGTTATCCAAAGATTCTTCTGATATATCTTCATTTGCTTTGAGAGCGTTTGATTGCTTCGTTCTGCTGGAGGATTCTCCTAATCTTTCCATGTTTATCTCGTGAGCCATCAGGGATCCTATTAGTTTTTCCAATGACATTAGCTTTAGATCGTTGGCTTCCTCAATGGCTGTTACCTTTGGAGTCCATGAGGATGGCAGAGATCTAAGGATCTTCCTGACCATGTCTGGTGCATTGTAAACTTTTCCTAATCCAGCTAATCCATTTGTAATATCTGTGAATCTACTAAACATCTGAGTTATAGATTCACCTGACTGCATCTGGAATCTTTCGTATTGAGCCACAAGAATATCGATTCTTGTCTCCTTTACTTTGTCTGTCCCTTCATAGGTAATCCTGAGCTTTTCCCACATTTCCATTGCGGATTTGCAAGCTGAAACTCTGTTGAATTCTTTCTTGCTGAGGGCACAGCACAGAATACTCTTGGCTTTGCAGTTTAAGGATATTCTTCTCCTGTCGTCATCTGTCCACTGAGCCTTTGCATTTGTGACTAGAAGATCACCTTCTTCCACAATGGACCATATTATATAATCGTGGCCTTGTAGAAAGTACTTCACTCTTGTCTTCCAGTAGGTGTAATCTTCTCCATCGAAAAAGGGAGGCCTGTTGACTGACTGACCTTCGAAGTTACTTTGGGCTGCCATGGATCTTTACTCTTCAGATCGTTGGATCTTCTTCTTTGTCGAAGAGACTTGCTCTGATACCACTTGTTGCCCAGCTAGCTAACACAGAGGGGCGGTGAATGGGTTATTTAAAATTTGATCTTTGATTAAAACATGTTCACTAAAAAGATTACACAACAACTTAAACAAACGTTAGAGTTGGATAAAATAAGATAGCAAACGCACATAAGCACAACCACAAGACACAAGGGTTTTTATCCTGGTTCGGAACTCCTCTCCACAGGAGACCTACGTCCAGTCCCTGAGCAATGCCTCAGGATTTCACTAATTAAGGTACTATCCCCCTCACGGATCCTTACACCCAACCTCAACTGGTCTTCCTTCAACTTGAAGGGAAAACAACCACCCTGGATACCACCAGGTCTTCCTTCGTCCAGAAGGGTACAAACCAAAGAAACGAAGTTTAAGAACAAGCTTCAGAGACTAGCTTAACCAGCTACAAGCTGAAGCAAACAAGCCTCAAGAGAGAAAGAGAATTTGACACTGGTTTCTCTCCAAAGACTACACAGGCTCTCACAAGAATTTCTTCTTTGAACACTGAGAGCTAATAGCTAAGAGAACAATTGGAATGGTCGCTTCGCTCTTGCTTGGAACTCAGAAGACTCGAAAAATTGGTGTTGCCTTTTTTTTTTTTTTGAATAATGTTATCTCTTTGCTATGAATCTTCTTCTCAGTCTTGAGTCTTGTATTTAAGCTTCTACTTGAAATTTGAACGTTAAAAGAACCGTTGTCTCTCATCCAGGTGTACGTTAGAATGGTCAGCAAGGAAGCTTCTGATCTTCAGTCTTTTATCCTTTAGTACATGCCAGAAAAATATTTTAGAATCTTGTATCTTGTGTCCAACGTTGTACAGATGAGTCTTGTCAGATATCTGCGAGCATATCAACAATTAATAGAGGACAGCTAGGACTGTCGTCGATTGTTAGTTGCAGTTGGAACAGATATTGCAATATATAGCAAAGCTCCTTTCGGTCTAAAAAAGGACGTAGACAGAGTAGCATAAAAATGGAAGATATTGTCTGCATGCATGGGAGATACGATCAGAGAGCATTTAATGCGTAGCAGTCAACAGACGAGATATGACTTTGACTTTTCAACGCTATTAAAAAGCATTATACTGATACAGCAAAAAAGTCACTATGAACAATCCCGATGCCTTCATGACTTATGAAATCATTATACAATAACAGACAAATCGTTATGACAGAGCATTATTAAATTATAATGATGAAATCGTTATGAGTTATAGCAAATCGTTATAAACACTTATCAAGTCGTTATGAACTCTAAAGAAATCGTTGCGAGAACTAAAGAAGTCGTTACAGCTATCAAGTTGTTACGAGTTTCAAAGAAATCGTTACGAGAACTAAAGAAATCGTTACAGCTATCAAGTCGTTACGAGTTTCAAAGAAATCGTTACGAGAACTAAAGAAATCGTTACAGCTATCAAGTCATTACGAGTTTCAAAGAAATCGTTACGAGGACTAAAGAAATCGTTACAGCTATCAAGTCGTTACGAGTTTCAAAGAAATCGTTACGAGAACTAAACAAATCGTTACAGCTATCAAGTCGTTACGAGTTTCAAAGAAATCGTTACGAGGAGTAAAGAAATCGTTATGGCTAGAAAGTCGTTGCGAGTTCTAAAGAAATCATTACGGGGACTAAAGAAATCGTTACGGCTAGAAAGTCGTTGCGAGTTCTAAAGAAATCGTTACGAGGACTAAAGAAATCGTTACGGCTAGAAAGTCGTTGCGAGTTCTAAAGAAATCGTTACGAGGACTAAAGAAATCGTTACGGCTAGAAAGTCGTTGCGAGTTCTAAAGACATCGTTACGAGGACTAAAGAATCGTTACGGCTAGAAAGTCGTTGCGAGTTCTAAAGAAATCGTTACGAGAACTAAAGAAATCGTTACGGCTCGAAAGTCGTTGTGAGTTCTAAAGAAATCGTTACGAGAACTACAGAAATCGTTGCGGCATCTTTTAAGAAATCGTTGCGGTATCGATTTGATTGAACTTTTCGGTCAGAAGGAAATCGTTATGCTTATCAATAGAAGTCGATACAAAGACTTGGACAAAGCATGAAATGAGACTTACCTGATTGTCTTGAACTTTCATTTTTCTTTTATTTCCTGTTCTCAAAGCTCAAGTAATTCATTAGTACTATTTTGTTAATCATCAAAATTAATATATATAAATAACTGAATTAATTTATATGGGGAAGGTTTGGTCATCATTTTCTATTTAGGTAATATTTAAGTTACGAATTTAAGGTATTTTTCTATTATTCCTCTTTTAAAAATTCCTATTTTGGCCGAATAAATTTTAGAGGGTCCATTTTACAAAGTCCATTACTTCTTTTCATTTAATGGGTTTTAATTAATTCTCTTTTCTTTGATTTTTCAAATGACTTAATTTTTAATATTATTGAACTTTTATTTTTCGAAAAATCCAGGTTGTTACAACAAGATAGTAGGACCATAACACAATCTCAACTCAATCAACAAGTCAATTAAACATCAACAAAACTCTTCATTCTCCTATATGATGTTTATGAAATAATCAAAATCTCTAAGACACCAATCTCTCCCTTTTTGATGATGACAAAACTCTTGTATATTTTTATTCCAAAAACTAGCAATGTCATTTTTCAGACTGAGTTATTCTTAGTTCATTTTCTTTTCTCTCTCTTTCTCCCCTATAAATTTAATCGAGTAATTCAGGCACAGTGTTGATTACACATAATATCACAAATGCATTATGATACCAAATAGTCTATTCATTCAATCGATCTCAAGCGCAATTCAAGAAGGATATGAACTTGTAAACATAACACAAAGATAAACTTGATTCACTTTTGGATTTTTCATATACATGAGTTTTTGATTTCCTTACTTTTGATAGTCATTGTCAAGTCCTTGATTTGTAGTGGAATAAACTGGGAAATGCGACAAACAAGTATTCAAGAACCATTGGTAACAACTAAAACAAGTAGGCCCAAACTTCAATTAATTAAAAACTCTTCCTTTATTTTTCATAAACGAATATTACAATCTCCAATGTCAAAATAAAAACACTCTCTACTTACTAATCTATCTATCTCTCAAAATAAAGGTAAAAATTACAATAATGACCACTCTCTTATTAACTAACTAGAATTAAGAATGACTCTCTAAATGTACTCCATGCTCAGTGCACAAGTCCCATCATTAAGCTTTATTCTGCATCCTTACTACCTATAAAAATTATGAAAAGGTATGTATAAGCATACTCAACCAATAGGATTTACATCTCCTTATGCAGACTTACTTTAAGTGATTAGTATTTAAGCTCTAGAAAGTGTGAATATAACAATCTAAATGAAAGTTATGATAAAATCAGTAAAAACATAACCATTAACGACTAAGAAGTTACTAGAATGCAAGAACATATGTTGACCATGACAAGCTAGCAAGAAAGCACTTTAGTAGGATGCAATTTGTAGATATGTATCCAACCATTTTAAAAAAGTCAATGACGTCAAGCTAATGCAAATCAACAGAATTATCAGATATAGAATTTCAAAACAAGTAACAGATTAATAGTAATAGAACAGAATGTCTCAATTAATAGATAATAGCATAACAAAATATCAGATAGGAGTACATAATAGTAACATAACATAATATCTAAATTAACAGATAATAGTGTAACAGAATATTAGACAAGAATAATAGACTAACAGTAACAGAACAAAATGTTTGAATTGATAGACAACAATGTAACATAATATCAGATAGATGTCTAGCTTAATCAGAACAAATATAATTGATGCAAATGCAAACACCGTCATTAGCCCCTGTAGGTATTTTCATTTGCTCTCTACCCTCGAGACTAGATTGGAGCGCCCTTTAGACACTCTGTGTCTGATTGCACAAAGCAGTCAGATTGCATTTTAGTCTCGAATGAATTGTCAAACCCATTTGCGTTGGACAAATCAGAAGAGTACAAGCAAAGATGGCTCAAGGATGGCCAATAATGTAATTTTAGGAGTTCAAGAATGTCATGTGAAGATGTTCAGGATTATTAATAAGATCATGTCAAGAATAGTGTTCACTAATAATTCCAAGACAATCATATCAAGATGTTCAAGATTATCAATAAGATCATGTCAAGAACATTGTTCACTAATAGTTCTAAGAATATCATGTGCAAAGCAGCATTCAAGAGCAAGGTATTATGAATACGGTTTGCTAAGGAGACAAATGGGCATCATAACAACATGCATGAAGCTAAACATAAGAGAATCATAGAGAATAATTTCATGGTAAGAGAAAGATGAGCATGTCATTAGCAACAATAGAATAAGATTCAACTTATTAACTACTTTACAAATGGGTTAAACAATTTTATATTACTATAAGTATGAAAATCAAGCATAATTAGGCTTAATCAGACTTACTTAGACTTAATCAAGCTTAATCAATCTTAATCAAGACTTAACAGGCTTAATCAAGCATAATCAAACTTAATTAAACATAATCAAGCTCAATCATACTTAATTAAGACTTAATCAAGCTTAATTAAGCCTAATCAAACTTAATTAGACTTAATCAAGCTTAATTAAGACTTAAGTAGACTTAGAGCCTATTTGATAACACTTAATAGACATCTAATGTCTGAAATAATTATTTTTTAAGATTTCAAATTACTTGATAAAACTTCTAAAATAATATCTAATTTGTTCACTTATATCTAGAAAACCACTTAATTTATAAGCTAGAAGAAAGCACTTTTTTTTTCTTCAGACCCTCAACTTTCTCAACTTACAATAGCCTCGGGTCGCTAAAATCTTGCAATTGACAACTAGCGAATCCAGCAACTTCGTTGGCGAGTTGTTGGATTCTAATAGACTACTGCCAAAATCCAACGAATCTGTCGGCGACCATTCGTCAAATTCCAGTAACTAGCAGTCGATGATCAACTAGTCTCCGGATTCTACATGACTGTCACCAGAATCTGGCAACTCTGTCGGTGACCAATCACCGAATTTTATCGACCGATGATCGGCGAGTTGCCAAATTCTGGCGGACTATTGTTGAAATCCGAAGACTTCACCAGTGACCAGCTGTCAAATTCTGGCAGACGACAGTTGATGAGTAGTCGAATTCTGACGGAGTGTGTCGACAATTAGTCGCCGAATTCCAGTGACTCCGTCAACGACTGATAAATTCTCTAATCATTGGATTATGATGGTCGACAGTTAGATTTGGATTGTCGATCACGTTTTCATATATTAAGATATTCAAAATATACTTAGATATAGTATTTTTATCAAATAAGATATTAATGTAGATGTTGTTTAAGTTAGTTATCAAATAACTTTCGGGAATTTGATTCCTGGTCCATTTTATAGTAGGTGAGTTAATTTTTAGTCCAAGCGCTTAGAAATATCAATGTCCGGTCCTCTTTTGAACCAAATTTAATTTTTTGTCCAAACTAGATGGAAACCGTGAAACTGGGTAATAGTTTGCTATGCGAATGTCAGAAATACCCTCCCTAATTAAAAAATGTTACATGGCTTGCCATTCCTTTTAATTCTAAATCCTGGTTTTAGATTTTCGATCCTTTATCTATAATGTTTAGTCTAGATTGCATTTTTGTTAAGTGTGTATGCAGTTTGTAACATGGTTTTGCTTTGTCTTTCATAAAGTACATTTTTTTGTACTTTGTATAGTTAATGTGGAGGTCTAGTAAGGAGATTGATACCGCTGCATGAATGTGTTAAATATATGGAGAAGCAAAGTATTGGAAATTTGGAATAGGAGCAAGGTTCAAGGAATCAGTAACATCAACGGATCACTCAACAGTGATTACCATGAAGGACAATTGTGATGTCCTGAAGAACTCATAAGAATAATAGATGTGTAAGAAGTAGGAATAAAAATGAGGCATGAACATCACAATAGAATCTACATCATGTAGATGATAAGCTGAATGGAGAAATATATTGTACCAACATAAGTACCATCTTCAAATGCCCAATCTTAATCAAACAAAGATAAGCTGAACATTGGCTTCGGTTTCGTTTAGTTGTGTTTGAACTCAATGATGAACAGTAACCTGTACAAACTGATTTTACTAACATGTTCCCCCACACCATTTTAGCATGCCAAGATAAGACTCTCTTACTTAGGAAAAGGAAATAGATGTGAAATAAATGGAAAAGAAACTATGAGGAAAGAAGAATCTGGATTAATAGACTAACCACAAAGGTTTCCTGTAAATAAAACTAGCCATTTTATGTGGGCTTCTGTACAAGCAAAACAAAAGCCTATAAAGTATTATGGATAACATTGAAAAAATACTTTGACTGTAGACAGCAAGAACAGGAAGAAACATGAGACAGTAAATGTAACGACTCGACCTCCCGGACCCCCGCCAGGGACCCCGAAGGTCGCACAGATCCGAAGACCCGGAAAGGTTAGAATTTAGTCCAATGAGATAAGCAATGAATTCAAATAACTATAACAAGAAAGTTCGTACATTAATAAAGGAAATATGTACAACATGTCTCAAATAAAAGTACAGGTACAGAAAGAAGATGCAGTCCTTAAGGGGCATACCCCGAGGACTTGCAAAAAGGCCACTCTCAACTCATGGTACAAGCGCTCACGCTCACAACTCACACTGTTTGCAACGCACGGCTTACAAACCGCCACCACGACCATCCGGTAATGAACTCCTGTGACAGCGAGTCCTTACCTGAAGAGAGTAGGGGGGTGAGACTCGTGAACAAGTCTTAGTAGGGATAACCAGTCCCTTACCAACTAGAGCAGCAGAAACTCCAACAAAGCGGAAGCAAAACTACTCTACAAAGCAGTAAAGCGGGAAACGCCTATTGTAGAGAGCTACAAAGAAGCGGAATAGAGAAATGCCACGACCCACAACTAGAGTCGGGCCCAACACGACTCCCACAGAACCAGCAGAGTCAAACACAATGCGGAAGCAACCCTTGGCACACACCCGCCGAGACAAAGAAGCTCACGGAACACCGAAGCAACCACGTGAGACTAGAGTCTCACGACACAAGCACCAACATCTCGGACCTCCACGAGGTCGGGAAGGAACAACCAGGTGTCACCACAAGAGACACCGAGCAACCACGTGAGAAGTACCGTCTCACCATAGGCACGGCCACCTCAGACCTTCACAAGGTCGAGGGCCCACAAGCAGAACCACCCTGGACCCTGGACACGCCACGAGGTCAGGGAACAACACAACGGTGCCACCACGGACGGCACCAAGGAACGGGTTATCGAAACAGCAGTCGGGTGTCGCACAAGGCACCCCGAGAGAACCCGCAGAGCAGAAACCACTAAACACGGCCCACAAGGTCAAACCAACCAAACCCACGGCACTAGACACGGCTAGGCTACAACCACTGTACAGGCTTGGGCGATGAGGCTCACTCAGAAAAAATGTGAGAAACTCCGTCACAACAAGTGCAACCAAACCACCGCCAAAGGCAGCTAAGAGAGGGACACACAGTCCACCCCTCTTGCTCGCCAACCGCTGACTCCTGCCTACGACCTCCCCAGGTAGAGTGATGCTAGCGAGTCACAGCAAAGAACAACTACAAACTACCACAGCCCGGCCGAGCTGTGGCCCCACGCCTACCCTCCCTACGTGGCTCCGGAACCAACGCAGAGCTAGGCAGTGAGAAGGACTAGCTGGTCCACACTGGAAGAGCACCTCAACCACCTCAGAGACCCAGACCAGCTAAGAGAGCTCTACAAACGACTCACGCAGTTGTCCCCACAGTTTTCCACTTCTGCTCCAAGTCCGTGACTTGAGCATGTCCGCCGCCCGGAGAACTCCCTCTAACAGACGTATGGGACTGGGGGTCCCAGGTAATGTTAACAACCTGTCTCGCGGACAAGCCCTCAAGTGCCTAGTACTAGGCAAAAAGAGAACTGGTGGGGCAACCACCATAGAAACCGGCACAGCCAGCTTGTAACCAAGACAAGCCTAGTAGGCAACCACCATAGAAACCACACACAACAAACACACAAACCACGGGGAGGGGAGCATGGGGAAAGCTTCTAAAACATGCATTCACACATGAGGGCACCCAATCACCCGGAATGGAAAGAGTACAGGAAATCCCTATAGATTTAGAAGAACCGAACCCACAAATGGGTCTTCACGAAGCCACGGCCGCCTCCTCCTCGCTCCTCGCCGCTCCGCCGCCCCACCATGAGCCGCCGGCCTCTCCACCAAGCTCCAACGCCAGAGAAGGACGAGAGGGAGACCTCTCCACCTCAGAGAAGGGAGGAAAGGGATAAAGGAGAGAAAGAGGAAAAGGGGGAAACCGACCAAGGCTTTTAGCCTCCGGTCCCCAGAACGCTACGGGGTGGGGTGTCCCATCACCAACCTTAATGCGACCGCCGCCCACACCGCGACCAGAACGCGTCCTTCCTAGACGTCGCGACAACCTGACAGCTGCTCTGACACGCCTGCCCTTCTAACAGGTGTCAGAAGACCAAAAAGAGGAAACGCTGTCGTGACCCGTTGACCAAGCGCGACACCAAGACACGGCAAAGAAACAAGGCGCGATAAGAATGCGATACAGGCACTGATCGCAATATGGATGACTATCACGACGGCTAGCTCTGTCGTGACACTAACGCATCGCCAAGGCCGGATGCGTTAGTGCCTAGTCATCCCACACACAAACGAAAATCTGGAAAGCCCGAGATGTTACAATACATCCAACAAAAAAAATAATTTTGTCCTCGAAATTAAGGGCGAAACTCGATCAGAGAAAAACAACAGGTGCAAAGGGACCACTAAGTCGCACTGCGACTTCCCGGTGGTCACCACCACGACCCTGCCACAAAGGGAGTGCCTAACCGGACATCCAACAGCTCACATAGCGCACACCAACCGGCGTAGAGCACATAATTGGATGTCGACAACTCCACTGGCGCGGCGCGCACCAAACCGACCAGAAACACTGAAACCTCCAGTCGAAAAACCACGATTGAGCCCTCAACAGTCCACACTGTTGAGACCAACCGGTCAGTAACTCACTCTATCACCAGCGGCTAGACAGAGGTCCCAACTACTGACGACAACCGAGGAAACGCCAAGAGGTCATTCACAAGACTCCGCTGAATGGCTCCGTACATCTAGCAACAGCTAGTACCTACGGCAAGGCCAAACGTGAGCTTCTTAATGATGACCCAAAACCAATCGCTAGCATGCACATGGAGAACACCATGGCAAGCATGACAGTGTCCGCCGGCACCACTAGATCTTACCCAGATCATCCTCGCAGTCCGACCAGGACACACAACGACTGTCGAGCCACAAAAAGCTACAACACCCGCTCCATAGGCACAAGCACAGAGGCAAAACGAAAGAAGACGTCTGATGTTGGCAAGGCGAAGCAACTCAAGATGTCGGCAACCGCACGGGAAATGAATCAACTGCAGAGGTCGAGGGCAGCACGTCGACCTCAAAGGAATCCAAACCAAAATAGGGTACCCCAACCGAACACACTCGCTCCCCAAAGCGAGAGGGGAAACCCGGAGACAGGCCACGACCAAAGCCTGGCGTACCACCGATAGGGCTACCTAGACAAGGCAAAGCAGCCACCCCACAGCGGTAACGGTACAACCACAAGGCACGGCCAGCACGAAGTGTCCTAGAGGCGGAAAGCCCAATGCCTCGAACATCGAGCAAACTCACGAAGCGACGCACTAAGCTTACGATCAGGCACACAGCATGACACACACTGCCAACACCAGCACCAGGAGCCACCCAAGGTACAACACAATGTACGAAGGCTCTAGATAGAATAGAATGAACCACTCGATCACGAGCACAGGGTGCCACCACAAGCATTAAAACTTGACAAGATGCAACACAGTTGCACCAACGGCCAAAACAACACGGCTAATAGGAAGGACTCTCCACAAGAGACCTGCCAAAAGCCACCCACAAGAAACAGCAAGCCAAAAAGGGTAGAACAGGCCACACCGGCCACGAACCCTCAAGGCACAGGGACACAAAGCAACGAAAGAAACACGCTCAAGGTGCAGTACACAACTGCACCAATGGCCTAAAATGACTCAAGGCCAACAGAAAGGTACTCTCCACCAGAGACCCATAAGAGAAACACGCGAAAAACTAATAGCTTCAAGAGCGCAACAACCATATTGGCTCTTAGAAGCGCGCGAACACAGGGCACCGCTCCTACCACCATAGGTGGGGTGGGCCATATGCCCAACGGTGACAAGTGCCTCTAAAGCACAACTGAGGCACAAGAGAAACACGCACCGGAATGATGCCTGCACAAGCAAGCCAAACAGAAGAACACCTGGTGCCGCCTCACACTGAACACAAGGCACGCTGCCCTACATCGTCCAATCAGGTGACAGGAATGATGATCAGTTCATCCCCATGTAATTAAATAAATTACATATCTATTTTAGTGATTAACAAAACTTAAATAAAGAATGATCTAACAAGTTTTTATGACACTAAAAGCACAGGAGGAAAATCAGGCGAAATCAAGAAGATATGTAAAGTATTTCTCACACTATAGCATTTTAAGTACAGAGCATATAATTATTCTAAGTACACATCAGCTTCCTATGTGTTATAACGATTTCATTAGAGTCATAATTATTTCCACTTCTATTGATTTAATTTTCACAAGGATTTGATAAAGTATCATACCGATTTCGATCTCACAATGATTCGATAAGTGAGCATAATGATCTGCTCTCACAACGATTCGCTAAGTGAGAATAATGATTTGCTCTCACAATGATTCTCTAAGTGAGCATAATGATTTTGATCTCACAACGATTTGCTAAGTATTCATAATGATTTCGATCTCACAACAATTTGCCTTCATAACGATTCGATAAGTTCCACATCGATTTAGTCTTCATAACGATTTGATAAGTTCCACATCGGTTTGGTCTTCATAATGATTCGATAAGTTCCACATCTATTTCTCTTCATAACGATTCAATAACTTCCCCATCGATTTGGTATTCATAATGATTCGATAAGTTCCACATCAATTTGGTCTTCATAACGACTCGATAAGTTACACAACGATTTGCTTGCTGTAACGATTCGATAAGTCACAACAACGATTTGGTCTGTGTAATGATTCAATAAATCAAAACAACGATTTGATCACTACATCGACCCGATAAGTGAAACAACGATTTGCTTGCTGTAACGATTCGATAAGTCACAACAACGATTTAGTTTGTGTAACGATTCGATAAAGCAAAACAACGATTTGATCACTACATCGACTCGATAAGTGAAACAATGATTTGGTTATGATTGTATAACGATTTGTGTTCACATCGATTTGTTTATACAAGTGCAGCGATTTACATAAACATCGACTCATTCACATAACGATTTCATAAGTCATACTCACAACGATTTTGTCACGCCCCGACGCAGAATATCGGAACGCGAGGCAGTTGCAAGTAAAGGGGTATAGAGCGAGTACTAAATATCAAACCATTGGACAAGAATAAATACTAAAGCAAATTCATTTCATTAATAACTTTCCAAATGTTTAGTTACAACCACTAATATCAGAGCCATTCTATAGGGCCCAATTACATTGAAATAAAAGCAAAAGACTAACTATGACCCTAACATATTGCTAGGACACTAGGGTACTCGTGTCATCACTCTTGGTCGTTCCCATCCTCATGAGTGTATAGTTCATCCTTGGTCTCACTTGAGAACACAACGAAAAATAACGCAGGGTGAGCGATAACGTCCAGTAGGACATAAATCTCAATAGTCAAGCAGGCTTTAAATGATTAATGCATTAAAAGGCAGGGTAACTAATGATAGAGCGAGAGAGTCAAGTAAAAGATAGCAGGATAGCACGTGAACGAAGTAGCACAACTTTTCAAATATAACACAAGTGTCGAGTATAGCACGGAATAGCAAGATGGCCATAGCACAAATAGCACAAAGTGGAGTAATAGCACAACGAGTATAGTATAGCACTTTTGTCAATGGACAATGAGAGAACATAGCACTTTTTGATTGTCATATAGATACTCGAGATAGATAGCACTCGAGTGTAATATCAAATACTCTGATCATTTAACTCCCATAGACACTAGCACTTTCGGGCACACATTCCAGGACCAGATCGGGCCCTTTATATATTGCCAGACATTGGTTATATTGTTTATATTTAGACAATCAGTCAATGGCCAGTTTAGAGTACCAAGAAATAGATGAGAGCACTAGATGAATAGACGAGATAGTAGAGTTAATGTGAATAGATGAGCGAGTAGAGTATAGATGAGAGCTAGTGGACATTGCACGTAACACATCGAGTAAACAGACAATAGTAACAGCTGCACAACACGTGCACATGGTGTTGGCAGTCAGGTGGAACTCACTACCGTTCCGTTGGCCATGTTACGCACAGGTCAAGAGGTCCAGCGTGATTCAAGATAAGAGTGAACTTCTAATAGGCGTTTGGATCATGTTGATCCCTAAAGGGTGTAATAGGTGTTAGGGTACAACTGGCTCGTCGACCATGTGGGAATCCATGGATAGAGGAGACTTACGGAGGCCTTGAACAAAGACTCACTAGTCTGGCAGAAGGAATATCCTACGGAGAGTTCATCCAAGTCAAGAGAGAGTGTGTATATAGAAAGAAGTGCTCGACGTTCTAGAGGAATTCTAGAACAGTGGAGCGTCGGTATCGGTGTTCCAAAACAGCACGAGAAACGTACACAAGTATATTTAAGAATGAGGCAATTTAATGACATAAATTACCAGATAACTAATGTAACATGTTCATGCCAATTAAGTAATAATTGGATGGTTCAAAGTGTGTGTGCATGTGAATAAGAAAAATCATGGACAAGATAGATCATGTGATTGACTTAAATTAATTAAAATATATTCTATATTTACAACTTCATTTTTCAGTGTTTAAAACAGTTAGCAAGATATGGGAATAGCTGAAGAACAACAAGACTTGCAAAAAAATGGGTTTTTCTGCAAAAAGTCAGATCGCGACACACCCTAATGAGGGTCGCGACAGGGTCAACTGAGATCGCGATGGGGTCATGTACAGGTCATGACGGCTTGTCGGTTCAGGCAGGCAGGTCACGACGGGGTCATGCGAGGGTCGTGACGGGCTCAGGCAGAACAAGCTCACAGATCGCGACGTGGTCTTGTAAGGATCGCGACAGGTCGGTCAGCACAGGCGCACGGATCGCGACGGCGGTACCTGTCGCGTTCAAATCGCGACGGGTATGCTATCGCGACAAGACCTTTGAACACGGCCTATCGGGCCGTCGCGTTCACAGGGTCTGCGACAAAGTCCGACAGGGAAAGAACAGTGCATTGGATTGCAGACCAGAGTTTCCTAGTTTTGACATAGGGTTGTTCTAAAATTAATAACAAATTGTACAGTATATGAAAATTCACGAAACCAATTTTAAACAGATCCAGACATGCATGGGTACTTCCAGTAAATCAGAATCGGAAAGCAACAAAAGTTTCAGCATGGTTTAATAAAGAGAATTCATGATGAACATAGAACAATGTACAGTTGGGATCAACGAATTAATTTGCATGATAGGATGGATGGAAATTAGGGCTTTTAGGGGCAAAAGAAACCTAACATCCACTAGAATCTTCAATAAGAATTTCGTGGCATGATGTTTATTATTCATGGAGAACAAGATTTATGAAGAGGGTTCGGGGTCATGTAAGTTTCAGAATATGAGAAATCAAGAACAAAAGGTATGCTCGATAGAAAATTATGAAACCAAAGGGCTTTTGTTCCTGATGGATGAAACATCCTACAAAAAATTTTTCATGGTTTATGCTCATGAGAATGCCTACCTTTAATGGTTTTTCTCTTCTAGGGTTTGAACTTGAAGAACTCGGGGAAGAACTTGAGGGATCCTTCTTCTCCATGAATTCTCCATCCCTTTGGCTCCTTCCCACATCTAGCAAACCCTTGGCATGAGCTAGGGCCGGCCATGAGGGTTTTAGAGGAGTATTTAAGCATCTCCCCATTCTATTTCCCATTACGACTCTAATTCCTATTTATTCCGAATTTTCTATTTCCCTCTCTCCTTTTTAGGCATGAGATCTCCTAATTGGGTTAGGATGGGAGCTAATTTCATGGGCAACCGATTTGGGTAGGTTTAGGAATCCAAATCTAACTCAAATTGCTAATTTAATGCATTAAATATCTCTTTTATAATTATGCATTATTTTAGTTACGAATTTAGGGTATTTTTCCATTATTCCACTTTTAAAAATCCTATTTTGGCACACTAACTTCTATTATGTCAATTTAATAAAGCCCATCACCTCTTTTCTTTTAATGGGTTTTAGTAAATTCTATTTTATTTGATTTCTAATTGCTTTTATTTTTATTAATTATAAAATTTTTATTTTTCGAAAAATCCAAGTTGCTACATCCTCCCCCTCTTAAAAAGAATTTGGTCCACAAATTCATATGATCATAAGGGAGGGAATGTCTTACCGAAAAGATCGGGGTAGTTCCGTCTGATGATTCCTTCCGGTTCCCATGTGGCTTCTTCCACTCCGCAGTTTCCATAATACCATAACCACGTGGATGGGATGGTTCCTGAGCTGTTGTACCTTCCATTCCAGTATCTAGACTGGCTTCTCTTCGTATGTCACATCCTTGTTCAGCACCAACTTCTCGTGGCGAATGATGTGGGTAGGGTCATAGACATATTTCTTGAGCATAGAGACATGGAACACATTGTGTACACATGCCAGATCCGGTGGCAATGCCAGTCGGTATGCAACCTCACCAATCCATTCGTGTACTTCAAAAGGACCATTGAATCTAGGGCTGAGCTTGCCTTTCATTCCAAATCTTTGGATGCCACGTGTAGGTGACACCTTTAGAAACACATGATCACCCACTTAGAATTCTAAGTCTCGCCTTCTTTTGTCGGCATAGCTCTTTTGTCTAGATTGAGCAGTCTTAAGCCGGTCTCTAATCACTTGTATGTCCTTTGTGGTGCGTTCCACCATGTCTGGGCCTAGCCACTGCTGTTCTCCAACCTCATTCCAGCATGCAGGAGATCTACAATTTCTTCCGTAGAGTGCTTCTAACGGTGCCATCTTGATGCTCGCCTGGTAACTGTTGTTATAGGTGAACTCAATAAGGGATAGATGCTCGTTCCAATACCCTTGGAAATCTATAGTGCAAGCTCTCAACATGTCTTCCACTATTTGCTTGGTTCTTTTAGTCTGCCCATCAATTTGTGGATGGAATGCGGTACTAAAGTTGAGCTTAGTACCTAGTGCACCTTGCAGTCCTTTCCAAAAATGAGATGTGAATCTCGGATCTCGATCCGAGACAATAGATGATGGAATGCCATGTAATCTTACAATCTCCTTGACATATAAGGCAGCTAGTACCTCCACTGACCACTTACTCTTTATAGGCAGAAAGTGGGCAGATTTGGTTCGTCGGTCGACTATGACCCATATGGCGTCGAGTCCACCACGAGTCTTGGGTAAACCCATGATGAAGTCCATGCCAATGCTTTCCCACTTCCACTCGGGATGTCTAGCGGTCTTAGTACACCATCAGGGCACATATGTTCCGCTTTTACTTGTTGGCAAGTAAGGCAGTGTGCGGCATGTTTAGCTACCTCTCTCTTCATGTTCGGCCACCAAAATGTTCATTTCAGGTCTTGATACATTTTGGTACCTCCAGGATGAATAGTGTACTTTGTCTTGTGAGCTTCATCCATTAGCTTCCTCTTCAGTTCTTCATTGTCGGGAATGCACATCCTCCCTTGGAACAACAGTATTCCATCCTCAGTCATAGCAAAGTCCGGTCTTTCGGCTAAGGTTTCCTTGATGCGAACTAAGAATGGATCATTATCTTATTGAGCTTTAATCTCTTCTAGCAGATCAGATTTAATCTTGATATTGGCAACCAAGACTCGATCATCTCTATGTTCAATATTTAAGTCTAACCTTGCGAATTGTTCTAGTAGTTGCATCTCGCCAAGGACTAGACTTGAAACAAATGCCATCGGATTTCTACTAAGAGCATCAGCCACGACGTTTCCCTTGCCTAGATGGTATTAGATGTTGAAGTAGAAATCTTTTAGGTATTCTAACCATCTTCTCTGTCTCATGTTGAGTTCTTTCTAGGAGAATAAGTACTTCAGGCTTTTATGGTTCGAGTAGACAGTGAATTTCTCACCATACAAGTAGTGTCTCCAGATCTTCAAGGCGAAAACCACGGCAGCCAACTCTAGATCATGCACAGGGTAGTTGACTTCATGCGTCTGTCTTGAAGAATAAGCAATAACCTTTTCCTTTTTCAACAATACACAACCTAGCCTAATTCCCGAGACATCGGTGTGTAGACAGAGAAACCTTCTCCCTCTATTGGCAGAGCGAGAACAGGTGATGAGGTAAGACGGCCATTAAGAGTTTGGAAACTTTTCTCACACTCTTTACTCCAGGAGTAGGGATTCTCCTTTCGTGTCAGACGTGTGAGAGGAACGACGATCTTTGAGAAGTCCTTGATGAACCGCCTGTAGTAGCCAGCCAGTCCTAGGAAACTTCTGATCTCGGTAACGTTGGTTGGTCTCTCCCAATTGAGTACAGCTTCGATTTTGGAGGGATCAACGAAGATGTCGTCCTTTGAGATGACATGGCCCAAGAAGGACACTTCTTCGAGCCAGAATTCACACTTGCTTAGCTTTGTGTACAGTCTGTTGTCTCGCAAGACTTGCAGTGCTACCTTCAAATGTTCTTCATGCTCTTCTTTGGTCTTTGAATATATGAGGATATCGTTGATGAAGACGACCATGAACTTGTCAAGGTATGACCGATATATGTTGTTCATGAGTTGCATAAAGGCTGCAGGAGCATTGGTTAGACCAAAAGGCATAACGACAAATTCATAATGTCCATACCTGCTCCTGAAAGCCGTTTTGAAGATATCGTCATCCTTGATCCTCATTTGGTGATAGCCAGATCGAAGATTGATCTTAGAGAAATATTGAGCTCTAGATATTTGGTCGAATAGCTCATTGACCCTAGGCAATGGGTACTTGTTCTTGATGGTAAGCTGATTGAGTTGACGATAGTCGATGCATAGTCTCATCGATCCATCTTTCTTCTTGACGAATAGCACGGGTGCTCCCCATGGGGAAGTACTTGGTCTGATGAACCCTTTCTCTAATAGCTCCATCAGCTGCGTCTTCAACTCCTTTAGCTCGGCAGGTGACATCTGGTACGGTTGACGCGATACTGGTGCAGCTCCAGGGATCAACTATATGGCGAAGTTGACATCACGTTCCGGGGAATCCCTGGCAGATCTTCAGGAAACACATCGGGTAATCCTGGACTATGTGGATGTCTTCTATATTAGAACCCTCTTTTCAACTACTACGGCTGCTAGGAAAGCAATGCAACCTTTCCTTATCAGGTTGTAGGCTTTTATGGCAGAGACTAGAGACATCCGTCTCTTATGTCTAATCCCAGAGAATGCCAATTTAGGAACTCACTAAAGGTCACCCTTCCTTTTTACAATCCACACTTGCCCCATAAGTGGACAACCATCGGCTCCGAAAATTACATCATAGCCTTCCATAGGCATACACACTAGGTCGGCTTTTAGGTTATGGTCTCGGATCATTACATCGGAAGATGTAAAGTATTTGTTCAGTCTCTCCTTCTCTCCTAGTGGTGTTGTGACAGAAAACTCACCACCCATGGATATAGGTTTTGTAGTCAGGGTATCAGCAAAGTGTTGAGATATAAATAAATGAGTTGCTCCAGTATCAAATAAAACAAATGCTGATAAGGAGAAAACTTGTAGAGTACCTTCTACCACGCCACCGTCCGTAGCGGGTTCCTCATCATGCAAGGCTTGCAGTTGGCCCTCTTTCTTAGCCGCATTAGGGCGCCTTTCATTCTCTTTCAATAGCGAGAACTCGGGGATGCGGTGCTCGCGACTTCCGTAGTGCAGACATATGCCGACTTTCCTCCAGCACTCGTCGGCGGTGTGACCTGGCTTGTCACAATGCTTGCAGTTGCTTTTCACTGGGGTGTTGGAGACTGGGATCTTGGGTTTCCTCTCTTGGCTGGGTCCCTCCGTGATGTTGAAGGAACGCTTCTTGCCATTGTTTGGCTTCGTAGTTGACTGACCCGAGGTCATTTCCTTTTTCACGAACTTCCCTTTGATACGGTTGGTGAAGTCCGTAGCATCTTCCAGCATCTGAGCTTTCATTACCATCTCGGCGTAGGTCTGGATGTCGAGAGGTGCCAGTTGGGGTGATGTATTGAGGCTTAAGGCCGTTGAGGAAGCACTTAGCCTTCATTCTCTCCATGTTCACTAGGTGTTCAGCATATCGTCCCAGTCTTGAAAACTGGGCTTCATACTCGGCCACAGTCGAGCTCTACTATTTCAGAGCAGCGAATTCTGCAGCCTTCCTTTCTTGGACAAGCTCCGAGAAGTATTTGGAATTAAAAGCTTCCTTGAACTCGGTCCAGCTGAACTGACCATTAGCGCTGGTCGCTTCAACAGACTCCCACCAAGCACGGGCATCCTTTTCAAGTTGGAACGTGGCAAGTAGCAGCTTATCCCCCACTGCACATTGCATGACGCGGAAAATTCTTTCTGTCACTTTGAGCCAGTGCTCAGCTTTATCCAGATCCGTGGATCCACTGAACCTAGGTGGGTTCAGATTCCTGAAGTTACGATGCAGGTCGTCTGTACCACGATTGCCCCAACCTTGGGTAGCTTGCATAATGGCCCGCATCAGTTCCTAGATGGTTTGTTGCATGCCCTTCATTTGTGTACGTTCAGCCGTCATCTTTGTTGCTTAGTTCCTGCAAAAGAATATTTATTGTCATGATATCGATGGGGAATTTAATTCGTGCGTGTGTGAGTTTATTTTAGCTAGTTACCCTTGGCTCTAACCACAACTCACATAGGTAGGATAATTGACTCAAGTCGAGACTAGTCAACCTAGATCATCCTATACTTAAGAATAACCTAGGCTCTGATCCCAAAAAATTGTCACGCCCCGACGTGGAATATCGGAACGCGAGGCAGTTGCAAGTAAACAGGTATAGAGTGAGTACTAAATATCAAACCATTGGACAAGAATAAATACTAAATCAAATTCATTTCATTAATAACTTTCCAAACGTCTAGTTACAACCACTAATATCAGAGCCATTCTATACGGCCCAATTACATTGAAATAAAAGCAAAAGACTAACTATGACTCTTAACATATTGCTAGGACACTAGGGTACTCATGTCATCAATCCTAGTCGTTCTGGTCCTCTTGAGTGTATAGTTCATCCTCTGTCTCACCTGAGAACACAACGACAAATAACGCAGAGTGAGCGATAACGCCCAGTAGGACTTAAATCTCATTAGTCAAGCAGGCTTTAAATGATTAATGCATTAAAAGACAGAGTAACTAATGATAGAGCAAGAGAGTCAAGTAAAAGATAACAGGATAGTACGTGAACAAAGTAGCACAACTTTTCAAATATAACACAAGTGTCGAGTATAGCACGGAATAGCAAGATGGCCATAGCACAAAGTGTAGCAATAGCACAACGAGTATAGTATAGCACTTTTGTCAATAGACAACGAGAGAACATATCACTTTTTGATTGTCATATAGATAGTCGAGATAGATAGCACTCGAGTGTAATGCCAAACACTCTGATCATTTAACTCCCATGGGCACTAGCACTTTTGGGCGCACATTCCAAGACCAGATCGGGCCCTTTATATATTACCAGACTTTGGTTATATTGTTTATCTTTAGACAATCAGTCAATGGCCAGTATAGAGTACCAAGAAATAGATGAGAGCACTAGATGAATAGACGAGATAGTAGAGTGAATGTGAATAGATGAGCGAGTAGAGTATAGATGAGAGCTAGTGGACATTGCATGTAACACATCGAGTAAATAGGCGATAGTAACAGTTGCACAACACGCACACGTGGTGTTGGCAGTCAGGTGGAACTCACTACCTTTCCGCTGGCCATGTTACGCACAGGTCCAGAGGTCCGGCATGATTCAAGATAAGAGCGAACTTCTAATAGGCGTTTGGATCATGTTGATCCCTAAAGGGTGTATAGGTGTTAGGGTACAACCGGCTCGTCGACCATGTGGGAATCCATGGACAGAGGAGACTTACGGAGGCCTTGAACAAAGACTCACTAGTTCGGCAGAAGGAATATCCGATGGAGAGTTCGTCCAAGTCAAGAGAGAGTGTTTATATAGAAACAAGTGCTCGATGTTCTAGAGGAATTCTAGAACAATGGAGCGTCGGTATTGGTGTTCCAAAACATCACGAGAAACGTACACACATATATTTAAGAATGAGGGAATTTAATGACATAAATTACCAGATAAATTATGTAACATGTTCATGCCAATTAAGCAATAATTGGATGGTTCAAAGTGTGTGTGCATGTGAATAAGAAAAATCATGGACAAGATAGATCGTGTGATTCACTTAAATAATTAAAATATATTCCATATTTGCAACTTCATTTTTCAGTGTTTAAAATAGTTAACAAGATGTGGGAATAGCTGAAGAACAACAAGACTTATAAAAAGATGGGTTTTCCTGCAAAAAGTCAGATCACGACACACCCTAATGAGGGTCGTGATAGGGTCAACTGAGATCGCGACGGGGTCATGTACAGGTCACGACGGCTTGTCGGTTCTGGCAGGTAGGTCGCGATAGGGTCATGTGAGGGTCGCAACGGGTTCAGCCAAAATAGGCTCACAGATCACGACGTATTCTTGCAAGGATCGCGATAGGTCGGTCAGCACAGGCGCACAGATCGCGACGGCGGTACCTGTCGCGTTCAAATCGTGACGGATATGCTGTCACGACAAGACCTTTGAACGCGGCCTATCGGACCGTCGCGTTCAGAGGGTCTGCGACAGAGTCCGACAGGGAAAGGACAGTGCATTGTATTGCAGGCTAGACTTTCTCGATTTTGACACAGGGTTGTTCTAAAATTAAGAACAAATTGTACAGCACATGAAAAATCACGAAACTAGTTTTAAATCAATCCAGTAATGCATGGGTACTTCCAGTGAATAAGAATCTGAAAGCAACGAAAGTTTCAGCATGGTTTAATAAAGAGTAATCATGATGAACATAGAACAATGTACAGTTGGGATTAACAAATTAATTCGCATGAGAGGATGGATGGAAATTAGGGCTTTTAGGGGCAAAAGAAACCTAACATCTACTAGAATCTTCAATAAAAATTCTGTGTCATGATGTTTAGTATTCATGGAGAACAAGATTTATGAAGAGGGTTCGGGGTCATGTAAGTTGCGGAACATGAAAAATCAAGAACAAAAGATATGCTCGATGGAAAATTATGAAACCAAAGGGCTTTTGTTCCTGATGGACGAAACATCCTACAGAAAAATTTTCATGGTTTATGCTCGTGAGAATGCCTACCTTTAATGTTTTTTCTCTTCTAGGGTTTGAACTTGAAGAACTCGGGGAAGAACATGAGGGATCCTTCTTCTCCATGAATTCTCCTTCCCTTTGGCTCCTTCCCACGTCCAGCAAACCCTTGGCACGAGCTAGGGCCGACCATGAGGGTTTTAGAGGAGTATTTAAGCATCTCCCCATTCTATTTCCCATTATGACTCTAATTCCTATTTATTCCAAATTTCCTATTTCCCTCTCCCCTTTTTAGGCATGAGATCTCCTAATTGGGTTAGGATGGGAGCTAATTTCGTGGACAACCTATTTGGGTAGGTTTAGGAATCCAAATCTAACTCAAATTGCTAATTTAATGTATTAAATACATCTTTTATAATTAGGCATTATTTTAGTTATGAATTTAGGGTATTTTTCCATTATTCCCCTTTTAAAAATTCCTATTTTGGCCCACTAACTTCTATTGGGTCAATTTAATAAAGCCCGTTGTAGATATGGATCTCGTCCTTTTTTTAAGGGACACGGTCCTCTACAAAGTGAAATAGGGGTGGATTATATGTGTCGTGTGTGGAGATGGAGTGGAAAAGTGGAAAAGATAATAAAAATAAAAGATCGTGATCGCCAGGCACGCGAGGGTGCCGAATGGAGATGCACGCGGAGAGTGCGAGATGGAGGAGTGATCACGAGTGTACCTTTTTAGCGGGGAGATTGCGCGGGAAGTGTGGGTCCTTTCTTCCTCTTCGAGCACGGCTGGCCATGGCAGAGGGCGTTTTTCATTTGATTACCCTAAAAAATAAGACAAAGAAAAGAAGGGGATTTGCCCAAAATGTGTAGTATGCAATTCTAAAAGAATGAAATGAAAGAATAAAAGGACATGGGGGCGACTTGCCGGATGATGGCCTTTAACACCCTAAAATTGGTGTGTGTGTGTATGCATGCATGTGTGTGTGTTAAAAAAGGAGGAGTATAATAGGGGCCGCGTGGGGCCCAGAGGAGATGGGAGAAACAAATGAAAAAGGGAAGGGGTGCTTGCCCGAAAGTTGATGGCGCGGCGGCGTTGCCGAAGTTGACAGATGGAGAAGAGGAAGCGCTCCCGCCTCGCTCCGGGGTACGTGGACGACGGAGGGAGACGGTGCCGAGCTCCAAGGGATTGGATGGATGGCGCGAAGAAGAAGGGACCCCCGGGGTCGGATGTCGAGACGGGAATCCGGCAGGGCTTTGCCGCTCTGAATAGCCCCCCTTGAAACAATACCCTCGGGGGTCTATTTATAGGCAACAGATTCTTGAATCGCGTCCAAATAGGAAGCCGCGATTATGAATTGAATCACGTCTGGGCGGCAGGCCGCGATTAAGAAAGTCAAACCGATGTGATAGGCGCATAATGGCCGTAGCCTGTGGCTATGTTTAGAATCGCATCCGGACAGGCCGCCGTGACTTGAATCATGGCGGGCCGCCCAGACACGATTACGATATGCGAGGTTCCAAGGCAATCGACTTATAAATGCGCTGTCGGTTCGGATTTGACTTTCTAAATCGCATCGTGCTACCCAGACGTGTTTTCAGGATTTTCTCGTGATTTCCGAGCGTAGGCTCTCAAGTGCGGCGACCTCCGGGACCATAGCCTTTTTGACATTAAATCACGGAGGTCATACCAGACGTGATTTCATTTAGAGCACGTGCTGATGAACGCGTCCGGCATGGCCGCCGCGTTAAGGACTTGAATCGCTTCCACCATGACCACCGTGTTTGAAAGAATGGGGAAGCACGAGAAAGAATGGGTGAGATCCAAAAATATTGGGAAACTACTCTTGCAAGGCAAAAAGAGGGCCATTTGCGGCATTATGGCGCAATATGAAATTTTCCCGCAGTGGAGCCAAATTCGCGTGTCTAATGCTGCCACGCCTTGGTGTCTGCTTTGCAGGGGAGCGAAGTGGAAGGACACGAAGTGGAGTGTAATGAAATGAAATGGAACGGAATGGAATGAATTGAAATGAAAGAAGTGAAGTGTAGCGAAGTAGAGTGTAGCGGGAGCGGGCTGAAAAGTGGACGCCAAGGTGAAAAATAGACACGCGGGCAGCTGTTGGGTGACTACCACCTGATAAAAGTCTTTTCCCACCAGAAAGAAGACCTAAAGAAACAAATGCTTGGACAGAGGAAAGGGATAAAGAAGGAAAGGAAAAGAAGGACCAACGTCCAGCGTCGGGGAAGTACCTAAGGACACAATTCGTTAGGTTTCACCATTGGGGGCATCTGCTACTGCCACAGGTGGGTCTTGGGAGGAAAGGAGGGATCAACTTCCAACGAAGGGGAAGTACCTAAGGACACAATCCATTAGGTTACACCATCGGGGGCATCTGCCACCGCCTCAGGTGGATCTTTGGGAGCAAAGGAAAAGGATAAGTCCAATCAAAGAAATCTCTAAGGAAATCTGCCCAGAGGCAAAAACAAAGGGAGTTGGGTACTTGACCCGGAATGGAATATTTCAAGTTTGCTTCGAATTGAGGCGAGAATGGCTCTCAAGTTGCATTGGAAGAGTGGTTTTCCACTGAGATTTCAAGATGCATGTATGCTGGGCTAAAAATGAAAATAAAGATTAAATGAGGAGTAGAAAATACCAAGGATAGTATTGTTATGCCGGTGAGTTAGGACCAGGGTTTCATGCATGGGTCCATCATCTTCACATGCCAAGCATAACGGCCTATCCGTGCGGCTAAGGATCCTCTAGGATAATCATTGTTTTTGATATAGGGGAACTTAAATCCCAGATTCCTCAGAGCCACAAGGTCCTTGGCATGCTCTAGAGGTATAACATATAGTAGATGCAGATAGGGATGGTGAAGGCAGCAGTAGCCTAGTGTAGCGCCAGATGAGGTAACTCGAATCCTGTGCTCAAAACCCATTAGCCAAAAACAACAAACATCATGGAAAAACAGCATTCATAGCATGGAGCATGACTAAAGTAGTCAACGACAGAATAGCTCAAACAATTTGTTTGTTGGACCATGAGGATAGGTGATCTCTGTCTAAGGAGATTGGAGTTGAGGATGGGAGGAACCCATGATTGGAAGAATTGATGCAGTCTGACGTAGACAAGAGGCAATGTGCTTGCCTGCAATACCATCGAAAAACTTTTTGGATTTTTGAAAGTATTTGGATTTTTGTGGGTTTTGAGAAATATTTGAATTTTTGTGGAGTTTTGGAAGATATTTTAATTTTTTGTTGAATTTTGAAAGTATTTGGATTTTTTTGTTGATTTTGAAAATATTGATTTTTGTGGGTTTTGAAAGTATTTGATTTTTTTGTGGGATTTTGGAACAATGCCATGCCATGGCAGCGTTAGAGTTATAAAAATTGACTAGCGAGGGGTCTTTGTTACCTCCTGTTTCATTAAAGAATGCCCAGAGTAGGGCGTGCATTTGAAGTGGTGCCCAGGGGCTGATTGCTTGTGGTTAACAGTGCCACTATCAAAGTCACGCCTGAAAAGGCGAATAAGTCTAGCAGGAGAAGGGAAGAAGATTTGGAGACAAGCTTCATACGGGTATTGAAGAGTTGGGTTTGACTACCTCCCTTGGCACAACTGTCAGAAGGTTCAGTCTCATTAAAGCACTGGGGCTTTTCTAGTTATTTTGGAATCTTGAGTGATGACCACTTGATTGTAGGGACATGCGTACAACCGGGTCTATTTGGATCTCCACGGGGACTTTGCCACTCTTTGTCATGCCCTATTGACTTGATTTGATTTTGATTTTTGCATGCATACGACCGGGTCCATTTGGATCTCTGCGGGGACTTTACCCTCTTTGCCATGCCCTATTGACTTGATTTGATTTTGATTTTTGCATGCATACGACCGGTCCATTCGGATCTCCGCGGGGACTTTGCCACTCATGACATGCGTTGGACTTGATTTTTCTTGGTCATTTTGACTTTGCCCATTTGGAGGACGTCCTCTTATGACAAAGTGCTTTGGGAAGGCTTCTTCACCCAAACTACCTCTACTACCCACACTTCGACCGAAAGAGAGGAGAAATAGACATTTTGTGCCATTCAGGCGTGGTTGTGACGATGATGGTGTCTACCGAGAGCAATCGGCTTAGGGCGTCGTGAAGTGTGTGAATTGCCCATGCCGAGGGCAGACTTTTAATGACCCAGGAGGGAATTTTGGACTCCTGGCGCGGAATTCTCATAATGAAAATGCTGCGATAGCATGGCAATGCCGAAATATTCATCTCTTTATGGAATTTTTTTTGACACTGATAAATATAGTAAGAGTTTGGAGGGTAAAGGAAGGACAAATGGCCTACGCTGGGGCGAGACTCGGAGGCTACAAAGAATTTACATTTTTTTTTGTTTTAATTAAAAAGACATGTGGGGACTGAAGCCCCGAAAACAATGCGAGAAGGGTCGAAGGACCCGATTGAAAACAGAGAGGAGAGAGCGGAGGAAAGACTTTGGAGACTCCGGCGGGGCCGGAGGGGTTTGGATGAGAAGGAGGGCGTGATGCCTTGAAAGAGGAAGAGAATCTGGACGAGCCGGAGGTGAGAAGGAAACAAGAGGGCCACGAGGGGAGAGAAAGGAGGGTGCGCCACGTGGGGCGCGAGATGGATAGGTACCACATGGGGCACAAGAGGGAGTTGTGCCACGTGGGGCATGGGATGGAGACGTGCCACGTGGGGCACAAGAAGGAGATGTGCCACGTGGGGCATGGGAAGGGGATGTGCCACGTGGGGCACGGGGAGGAGGTGTGCCATGTGGGGCACGGAAGGGAGAGTAAGGAGTACAAAAAGAGGCGCGATGCCTAGTGCACGAGGATGGATTGCACAACAAATGAAAATAAAATGCCTCCCATGGAGAGGGAATGTGGAGAACTTACGGGAAGGTGCTGAGAAGCACAAAAGATGATTGAAAAGAAGAGGGAGATGAGGGTCCCCTGACCTTTTGCCTTGCCCAGCGTTTGGGCTTCCGCTTGGGAATAGGCGCTCTGACCCTCAAGTATTTCCTCATAAATTTTGCCCAGCGGGCAGATGGTCTTGCTCTTCTCCGAGGGATTGAGCAGCTCTCAATGATTGGATTGTTGACTTCCGTTGGAGTGTCAAATGACAGTGGCAACTCCCTTGGAATGTAGTTTAAGGAAAGGGTGGGGAGTTCCACCGGTGGAGTTGGAAGCAACAAAAAGGGGACGGTGCCCAAAGATTGTATAATGTGTGATATGGAAGGGGGAACGACCCCTTGAATAATAGATTGTGCCAATGATTTGGCATCGGAGTGCGTGAGCACAATCTGAGAAGCTGACCCCTTCACTAGAGTGGGAAGGTTCACAACAATGGTGTGAGGGTCATGAGAGCTCGGAGGGAGAGATTCCCAATGAGTACTTAAAATAAACCCGGTTGGCAACGGGTATGATTGGCGTTGATTTCAAAGGCCTCTTGATGGCCATGATTGGAGGGGAGGACTTCCATTCAGTGAATGTGCCCGGTATTTTGACAATGACCGGCATGCAAGAAATAAAATCTCGGATTTTGAAAAGCATGCCCGGTCCCGGGACTTCCTTTTGCTGTACTTGCTTGTTGCTCCATAAAAACTTGCGCCTGCTCCGTCGGATGGGAGTAGAGGCAGATGGAGTGGAAAGTTGTATGGCTTGTGGAGGCGTAATGGGTATGAAGGGGAAGATTTGCTCAGGTTCGGTTGCCAATGGCGTTGGCGAAATGGAAGGTGTAATGATTGGTGCAATGATGGGTGGAGGCTTAATAGTGGAAGGTTTAATGATAATGGAGGGTAATGTAGGAGGTGTAGGTAAATGGCGTACAAACATGACCTCGGAAGGTTCATCATCATAGCACCAAGTGGTTTCCTAGATGGTTCGGTATTGGCAACTTCAGCCCGACCAACAGGCTGTGGTGGAAGTGGAGGTTGTTGGGGGTGTTGTGGTGGAGGCATGGGGGCTGGCATGGGAGCCGGAGCAGGTGCAACGTAGGGCACGAGAGCTTCTTCATTAAAAATAGGGGCATCGTAGGGCCCAGTTGGAGGTTGTTGAGTCAGAGGAGGACGAATCAGCGGACGCCTGGGTGGCGGCTTGCCATAGTAGATGGGTAGTTGTGGATGTATACATGGAGCGTATGTTGTAGGGTGGTGAGGTGGATGGTGGATGACGTCCACTGATCCATTCTTTGTCGGTTTAATTTGATCAAAAAGATCTACGATCGGGGAGTCCATTAGATGTGCCTGAATGTAACGTCCCTATTCATAGAGCTCCTCCATGGAGGTGATTTGATTCATGGCCAAAATGTGCTTGAACCTCGGAGTAGAGTTGGAAAAGATTATTTTAACTTGCTCTGACTACGAGAGCTCATGCTGTAAGCGAGTGGCCATTGACCTCCAATAGTCAGCAAATTGTACAAAGGCCTCGTCGGCCCCCATCTTCTCGTATGCTAGATCTGTGACAGATAGATAAGGGCTAACGCGGTCTTTATACCTTTGAAGGAATTTATTATGAAGGGAGCAGAAGTCTCCTGCCTCACTTGGCTCTAGAGAGTAGAACCATTCGAGTGCAGAGCCGTCAAGAGATTTTCTAAATAAATATGCTAGAGTTATAGGGTCTTGTTGCCAATGAGAAAACTAATAAAGGAATTCTTTAATGTGAAGGTAGGGATTCCCCGTGCCATTGTATAGTCGGTACGTTGGCATCTCCGGAGGATGAATGTAAATTTGAGGGAGAGCCGACATGGCGGTGATGGGGTCACCCTTGGAATTTGAAAGCTTATTTATTTGTTCCTCCAGATTGTTCAGTTTCTGGAGAAGAGCATTTTGGAGTGGAGTGGATTGCTGCTGGGCATGTGAGGGAGTACATGAGGGTGGCCGTGAATAAATGGGCCTTCCCAAGGGAGGGTCTACTCGGACCGGAGCGTGGTAGTGCAATTGGCTAGGGGGGCGAGGTGATGGAGGATATACAGGGGTATGTGGCGAAGTCGCCGGATTATACAAAGGTGGGTGTTTGGGAGAAGGAGAGAGAGGAGGAGTCACAACCTCAACCAAAGATTGGATCATATTTAGTTGTTGGGGGGTGAGCTGATCAAGTGCATGCAGAACAGTTTGCACGGTTGGATCTTAGTCGGGGGAAGGCTCTCGCCGGGTTTTGATTGAAGGTAAGTGAGAAGGGACATCAAATTGGTTAGTGCGCGATGTGCGCACGTAACCATAGGAAGTGGTAGCTTGTCCCTCACGATGGTGAGTTGGATGGACATGAGATTGGAAAGATGGAGATCTAACATTATCCTCATAGTCTTCATAACAAAAATTGGCATGATAATATGGGTCCATTTTTAACAAAGCAATAAGCAAATAAGGTTGAACAAAGGTTAATCAATCAATATGTGGTTCAAACAAGTTATAATACTTAACGCTTATTTTTAAGGAGTTTCACAATTAATTAATAGATTGAAAAATATTGTGTCACTCCAGGTGAAATCCTAGTTGGGTAGAAGATGGATACTTCGGGGGTATAACTAAGAATCACTTCTGGCCACGCAATGGATATCTAACCCGGGTCAACGGGGTACCGCCAGCTCGGTCCGCTGTGAGGGAATCCACGGGGTACGAAGTCTTATGGGCTCTTGGCAAAGGTTCCCTAGTCCAATGAGACGGAGTGACCAAAGGAGAGGTTGCCCTTACCAAGAGAGGTGTGTGGAGCCTAGGATATGAGGGAAGGAGGTCCCCCGACCGATAAAAAATGCCTTGTATGCAGCAGTTATAACAAAAATGGCAGAAGGGACACGTTTCTGTCAGCACTGTGAATCGCGGCCGGGACAGCCGTCGTGACTTCAAGATTGCGTCCAGTCACCAGGACGCAGAACTGACAGCCTCAGAGGGCTGTCAGCGTCATGTCCGGTCCCTATGGTCGGACTGCTGGCAGAAACGCGTCGGCCGCTGCCGCCGTGATAAGAACGCATCGGCCTTGACTGCCGCGACAACAAAATGAAATGTGTCTGGTGTCGGGGACACGTTATGAATGTGTCCTCTGCGTTGGCCGCGATTCCAGACAGGCATCCGGGAACAAACCAAAAGCAGTAAAAAGCAGGAAAGCAGGGAAGATGTACAGGAAATGAAAAATTAAAACATACAGAGTCGCGCCAAACAGTGCTGCAGCGACAACAAAAATGTGTCGACCTTTGCCGACGCGACAAGGAGACGAAATGCGGCTAGTTTGCCGGATGCGATACGAAGACTGGATCGCATCCTCGATGATGGACGCGATTCTAGAAGCTTACCCGAGAACACACAAAAAAAGGAAACAACAATATATGTATATAAAACAAAGACAAAAAAACCAACTAAACACACGACATGCTTTTGCGGAGTAGAAAATAAATATAAAAGAAGAGTGCCACGTGGGGCACGGAGGGAGGAGGGTAATCAAATGGAAAACGCAAAAAGAAGTCCCACCATGATCGCCAAATTTGTAGATACATATCTCGTCATTTTATTAAGGGACGCGGTCCTCTACAAAGAAAATATGGGTGGATTATATGTGTGGTGTGTGGAGATGGAGTGGAAAAGACAATAAAAATAAAAAGATCGTGATCGCCAGGCACACGAGGGTGCCGAATGGAGATGCACACGGAGGGTGCGAGATGGAGGAGTGATCGCGAGCATACCTTTTTAGCGGGGAGATTGCGCGGGAAGTGTGGGTCCTTTCTTCCTCTATGAGCATGGCCGGCCATGACAGAGGGCGTTTTCCGTTTGATTACCCTAAAAAATAAGACAAAGAAAAGAAGGGGATTAGCCTAAAATGTGTAGTATGCAATTCTAAAAGAATGAAATGAAAGAATAAAAGGACATGGTGCAACCTAACGGATTGTGTCCTTAGGTACTTCCCCGTCGCTGGAAGTTGGTCTTTTCTTTTCTTTCCTGTCCTTTTCCTTTGTCCAAGCATTTGTTTCTTTAGGTCTTCTTCCTGGTGGTAGCTTCCTTGGGTGTTGGTGAAAGACTCTTATCAGGTGGCAGCCCCCAATGATTATGCATGTCTATTTTTCACCTTGGCGTCAACTTTTCTGTCTGCTCCCACTACACTCCACTTCGCTACACTTCATTTCTTTTCATTACACTGCGTTTCGTTCCACTCCATTTCATTCCACTTCGTGTCTCTCCGCTCGCTCCCCTGCAAAGCAGACGCCAAGGCGTGGCAGCTGTAGACATGCGAATTCGGCTCCACCGCGGGTAAATTTCATGTTGCGCCATAATGCCACAATGACCCTATTTTTTGCCTGGCAATGTTTTTCCAATATTTCTGGATCTCACCCATTCTTCTTTCCGGGTGCTTCTCCATCGCTTCAAGGTGCCCCCAGAAGCTAATTTGGTTCGCAAAGGCATATGGACAACTTCATTGATTCGCGTCCCCTACAGTGGACACCTTTTAGGAAGACCGTATCACGTCCTCCCACCTAGACGCGTTTCAAATCAAGATGCATTGGCCTGAGCCGCCGTGATTAGGCGAGTCCTCGAAAGTCGTCGCACTCAAGTCCCTGCCCCTCAGAACCACGCAAAATCTCTGAATCGCGTCCTGCCGCCCAGACGCGATTAGGTCGTAGGCCTGACACGCCAGACCTCGAAAGTCATCCCACGTGCCTAAATCGTAATCGCGGCAAGATAGGCCAACATGTTTCAAAAACGCGGCGGCCATCCCTGACGTGATTCTAAAAGTGGTCATCATTGCCAAATGTCAAATCAAGTTGACTTCTGAATCACGGTCTGCCGCCCAGACGTGATTTAAATCAAGTCGCGGCGCGCTCTCCCGACACTATTCTAATCGCACCCTGCCGCCCGGACGTGATTCAATTCATAATCGCGGCTTCCTGGGTTCCACAAAGCGGCGAAGCCCTGTCGGATCCTCGCCTTGACTCCGAGCTATTCCTCAACCGGTCTATTCTTCTTCCTCGGAGTCTGGCGCCATCGTCTCCTTCCATTCCATGCGCGAGGCGGGAGCGTCTCCCTCCTCTCCTTCCTCCGTCCAACCGGCAACGGCCCGTCACGTTGCACCAATGTTTGGGGAAGCACCCCCTTCCTCTTTCTTCTTTTATTTGCATTTCCATTTCCTCTGGGCCCTACGTGGCTCTTTACATTTTCACCTCATCCAGGCCCCACGTGGCCCTCCTTTTCCTTTTACACACACATGCATGCATACACACACACACCTATTTTAGGGGTTTAAAGGTCACCATTCGGTAAGTCGCCCCCATGTCCTTTTATTCTTTCATTTCATTCTTTTATAATTGCATACTACACATTTTGGGCTAATCCGCTTCTTTTCTTTGTCTTATTCTTCAGGGTAATCAAACGGAAAATGCCCTCTGCTACGGCCGGCCATGCTCGTAGAGGAAGAAAGGACCCACACTTCCCACGCAATATCCCCGCTAAAAAAGTACGCTCGCGATCACTCCTCCATCTCGCACCCTCCGCGTGCATCTCCATTCGGCACCCTCGCGTGCCTGGTGATCACGATCTTTTTATTTTTATTGTATTTTCACTTTTCCACTCCATCTCCACACACCACACATATAATCCACCCCTATTTCTCTTTGTAGAGACTGCATCCTTAAAAAAGGACGAGATCCATATCTACACCCATCACTTCTTTTCTTTTAATGGGTTTTAGTAAATTCTCTTTTATTTGATTTCTAATTCCTTTTGTTTTTATTAATTATAAAAATTTTATTTTTTGAAAAATCTAGGTTGTTACATACTCCCCCTCTTAAAAAGAATTTGGTCCCCAATTCATATGATCATAAGGGAGGGAATGTCTTACCGAAAAGATCGGGGTAGTTCTGTCTGATGATTCCCTCCGGTTCCCATGTGGCTTCTTCCACTCCGCAGTTATTCCATAAGACCTTAACCACGTGGATGGGACGGTTCCTGAGCTGTTGTACCTTCTGTTCCAGTATCTTGGCTGGCTTCTCTTCATATGTCACATCCTTGTTTAGCACCAACTTCTCGTGGCGAATGATGTGGGTAGGGTCATAGACATATTTCCTGAGCATGGAGACATGGAACACATTGTGTACACATGCCAGATCCGGTGGCAATGCCAGTCGGTATGCAATCTCACCAATCCTTTTGTGTACCTCAAAAGGACCAATGAATCTAGGGCTGAGCTTTCCTTTCACTCCTAATCTTTAGATGCCACATGTAGGTGACACCTTTAAGAATACATGATCACTGACTTGGAATTCTAAGTCTCGCCTTCTTTTGTCGGCATAGATCTTTTGTCTAGACTGAGCAGTCTTAAGCCGGTCTCTAATCACTTGTATGTCCTTTGTGGTGCGTTGCACCATCTCTGGGCCTAGTCACTGCTGTTCTCCAACCTCATTCCAGCATGCAAGAGATCTACAATTTCTTCCATAGAGTGCTTCGAATGGTGCCATCTTGATGCTCGCCTGGTAACTGTTGTTATTGGCAAACTCAATAAGGGATCGATGCTCGTTCCAATACCCTTGGAAGTCTATAGTGCAAGCTCTCAATATGTCTTCCACTATTTGGTTGGTTCTTTCAGTCTACCCATCAGTTTGTCAAGTTCGGAGAATTTCGCAACGGATATTAATAATAATTTGGAAATAATTCGAGACGATAACCCGAGACGTGAACAGTCGGAAAATAAGCCTCTAGCTAGCACACACTAATGTATAACAACATACACCATCATAGGGCCCAAATATTGAACTCAACTAATCTTTTATTCAAATCTCAACTCATTATATTCCAAATGGAAACTATTACAGGACTAAGACTCAATAAAAGAAAAAGTACATAATACCTCACTTCCTACTACATTGTTCTAACACTCAAAATAAAGTAACTATAGATAGACTCATAATTGGAACGCTCATCACTCGGACGCATTCCCATCCTCGACTTGCTCTTCTCTTAAACTTCATAGTCACCTAGATTGGGTAAAAGTAGGTGATGAGCAAACTAGCCTAGTAAGATTTATATCTCAATGTGCGGGCAATGATATAAGTGATTAACAATTTAGAACTAGGTAAGTACGATGAATGTCATGATATGCATATGTGAAAAAAACTTGTTAAAACATGATACATGGAACAAGCTAGATAGAGTGATCATGATAGAACAAGATCTAGAACAAGATGACAAGATAGAACTAGCAATAGATCACTCTGTACAAGCACGCAAGATTTCACTTGATGTCAATAGTTTTCAAGAACGCAAGATATTACTAATTGCAATAAATGCAGGATGGCCATATCACGCAAGCAAGCAAGCATGCACGAGCACGATCATGTAACACTAATCAGGCACGTAGACACTAATGTACACCAAGAAAAGATCCATCAAGAATGTACACCAGGACACGTGTATGTGGTTATTGTATCTATCATTCAACAAGCAAGCAAGACTCCCAGCGCAGATGCAACGCTAGTAATCATTATACCCCATGGTTAACAGTATATTTATGACTCTCTGTCATTGGGGCTAGACTGGAGCCCTTGAACACTTGCCGTACTCGGTCAGCATCTCATGTAAAATTTTAAATGTAAATGCCCACAGTCATTAATAGTGGCCAATGAGAGTTTCAATAAGTAAGCATGTGTAATGTCATGGTCATGATGATGATGGGAACAAGTAATAAGTAATTGAACATGATTTCATGATAACAATGGACAAGAGATAAATTCGGCAGCATAATGGTACGATTTATACTTTAGTTTAATCTTTACATTAATGGCTTTAGTCTAGATTGTAAATCACGCTCACGAGAACAAGAAGAGAAAGGAAGTGCACGCTATCTCCAGGGAACTTCAATGGTACAACCAACTCATCGGCCATATGGGAATCCATGGTCAGAGGAGATTTACGGAGGCCTTAGAGAAAAGGTCGCTAGTCTACCGATTTGGAATGACCGGTAGAGAGTTTCCAATTTCCCAAGAAAGGGCTGCCTAGATGTGCAAGTGTGCAGTGATGTACGCATCTCAATTCACGGTCTCAAATTCGCGGAAAACACTTAACATGATGTCATGCAATGGACAATGCATTTAACTACACATGGGTTTACAAGATTTTAAGATAATAATTATCATTTAAATCAAGCTAGAACGGTAACAAGAGTAAATCACAAGTTTCATGAATGATCATATCATTAAGAAAGAAATTAGAATAATATTCATGTAATTAAGGTTTTTTAAATGGGTGAATCACTTTTAGGCCATTAAATAAACCATCATGCAATGATCAGATCTAAAACATGTGAATTACACGCTAAATATTATATTTAAACAGACCTCAGGTATAGCAGTAAGTTTTGTAAAAGAAATAGGTGGGGTTTCATGAAAAATCCTGAGGTCGCGACGGACTCTTATAAGGATCGCGACGGGGTCAGATCAGAATGCGACAGTGCCTTGTAAGGATCGCGATAGGCTTGTCTGATCAGGCAGGCAGTTCGCGACGGGTTCATATGAAGAAGGCGACAAGGGTATGTGCAGAACGCGACAAGGGGGTCAGAACAGGCAGAGAGATAGCGACGGGGCGCTCGTCGCGTTCGGAACATGACGGGTTTGCTGTCGCGACAAGACCTCATAATGCGGCCTATCGGGTCGTCGTGTTCACAGGGTCTGCGCCTGAATCTGACAAAGAAAGGACATGTTCTTGGATTGCGGTCCAGAACTGCCTTATATTGACACAGGGCACTTCAAAAATAGAGAACAAATTGTATAGTGCATGAAAAATAACGAAACTAGTTTTAAACCAACCTAGACATGCAAGGGTGCTTCTAGTAAATCATAATTAGAAAATAAGGATGGTTTCGATAGGCTTTAATCAAGTCAAACACAAACGTAAAAGCCAAGTGAAACCCGAAAAAGTAGTTTCATGCAGCGACCCTCTTACCACACTTATAACTCTCTAACTATTGACATTTAGACAACACATTCAACACAAGACATGACGAGGACAACTATTAGAAAAACTTTCATGTTGTGGGTTTACTCTAATTTGGTCTTTAATCATGTGCAACATATAAAGAATGGGAAAAGCCCTAACAATGCACAACTCTGGCAAAACACTTATAATTCAAAATCTACTTGTTGACATTCGATGAAACCAGTGGGAAACGAAAGTTAACTTGATGCTCTACACATTGGTATAAGATATGCTAAGGTTTGGCCCAAGAAAACCTACCTTATGGGTTGAAGAAGTCCCATTTTTCTAGAAAACCCGTATTCAGACCACTTGGAGAAAAATGCTTAATACTCCGTGTATACTGCATAGAATTTGGGCATTCCACTTGGGTTAGAACGTAGACGTGACCCTCTTTCCAGGGCCTTTCAAGGTTTGGTTAAGGTTTGACTCACCTTTGGTCGACTTCAAGTGGATGGTTTGTGCAGGTCGCAACAGACAAGAAGGGGAAGAAGATGAGCTTCTTGTGGTCGTTCCACAGCTCCTCAGCCACCAAGAGCTCCTCCACATGACCCTAGCAAGTTCTAAAACTCGTCCCTAAGGTTTGGTGAAGAGTATTTAAGTCACCATGGTGTTTAGGAGTCCTATTATGACTAGGAAAGAAGAGTTGCGGTTTTGGCTTGTTAGTTTCCTAATTTGAGGATTTCTTCCTCCATCAGAGTGTGTGAGGCTTTAGGAAACCTCCCACCCTAGTTAGGCATGAAGTTGGGTTGCCAAGAATGCATGTTTCTATCCCAATTCAACTCAAATTGCGTCTTCCTAATTTCAGCCTATTTACAGTTACGAATTTCCATGCATTTTCTAGCTTTATTTGATTTTTGTGCCAAATGTTGTCCATTGGCCCAATTATGATAATGGGTCATCAATATATAATGTTGGAAGTCTCCCCAACATTTTTATTTAATTTATGGTTGCATCGTATTTTCGTGTTAACGGTTTTTCGACTTGTTTCCTAATTTAGATAATCGGTCACAATAACTCTTAAACCAAGTCCAAATGATTTTTATTGAACCAAATTTCTTGATGGATCATTAGAGGATATTATTTGAAGTCCGTATATGATTTTTATTTAATTTTTTGACTCATCCAAGTACGTGTGATAATGATTTTTCGACTTATTCATGAATTACGATAATAAGTCGCGAAACACTTTAAACATGGCTAATCCGTTTTTCTTGGCACAAATTTGTTTGTGAAACATTTAGTAAAATGTTTGGGGTTGATTTATAATTTTTATGGATTTTTCCGATGTGTTTTAGCACCTACGATAGAGGTACGTATGTTTTAAATAATATGATATTATGGAAATTATTTATTTCCATTTATTCAATTTTTACTTATTAAATTTTCCGGGGTGCTACACCCTCCCCCACTTAAGAGAATTTGGTCCCCAAATTCATAGATCATTAATTGGCTTTCGATAGTTATGATCCTCGAGCTCGTTTCGGATTTAATTCCTCTAACTTGTTTAAACATCGTGGATGCCAGTCCAAAATCTACACCTATGGCCACCCGTACTATTCATTTGGTTCCTTCCACTCCTGTTTTCCCTTCCATGGTTGTTATAACTCCATCTTAATCCTCCAGATGAACTATGGTATAGCTACTAGATTATTCCTTTTCAATTTCTCCTTAATGATCTCCCCCACTTAGAAATGTACCAATAAGAAAACATCATAAGATCAGTCTAGGGGTTTAACAATCATACCTCCTTCCGAAAGCTCCGCTTGCGTTATTGCATTCACCCGTCCCTGACGCTTTACCAGTCCTCGGTTGCTTCCAGCTTGGTCTTTTAGCATGGGACAGTTTGGTATATGATGTTCATGACTCCCACATCGCAAGCAAGCCCCGGCCTTCTTCCAGCACTTGTCTGCTTGGTGCCCAGGCTTGTTGCAAATTTACAATACTCCACCGTCATTGTTTCTTCTACTTTGATCTTTTTCTCCATACCATAGTCCTTCCTAGTGGTTGGCCTTTTGTTGTTGTTATTATTGTTATTGGGGAAAGTTCCAGTTGTATCAACTGCTCCCCTTTTTGTAAAGGTCGGTTTTGAGATGTCCTTCCCCCTCATGCCTTCCACTTTAGCCATAGTGTCTTCTACCAGTTGAGCTCTTTGGACAATCTCAGTATAAGTTTGGATGTTGTGTGGTCCGAGCTGCTTCTCAATGAACATGGGCCTGAGCCCATCCATGAAATGGTTTGCCTTCAGTCTTTCAGTTCCCACCAGGTGTGGGGCATACACAGCCAGACGCGCGAACTGAGCCTCATACTCAGCCACGGACATTCCTTTCTATTTTAGTGCGGCAAACTCCGCTGCCTTCTTCTCCTTAACTCTTTCAGAGAAATACTTTCCCCAGAATATCTCCAGGAATCCCGCCCAGTCTAGTTCGCCAACGTTAGGCAGGTGACCCGATGTGGCCTTCCACCATGCTCGGGCATCCTTAGTGAATTGAAAAGTGGTCAGTACCACCTTCTCCCTGTTAGTGCATTGCATAACTTGAAAAAGCCTTTCTATTTCCTCCTGCCAATTCTCTACCTCGTTTGGGTCAGAGGATTCAGAGAAACGAGGAGGGTTTAAACTCTTAAAATTGCGGTGCAGATCACCGGCTCCGTTCCTAGCTGCAGCAGCCTGATTTCTAGCCTGAACTACATTTTGTAATGCCTGGGTCAGTCCAGCCACTGTTTCTTGCATAGCTTGCCATTGGTTGCGAGCCATTGCGGTTGAGTGAGAAAGTTATGAGGGTTCCTAAGAAAAGGATGGAAACCAATTAATGTCTCTAGATACATTATAAGAGTCAATGGGCAGGAGTGTTTAATTCTTTCTAACATATTCCCAATCTCTACCCATTCTCACCAGGTAATATATTAAATTTCCATGACCTAGGTTCCATAGGTATCTCGTATTCCTGAGACATATCCTATTGGGTTTCCTAGGCTCTGATACCACTAAACTGTCACGTCCTGAGAATTTCACAGTGGATATTAATAATAATTTGGAAATAGTTCGAGACGATAACCCGAGACGTGAATAGTCAGCAAATAAGCCTCTAGCTAGCACGCACTAATGTATAACAACATACACCATCATAGGGCCCAAATATTGAACTCAACTAATCTTTTATTCAAATCTTAACTCATTATATTCCAAATGGAAACTATTACAGGACTAAGACTCAATAAAAAAAAGTACATAATACCTCACTTCCTACTACATTGTTCTAACACTCAAAATAAACTAACTATAGATAGACTCATAATTGGAATGCTCAACACTCGGACGCATTCCCATCATCGGCTTGCTCTTCCTCTTGAACTTCATAGTCACCTAGATTGGGTAAAAGTAGGTGATGAGCAAACAAGCCCAGTAGGATTTTTATCTCAATGTGCGGGCAATGATATAAGTGATTAACATTTAGAACAAGGTAAGCACGATGAATGTCATGATGTGCATGTGCGAATAAAACTCGTTAAAACATCATACATGGAACAAGCTAGATACAGTGATCATGATAGAACAAGATCTAGAACAAGATGACAAGATAGAACTAGCAATAGATCACTCTGTACAAGCACGCAAGATTTCACTTGATGTCAATAGTTTTCAAGAACGCAAGATTTCACTAATTGCAATAAATGCAGGATGGCCATATCACGCAAGCACGCACGAGCACGATCATGTAACACTAATCAAGCACGTAGACACTAATGTACACCAAGAAAAGATCCATCAAGAATGTACACCAGGACACGTGTATGTGGTTATTGTATCTATCATTCAACAAGCAAGCAAGACTCCCAGCGTAGATGCAACGCCAGTAATCATTATACCCCATGGTTAATAGTATATTTATGACTCTCCGTCATTGGGGCTAGACTGGAGCCCTTGGACACTCGCCGTGCCCGGTCAGCATCTCATGTAAAATTTTAAATGTAGATACCCACAGTCATTAATAATGGCCAATGAGAGTTTCAATAAGTAAGCATGTGTAATGTCATGTTCATGATGATGATGGGAACAAGTAATAAGTAATTGAACATGATTTCATGATAACAATGGTCAAGAGATAAATTCGGCAACATAACAGTACGATTTATACTTTAGTTTAATCTTTACATTAATGACTTTAGTCTACATTGTAAATCACACTCACGAGAACAAGAAGAGAAAGGAAGTGCACGCTATCTCTAGGGAACTTCAATGGAACAACCAAATCGTCGGCCATGTGGGAATCCATGGTCAGAGGAGATTTACGGAGGCTTTAGAGAAAAGGTCGCTAGTCTACCGATTCGGAATGACCGGTAGAGAGTTTCCATTTTCCCAAGAAAGGACTGCCAAGATGTGCAAGTGTGCAGTAATGTACGCGTCTCAATTCACAGTCTCAAACTCGCGGAAAACACTTAACATGATGGCATGCAATGGACAATGCATTTACTACACATGGGTTTACAAAATTTTAAGATAATAATTATCATTTAAATCAAGCTAGAACGGTAACAAGAGTAAATCACAAGTTTCATGAATGATCATATCATTAAGAAAGCAATTAGAATAATATTCATGTAATTAAGGTTTTTTAAATGGGTGAATCACTTTTAGGCCATTAAATAAACCATCATGCAATGATCAGACCTAAGACATGTGAATTACATGCTAAATATCATATTTAAACAGACCTCAGGTATAGCAGTAAGTTTTGTAAAAGAAATAGGTGGGGTTTCGTGAAAAATCCTGAGGTCGCGACGGACCCTTGTAAGGATCGCGACGGGGCCAGATTAGAATGCGACATGCTTGTCTGATCAGGCAGGTAGTTCGCGATGGGTTCATATGAAGAAGGCCACAAGGGTATGTGCAGAACGCGACAAGGGGGTCAGAACAGGTAGAGAGATAGCGACGGGGCGCTCGTCGCATTTAGAACATGACGGGTTTGCAGTCGCGACAAGACCTCAGAACGCGGCCTATCGGGCCATCGCGTTCACAGGCTCTGCGCCTGAATCCGATAGAGAAAGGACATGTTCTTGGATTACGGTCCAGAACTACCTTATATTGACACAGGGGTGCTTCAAAAATAGAGAACAAATTGTACAGTGCATGAAAAATAACGAAACTAGTTTTAAACCAACCTAGACATGCAAGGGTGCTTCCAGTAAATCGGAATTAGAAAACAATGATGGTTTTGATAGGCTTTAATCAAGTCAAACACAAACGTAAAAGCCAAGTGCAACTCGAAAAAGTAGTTTCATGTAGTGACCCTCTTACCACACTTATAACTCTCTAACTATTGACATTTAGACAACATGTTCAACACAAGACATGAAGAGGACAACTATTAGAAAATTTGGTCTTGTATCACAAGACATGACGAGGACACACATATGCTCTAATTTGGTCTTGAATCACGTGCAACATATAAAGAACGGGAAAAGCCCTAACAGTGCGCGACTTTGGAAAAATGCTTATAATTCAAACTCTACTTGTTGAAATTCGATGAAACTAGTGGGAAATGAAAGTTAACATGATGCTCTACACATCGGTATAGGATATGTCAAGGTTTGGCCCGAGAAAACCTACCTTATGGGTTGAAGAAGTCCCATTTTTTCAGAAAACCCGTATCCAGACCACTTGGAGAAAAACGCTTAATACTCCGTGTATACTACATGGAATTTGGGCATTCCACTTGGGTTAGAACGTAGACGTGACCCTCTTTCTAGGGGTATAGGCCTTGCAAGGTTTGGTTATGGTTTGACTCACCTTTGGTCGACTTCAAGTGGACGGTTTGTGCTGGTCGCAGCAGATGAGAAGGGCTTGTTGTGGTCGTTCCACAGCTCCTCAGCCACCAAGAGCTCCTCCACACAACCCTAGAAAGTTCTAAAACTCGTCCCCAAGGTTTGGTGAAGAGTATTTAAGTCACCATGGTGTTTAGGAGTCCTATTATGACTAGGAAAGAAGAGTTGTGGTTTTGACTTGTTAGTTTCCTAATTTGAGGATTTCTTCCTCCATTAGAGTGTGTGAGGCTTTAGGAAACCTCCCACCCTAGTTAGGCATGAATTTGGGTTGCCAAGAATGCATGTTTCTATCCAATTCAACTCAAATTGCCTCTTCCTAATTTCAGCCTATTTACAGTTACGAATTTCCATGCATTTTCTAGCTTTAT
>CM024754.1:72895282-73095282 GCA_014218235.1 Colocasia esculenta | reverse complement strand
GGTCCGGCATGATTCAAGATAAGAGCGAACTTCTAATAGGCGTTTGGATCATGTTGATCCCTAAAGGGTGTAATAGGTGTTAGGGTACAACCGGCTCGTCGACCATGTGGGAATCCATGGACAGAGGAGACTTACGGAGGCCTTGAACAAAGACTCACTAGTTCGGCAGAAGGAATATCCGATGGAGAGTTCGTCCAAGTCAAGAGAGAGTGTTTATATAGAAACAAGTGCTCGATGTTCTAGAGGAATTCTAGAACAATGGAGCGTCGGTATTGTGTTCCAAAACATCACGAGAAACGTACACACATATATTTAAGAATGAGGGAATTTAATGACATAAATTACCAGATAAATTATGTAACATGTTCATGCCAATTAAGCAATAATTGGATGGTTCAAAGTGTGTGTGCATGTGAATAAGAAAAATCATGGACAAGATAGATCGTGTGATTCACTTAAATAATTAAAATATATTCCATATTTGCAACTTCATTTTTCAGTGTTTAAAATAGTTAACAAGATGTGGGAATAGCTGAAGAACAACAAGACTTATAAAAAGATGGGTTTTCCTGCAAAAAGTCAGATCACGACACACCCTAATGAGGGTCGTGATAGGGTCAACTGAGATCGCGACGGGGTCATGTACAGGTCACGACGGCTTGTCGGTTCTGGCAGGTAGGTCGCGATAGGGTCATGTGAGGGTCGCAACGGGTTCAGCCAAAATAGGCTCACAGATCACGACGTATTCTTGCAAGGATCGCGATAGGTCGGTCAGCACAGGCGCACAGATCGCGACGGCGGTACCTGTCGCGTTCAAATCGTGACGGATATGCTGTCACGACAAGACCTTTGAACGCGGCCTATCGGACCGTCGCGTTCAGAGGGTCTGCGACAGAGTCCGACAGGGAAAGGACAGTGCATTGTATTGCAGGCTAGACTTTCTCGATTTTGACACAGGGTTGTTCTAAAATTAAGAACAAATTGTACAGCACATGAAAAATCACGAAACTAGTTTTAAATCAATCCAGTAATGCATGGGTACTTCCAGTGAATAAGAATCTGAAAGCAACGAAAGTTTCAGCATGGTTTAATAAAGAGTAATCATGATGAACATAGAACAATGTACAGTTGGGATTAACAAATTAATTCGCATGAGAGGATGGATGGAAATTAGGGCTTTTAGGGGCAAAAGAAACCTAACATCTACTAGAATCTTCAATAAAAATTCTGTGTCATGATGTTTAGTATTCATGGAGAACAAGATTTATGAAGAGGGTTCGGGGTCATGTAAGTTGCGGAACATGAAAAATCAAGAACAAAAGATATGCTCGATGGAAAATTATGAAACCAAAGGGCTTTTGTTCCTGATGGACGAAACATCCTACAGAAAAATTTTCATGGTTTATGCTCGTGAGAATGCCTACCTTTAATGTTTTTTCTCTTCTAGGGTTTGAACTTGAAGAACTCGGGGAAGAACATGAGGGATCCTTCTTCTCCATGAATTCTCCTTCCCTTTGGCTCCTTCCCACGTCCAGCAAACCCTTGGCACGAGCTAGGGCCGACCATGAGGTTTTAGAGGAGTATTTAAGCATCTCCCCATTCTATTTCCCATTATGACTCTAATTCCTATTTATTCCAAATTTCCTATTTCCCTCTCCCCTTTTTAGGCATGAGATCTCCTAATTGGTTAGGATGGGAGCTAATTTCGTGGACAACCTATTTGGGTAGGTTTAGGAATCCAAATCTAACTCAAATTGCTAATTTAATGTATTAAATACATCTTTTATATTAGGCATTATTTTAGTTATGAATTTAGGGTATTTTTCCATTATTCCCCTTTTAAAAATTCCTATTTTGGCCCACTAACTTCTATTGGGTCAATTTAATAAAGCCCGTTGTAGATATGGATCTCGTCCTTTTTTTAAGGGACACGGTCCTCTACAAAGTGAAATAGGGGTGGATTATATGTGTCGTGTGTGGAGATGGAGTGGAAAAGTGGAAAAGATAATAAAAATAAAAAGATCGTGATCGCCAGGCACGCGAGGGTGCCGAATGGAGATGCACGCGGAGAGTGCGAGATGGAGGAGTGATCACGAGTGTACCTTTTTAGCGGGGAGATTGCGCGGGAAGTGTGGGTCCTTTCTTCCTCTTCGAGCACGGCCGGCCATGGCAGAGGGCGTTTTTCATTTGATTACCCTAAAAAATAAGACAAAGAAAAGAAGGGGATTTGCCCAAAATGTGTAGTATGCAATTCTAAAAGAATGAATGAAAGAATAAAAGGACATGGGGGCGACTTGCCGGATGATGGCCTTTAACACCCTAAAATTGGTGTGTGTGTGTATGCATGCATGTGTGTGTGTTAAAAAAGGAGGAGTATAATAGGGGCCGCGTGGGGCCCAGAGGAGATGGGAGAAACAAATGAAAAGGGAAGGGGTGCTTGCCCGAAAGTTGATGGCGCGGCGGCGTTGCCGAAGTTGACAGATGGAGAAGAGGAAGCGCTCCCGCCTCGCTCCGGGGTACGTGGACGACGGAGGGAGACGGTGCCGAGCTCCAAGGGATTGGATGGATGGCGCGAAGAAGAAGGGACCCCCGGGGTCGGATGTCGAGACGGGAATCCGGCAGGGCTTTGCCGCTCTGAATAGCCCCCCTTGAAACAATACCCTCGGGGGTCTATTTATAGGCAACAGATTCTGAATCGCGTCCAAATAGGAAGCCGCGATTATGAATTGAATCACGTCTGGGCGGCAGGCCGCGATTAAGAAGTCAAACCGATGTGATAGGCGCATAATGGCCGTAGCCTGTGGCTATGTTTAGAATCGCATCCGGACAGGCCGCCGTGACTTGAATCATGGCGGGCCGCCCAGACACGATTACGATATGCGAGGTTCCAAGGCAATCGACTTATAAATGCGCTGTCGGTTCGGATTTGACTTTCTAAATCGCATCGTGCTACCCAGACGTGTTTTCAGGATTTTCTCGTGATTTCCGAGCGTAGGCTCTCAAGTGCGGCGACCTCCGGGACCATAGCCTTTTTGACATTAAATCACGGAGGTCATACCAGACGTGATTTCATTTAGAGCACGTGCTGATGAACGCGTCCGGCATGGCCGCCGCGTTAAGGACTTGAATCGCTTCCACCATGACCACCGTGTTTGAAAGAATGGGGAAGCACGAGAAAGAATGGGTGAGATCCAAAAATATTGGGAAACTACTCTTGCAAGGCAAAAAGAGGGCCATTTGCGGCATTATGGCGCAATATGAAATTTTCCCGCAGTGGAGCCAAATTCGCGTGTCTAATGCTGCCACGCCTTGGTGTCTGCTTTGCAGGGGAGCGAAGTGGAAGGACACGAAGTGGAGTGTAATGAAATGAAATGGAACGGAATGGAATGAATTGAAATGAAAGAAGTGAAGTGTAGCGAAGTAGAGTGTAGCGGGAGCGGGCTGAAAAGTGGACGCCAAGGTGAAAAATAGACACGCGGGCAGCTGTTGGGTGACTACCACCTGATAAAAGTCTTTTCCCACCAGAAAGAAGACCTAAAGAAACAAATGCTTGGACAGAGGAAAGGGATAAAGAAGGAAAGGAAAAGAAGGACCAACGTCCAGCGTCGGGGAAGTACCTAAGGACACAATTCGTTAGGTTTCACCATTGGGGGCATCTGCTACTGCCACAGGTGGGTCTTGGGAGGAAAGGAGGGATCAACTTCCAACGAAGGGGAAGTACCTAAGGACACAATCCATTAGGTTACACCATCGGGGGCATCTGCCACCGCCTCAGGTGGATCTTGGGAGCAAAGGAAAAGGATAAGTCCAATCAAAGAAATCTCTAAGGAAATCTGCCCAGAGGCAAAAACAAAGGGAGTTGGGTACTTGACCCGGAATGGAATATTTCAAGTTTGCTTCGAATTGAGGCGAGAATGGCTCTCAAGTTGCATTGGAAGAGTGGTTTTCCACTGAGATTTCAAGATGCATGTATGCTGGGCTAAAAATGAAAATAAAGATTAAATGAGGAGTAGAAAATACCAAGGATAGTATTGTTATGCCGGTGAGTTAGGACCAGGGTTTCATGCATGGGTCCATCATCTTCACATGCCAAGCATAACGGCCTATCCGTGCGGCTAAGGATCCTCTAGGATAATCATTGTTTTTGATATAGGGGAACTTAAATCCCAGATTCCTCAGAGCCACAAGGTCCTTGGCATGCTCTAGAGGTATAACATATAGTAGATGCAGATAGGGATGGTGAAGGCAGCAGTAGCCTAGTGTAGCGCCAGATGAGGTAACTTGAATCCTGTGCTCAAAACCCATTAGCCAAAAACAACAAACATCATGGAAAAACAGCATTCATAGCATGGAGCATGACTAAAGTAGTCAACGACAGAATAGCTCAAACAATTTGTTTGTTGGACCATGAGGATAGGTGATCTCTGTCTAAGGAGATTGGAGTTGAGGATGGGAGGAACCCATGATTGGAAGAATTGATGCAGTCTGACGTAGACAAGAGGCAATGTGCTTGCCTGCAATACCATCGAAAAACTTTTTGGATTTTTGAAAGTATTTGGATTTTTGTGGGTTTTGAGAAATATTTGAATTTTTGTGGAGTTTTGGAAGATATTTTAATTTTTTGTTGAATTTTGAAAGTATTTGGATTTTTTTGTTGATTTTGAAAATATTGATTTTTGTGGGTTTTGAAAGTATTTGATTTTTTTGTGGGATTTTGGAACAATGCCATGCCATGGCAGCGTTAGAGTTATAAAAATTGACTAGCGAGGGGTCTTTGTTACCTCCTGTTTCATTAAAGAATGCCCAGAGTAGGGCGTGCATTTGAAGTGGTGCCCAGGGGCTGATTGCTTGTGGTTAACAGTGCCACTATCAAAGTCACGCCTGAAAAGGCGAATAAGTCTAGCAGGGAGAAGGGAAGAAGATTTGGAGACAAGCTTCATACGGGTATTGAAGAGTTGGGTTTGACTACCTCCCTTGGCACAACTGTCAGAAGGTTCAGTCTCATTAAAGCACTGGGGCTTTTCTAGTTATTTTGGAATCTTGAGTGATGACCACTGATTGTAGGGACATGCGTACAACCGGGTCTATTTGGATCTCCACGGGGACTTTGCCACTCTTTGTCATGCCCTATTGACTTGATTTGATTTTGATTTTTGCATGCATACGACCGGGTCCATTTGGATCTCTGCGGGGACTTTACCCTCTTTGCCATGCCCTATTGACTTGATTTGATTTTGATTTTTGCATGCATACAACCGGTCCATTCGGATCTCCGCGGGGACTTTGCCACTCATGACATGCGTTGGACTTGATTTTTCTTGGTCATTTTGACTTTGCCCATTTGGAGGACGTCCTCTTATGACAAAGTGCTTTGGGAAGGCTTCTTCACCCAAACTACCTCTACTACCCACACTTCGACCGAAAGAGAGGAGAAATAGACATTTTGTGCCATTCAGGCGTGGTTGTGACGATGATGGTGTCTACCGAGAGCAATCGGCTTAGGGCGTCGTGAAGTGTGTGAATTGCCCATGCCGAGGGCAGACTTTTAATGACCCAGGAGGGAATTTTGGACTCCTGGCGCGGAATTCTCATAATGAAAATGCTGCGATAGCATGGCAATGCCGAAATATTCATCTCTTTATGGAATTTTTTTTGACACTGATAAATATAGTAAGAGTTTGGAGGGTAAAGGAAGGACAAATGGCCTACGCTGGGGCGAGACTCGGAGGCTACAAAGAATTTACATTTTTTTTTGTTTTAATTAAAAAGACATGTGGGGACTGAAGCCCCGAAAACAATGCGAGAAGGGTCGAAGGACCCGATTGAAAACAGAGAGGAGAGAGCGGAGGAAAGACTTTGGAGACTCCGGCGGGGCCGGAGGGGTTTGGATGAGAAGGAGGGCGTGATGCCTTGAAAGAGGAAGAGAATCTGGACGAGCCGGAGGTGAGAAGGAAACAAGAGGGCCACGAGGGGAGAGAAAGGAGGGTGCGCCACGTGGGGCGCGAGATGGATAGGTACCACATGGGGCACAAGAGGGAGTTGTGCCACGTGGGGCATGGGATGGAGACGTGCCACGTGGGGCACAAGAAGGAGATGTGCCACGTGGGGCATGGGAAGGGGATGTGCCACGTGGGGCACGGGGAGGAGGTGTGCCATGTGGGGCACGGAAGGGAGAGTAAGGAGTACAAAAAGAGGCGCGATGCCTAGTGCACGAGGATGGATTGCACAACAAATGAAAATAAAATGCCTCCCATGGAGAGGGAATGTGGAGAACTTACGGGAAGGTGCTGAGAAGCACAAAAGATGATTGAAAAGAAGAGGGAGATGAGGGTCCCCTGACCTTTTGCCTTGCCCAGCGTTTGGGCTTCCGCTTGGGAATAGGCGCTCTGACCCTCAAGTATTTCCTCATAAATTTTGCCCAGCGGGCAGATGGTCTTGCTCTTCTCCGAGGGATTGAGCAGCTCTCAATGATTGGATTGTTGACTTCCGTTGGAGTGTCAAATGACAGTGGCAACTCCCTTGGAATGTAGTTTAAGGAAAGGGTGGGGAGTTCCACCGGTGGAGTTGGAAGCAACAAAAAGGGGACGGTGCCCAAAGATTGTATAATGTGTGATATGGAAGGGGGAACGACCCCTTGAATAATAGATTGTGCCAATGATTTGGCATCGGAGTGCGTGAGCACAATCTGAGAAGCTGACCCCTTCACTAGAGTGGGAAGGTTCACAACAATGGTGTGAGGGTCATGAGAGCTCGGAGGGAGAGATTCCCAATGAGTACTTAAAATAAACCCGGTTGGCAACGGGTATGATTGGCGTTGATTTCAAAGGCCTCTTGATGGCCATGATTGGAGGGGAGGACTTCCATTCAGTGAATGTGCCCGGTATTTTGACAATGACCGGCATGCAAGAAATAAAATCTCGGATTTTGAAAAGCATGCCCGGTCCCGGGACTTCCTTTTGCTGTACTTGCTTGTTGCTCCATAAAAACTTGCGCCTGCTCCGTCGGATGGGAGTAGAGGCAGATGGAGTGGAAAGTTGTATGGCTTGTGGAGGCGTAATGGGTATGAAGGGGAAGATTTGCTCAGGTTCGGTTGCCAATGGCGTTGGCGAAATGGAAGGTGTAATGATTGGTGCAATGATGGGTGGAGGCTTAATAGTGGAAGGTTTAATGATAATGGAGGGTAATGTAGGAGGTGTAGGTAAATGGCGTACAAACATGACCTCGGAAGGTTCATCATCATAGCACCAAGTGGTTTCCTAGATGGTTCGGTATTGGCAACTTCAGCCCGACCAACAGGCTGTGGTGGAAGTGGAGGTTGTTGGGGGTGTTGTGGTGGAGGCATGGGGGCTGGCATGGGAGCCGGAGCAGGTGCAACGTAGGGCACGAGAGCTTCTTCATTAAAAATAGGGGCATCGTAGGGCCCAGTTGGAGGTTGTTGAGTCAGAGGAGGACGAATCAGCGGACGCCTGGGTGGCGGCTTGCCATAGTAGATGGGTAGTTGTGGATGTATACATGGAGCGTATGTTGTAGGGTGGTGAGGTGGATGGTGGATGACGTCCACTGATCCTTCTTTGTCGGTTTAATTTGATCAAAAAGATCTACGATCGGGGAGTCCATTAGATGTGCCTGAATGTAACGTCCCTATTCATAGAGCTCCTCCATGGAGGTGATTTGATTCATGGCCAAAATGTGCTTGAACCTCGGAGTAGAGTTGGAAAAGATTATTTTAACTTGCTCTGACTACGAGAGCTCATGCTGTAAGCGAGTGGCCATTGACCTCCAATAGTCAGCAAATTGTACAAAGGCCTCGTCGGCCCCCATCTTCTCGTATGCTAGATCTGTGACAGATAGATAAGGGCTAACGCGGTCTTTATACCTTTGAAGGAATTTATTATGAAGGGAGCAGAAGTCTCCTGCCTCACTTGGCTCTAGAGAGTAGAACCATTCGAGTGCAGAGCCGTCAAGAGATTTTCTAAATAAATATGCTAGAGTTATAGGGTCTTGTTGCCAATGAGAAAACTAATAAAGGAATTCTTTAATGTGAAGGTAGGGATTCCCCGTGCCATTGTATAGTCGGTACGTTGGCATCTCCGGAGGATGAATGTAAATTTGAGGGAGAGCCGACATGGCGGTGATGGGGTCACCCTTGGAATTTGAAAGCTTATTTATTTGTTCCTCCAGATTGTTCAGTTTCTGGAGAAGAGCATTTTGGAGTGGAGTGGATTGCTGCTGGGCATGTGAGGGAGTACATGAGGGTGGCCGTGAATAAATGGGCCTTCCCAAGGGAGGGTCTACTCGGACCGGAGCGTGGTAGTGCAATTGGCTAGGGGGGCGAGGTGATGGAGGATATACAGGGGTATGTGGCGAAGTCGCCGGATTATACAAAGGTGGGTGTTTGGGAGAAGGAGAGAGAGGAGGAGTCACAACCTCAACCAAAGATTGGATCATATTTAGTTGTTGGGGGGTGAGCTGATCAAGTGCATGCAGAACAGTTTGCACGGTTGGATCTTAGTCGGGGGAAGGCTCTCGCCGGGTTTTGATTGAAGGTAAGTGAGAAGGGACATCAAATTGGTTAGTGCGCGATGTGCGCACGTAACCATAGGAAGTGGTAGCTTGTCCCTCACGATGGTGAGTTGGATGGACATGAGATTGGAAAGATGGAGATCTAACATTATCCTCATAGTCTTCATAACAAAAATTGGCATGATAATATGGGTCCATTTTTAACAAAGCAATAAGCAAATAAGGTTGAACAAAGGTTAATCAATCAATATGTGGTTCAAACAAGTTATAATACTTAACGCTTATTTTTAAGGAGTTTCACAATTAATTAATAGATTGAAAAATATTGTGTCACTCCAGGTGAAATCCTAGTTGGGTAGAAGATGGATACTTCGGGGGTATAACTAAGAATCACTTCTGGCCACGCAATGGATATCTAACCCGGGTCAACGGGGTACCGCCAGCTCGGTCCGCTGTGAGGGAATCCACGGGGTACGAAGTCTTATGGGCTCTTGGCAAAGGTTCCCTAGTCCAATGAGACGGAGTGACCAAAGGAGAGGTTGCCCTTACCAAGAGAGGTGTGTGGAGCCTAGGATATGAGGGAAGGAGGTCCCCCGACCGATAAAAAATGCCTTGTATGCAGCAGTTATAACAAAAATGGCAGAAGGGACACGTTTCTGTCAGCACTGTGAATCGCGGCCGGGACAGCCGTCGTGACTTCAAGATTGCGTCCAGTCACCAGGACGCAGAACTGACAGCCTCAGAGGGCTGTCAGCGTCATGTCCGGTCCCTATGGTCGGACTGCTGGCAGAAACGCGTCGGCCGCTGCCGCCGTGATAAGAACGCATCGGCCTTGACCGCCGCGACAACAAAATGAAATGTGTCTGGTGTCGGGGACACGTTATGAATGTGTCCTCTGCGTTGGCCGCGATTCCAGACAGGCATCCGGGAACAAACCAAAAGCAGTAAAAAGCAGGAAAGCAGGGAAGATGTACAGGAAATGAAAAATTAAAACATACAGAGTCGCGCCAAACAGTGCTGCAGCGACAACAAAAATGCGTCGACCTTTGCCGACGCGACAAGGAGACGAAATGCGGCTAGTTTGCCGGATGCGATACGAAGACTGGATCGCATCCTCGATGATGGACGCGATTCTAGAAGCTTACCCGAGAACACACAAAAAAAGGAAACAACAATATATGTATATAAAACAAAGACAAAAAACCAAACTAAACACACGACATGCTTTTGCGGAGTAGAAAATAAATATAAAAGAAGAGTGCCACGTGGGGCACGGAGGGAGGAGGGTAATCAAATGGAAAACGCAAAAAGAAGTCCCACCATGATCGCCAAATTTGTAGATACATATCTCGTCATTTTATTAAGGGACGCGGTCCTCTACAAAGAAAAATATGGGTGGATTATATGTGTGGTGTGTGGAGATGGAGTGGAAAAGACAATAAAAATAAAAAGATCGTGATCGCCAGGCACACGAGGGTGCCGAATGGAGATGCACACGGAGGGTGCGAGATGGAGGAGTGATCGCGAGCGTACCTTTTTAGCGGGGAGATTGCGCGGGAAGTGTGGGTCCTTTCTTCCTCTATGAGCATGGCCGGCCATGACAGAGGGCGTTTTCCGTTTGATTACCCTAAAAAATAAGACAAAGAAAAGAAGGGGATTAGCCTAAAATGTGTAGTATGCAATTCTAAAAGAATGAAATGAAAGAATAAAAGGACATGGTGCAACCTAACGGATTGTGTCCTTAGGTACTTCCCCGTCGCTGGAAGTTGGTCTTTTCTTTTCTTTCCTGTCCTTTTCCTTTGTCCAAGCATTTGTTTCTTTAGGTCTTCTTCCTGGTGGTAGCTTCCTTGGGTGTTGGTGAAAGACTCTTATCAGGTGGCAGCCCCCAATGATTATGCATGTCTATTTTTTCACCTTGGCGTCAACTTTTCTGTCTGCTCCCACTACACTCCACTTCGCTACACTTCATTTCTTTTCATTACACTGCGTTTCGTTCCACTCCATTTCATTCCACTTCGTGTCTCTCCGCTCGCTCCCCTGCAAAGCAGACGCCAAGGCGTGGCAGCTGTAGACATGCGAATTCGGCTCCACCGCGGGTAAATTTCATGTTGCGCCATAATGCCACAATGACCCTATTTTTTGCCTGGCAATGTTTTTCCAATATTTCTGGATCTCACCCATTCTTCTTTCCGGGTGCTTCTCCATCGCTTCAAGGTGCCCCCAGAAGCTAATTTGGTTCGCAAAGGCATATGGACAACTTCATTGATTCGCGTCCCCTACAGTGGACACCTTTTAGGAAGACCGTATCACGTCCTCCCACCTAGACGCGTTTCAAATCAAGATGCATTGGCCTGAGCCGCCGTGATTAGGCGAGTCCTCGAAAGTCGTCGCACTCAAGTCCCTGCCCCTCAGAACCACGCAAAATCTCTGAATCGCGTCCTGCCGCCCAGACGCGATTAGGTCGTAGGCCTGACACGCCAGACCTCGAAAGTCATCCCACGTGCCTAAATCGTAATCGCGGCAAGATAGGCCAACATGTTTCAAAAACGCGGCGGCCATCCCTGACGTGATTCTAAAAGTGGTCATCATTGCCAAATGTCAAATCAAGTTGACTTCTGAATCACGGTCTGCCGCCCAGACGTGATTTAAATCAAGTCGCGGCGCGCTCTCCCGACACTATTCTAATCGCACCCTGCCGCCCGGACGTGATTCAATTCATAATCGCGGCTTCCTGGGTTCCACAAAGCGGCGAAGCCCTGTCGGATCCTCGCCTTGACTCCGAGCTATTCCTCAACCGGTCTATTCTTCTTCCTCGGAGTCTGGCGCCATCGTCTCCTTCCATTCCATGCGCGAGGCGGGAGCGTCTCCCTCCTCTCCTTCCTCCGTCCAACCGGCAACGGCCCGTCACGTTGCACCAATGTTTGGGGAAGCACCCCCTTCCTCTTTCTTCTTTTATTTGCATTTCCATTTCCTCTGGGCCCTACGTGGCTCTTTACATTTTCACCTCATCCAGGCCCCACGTGGCCCTCCTTTTCCTTTTACACACACATGCATGCATACACACACACACCTATTTTAGGGGTTTAAAGGTCACCATTCGGTAAGTCGCCCCCATGTCCTTTTATTCTTTCATTTCATTCTTTTATAATTGCATACTACACATTTTGGGCTAATCCGCTTCTTTTCTTTGTCTTATTCTTCAGGGTAATCAAACGGAAAATGCCCTCTGCTACGGCCGGCCATGCTCGTAGAGGAAGAAAGGACCCACACTTCCCACGCAATATCCCCGCTAAAAAAGTACGCTCGCGATCACTCCTCCATCTCGCACCCTCCGCGTGCATCTCCATTCGGCACCCTCGCGTGCCTGGTGATCACGATCTTTTTATTTTTATTGTATTTTCACTTTTCCACTCCATCTCCACACACCACACATATAATCCACCCCTATTTCTCTTTGTAGAGGACTGCATCCCTTAAAAAAAGGACGAGATCCATATCTACACCCATCACTTCTTTTCTTTTAATGGGTTTTAGTAAATTCTCTTTTATTTGATTTCTAATTCCTTTTGTTTTTATTAATTATAAAAATTTTATTTTTTGAAAAATCTAGGTTGTTACATACTCCCCCTCTTAAAAAGAATTTGGTCCCCAATTCATATGATCATAAGGGAGGGAATGTCTTACCGAAAAGATCGGGGTAGTTCTGTCTGATGATTCCCTCCGGTTCCCATGTGGCTTCTTCCACTCCGCAGTTATTCCATAAGACCTTAACCACGTGGATGGGACGGTTCCTGAGCTGTTGTACCTTCTGTTCCAGTATCTTGGCTGGCTTCTCTTCATATGTCACATCCTTGTTTAGCACCAACTTCTCGTGGCGAATGATGTGGGTAGGGTCATAGACATATTTCCTGAGCATGGAGACATGGAACACATTGTGTACACATGCCAGATCCGGTGGCAATGCCAGTCGGTATGCAATCTCACCAATCTTTTGTGTACCTCAAAAGGACCAATGAATCTAGGGCTGAGCTTTCCTTTCACTCCTAATCTTTAGATGCCACATGTAGGTGACACCTTTAAGAATACATGATCACTGACTTGGAATTCTAAGTCTCGCCTTCTTTTGTCGGCATAGATCTTTTGTCTAGACTGAGCAGTCTTAAGCCGGTCTCTAATCACTTGTATGTCCTTTGTGGTGCGTTGCACCATCTCTGGGCCTAGTCACTGCTGTTCTCCAACCTCATTCCAGCATGCAAGAGATCTACAATTTCTTCCATAGAGTGCTTCGAATGGTGCCATCTTGATGCTCGCCTGGTAACTGTTGTTATTGGCAAACTCAATAAGGGATCGATGCTCGTTCCAATACCCTTGGAAGTCTATAGTGCAAGCTCTCAATATGTCTTCCACTATTTGGTTGGTTCTTTCAGTCTACCCATCAGTTTGTCAAGTTCGGAGAATTTCGCAACGGATATTAATAATAATTTGGAAATAATTCGAGACGATAACCCGAGACGTGAACAGTCGGCAAATAAGCCTCTAGCTAGCACACACTAATGTATAACAACATACACCATCATAGGGCCCAAATATTGAACTCAACTAATCTTTTATTCAAATCTCAACTCATTATATTCCAAATGGAAACTATTACAGGACTAAGACTCAATAAAAGAAAAAGTACATAATACCTCACTTCCTACTACATTGTTCTAACACTCAAAATAAACTAACTATAGATAGACTCATAATTGGAACGCTCATCACTCGGACGCATTCCCATCCTCGACTTGCTCTTCCTCTTAAACTTCATAGTCACCTAGATTGGGTAAAAGTAGGTGATGAGCAAACTAGCCTAGTAAGATTTATATCTCAATGTGCGGGCAATGATATAAGTGATTAACAATTTAGAACTAGGTAAGTACGATGAATGTCATGATATGCATATGTGAAAAAAACTTGTTAAAACATGATACATGGAACAAGCTAGATAGAGTGATCATGATAGAACAAGATCTAGAACAAGATGACAAGATAGAACTAGCAATAGATCACTCTGTACAAGCACGCAAGATTTCACTTGATGTCAATAGTTTTCAAGAACGCAAGATATTACTAATTGCAATAAATGCAGGATGGCCATATCACGCAAGCAAGCAAGCATGCACGAGCACGATCATGTAACACTAATCAGGCACGTAGACACTAATGTACACCAAGAAAAGATCCATCAAGAATGTACACCAGGACACGTGTATGTGGTTATTGTATCTATCATTCAACAAGCAAGCAAGACTCCCAGCGCAGATGCAACGCTAGTAATCATTATACCCCATGGTTAACAGTATATTTATGACTCTCTGTCATTGGGGCTAGACTGGAGCCCTTGAACACTTGCCGTACTCGGTCAGCATCTCATGTAAAATTTTAAATGTAAATGCCCACAGTCATTAATAGTGGCCAATGAGAGTTTCAATAAGTAAGCATGTGTAATGTCATGGTCATGATGATGATGGGAACAAGTAATAAGTAATTGAACATGATTTCATGATAACAATGGACAAGAGATAAATTCGGCAGCATAATGGTACGATTTATACTTTAGTTTAATCTTTACATTAATGGCTTTAGTCTAGATTGTAAATCACGCTCACGAGAACAAGAAGAGAAAGGAAGTGCACGCTATCTCCAGGGAACTTCAATGGTACAACCAACTCATCGGCCATATGGGAATCCATGGTCAGAGGAGATTTACGGAGGCCTTAGAGAAAAGGTCGCTAGTCTACCGATTTGGAATGACCGGTAGAGAGTTTCCAATTTCCCAAGAAAGGGCTGCCTAGATGTGCAAGTGTGCAGTGATGTACGCATCTCAATTCACGGTCTCAAATTCGCGGAAAACACTTAACATGATGTCATGCAATGGACAATGCATTTAACTACACATGGGTTTACAAGATTTTAAGATAATAATTATCATTTAAATCAAGCTAGAACGGTAACAAGAGTAAATCACAAGTTTCATGAATGATCATATCATTAAGAAAGAAATTAGAATAATATTCATGTAATTAAGGTTTTTTAAATGGGTGAATCACTTTTAGGCCATTAAATAAACCATCATGCAATGATCAGATCTAAAACATGTGAATTACACGCTAAATATTATATTTAAACAGACCTCAGGTATAGCAGTAAGTTTTGTAAAAGAAATAGGTGGGGTTTCATGAAAAATCCTGAGGTCGCGACGGACTCTTATAAGGATCGCGACGGGGTCAGATCAGAATGCGACAGTGCCTTGTAAGGATCGCGATAGGCTTGTCTGATCAGGCAGGCAGTTCGCGACGGGTTCATATGAAGAAGGCGACAAGGGTATGTGCAGAACGCGACAAGGGGGTCAGAACAGGCAGAGAGATAGCGACGGGGCGCTCGTCGCGTTCGGAACATGACGGGTTTGCTGTCGCGACAAGACCTCATAATGCGGCCTATCGGGTCGTCGTGTTCACAGGGTCTGCGCCTGAATCTGACAAAGAAAGGACATGTTCTTGGATTGCGGTCCAGAACTGCCTTATATTGACACAGGGCACTTCAAAAATAGAGAACAAATTGTATAGTGCATGAAAAATAACGAAACTAGTTTTAAACCAACCTAGACATGCAAGGGTGCTTCTAGTAAATCATAATTAGAAAATAAGGATGGTTTCGATAGGCTTTAATCAAGTCAAACACAAACGTAAAAGCCAAGTGAAACCCGAAAAAGTAGTTTCATGCAGCGACCCTCTTACCACACTTATAACTCTCTAACTATTGACATTTAGACAACACATTCAACACAAGACATGACGAGGACAACTATTAGAAAAACTTTCATGTTGTGGGTTTACTCTAATTTGGTCTTTAATCATGTGCAACATATAAAGAATGGGAAAAGCCCTAACAATGCACAACTCTGGCAAAACACTTATAATTCAAAATCTACTTGTTGACATTCGATGAAACCAGTGGGAAACGAAAGTTAACTTGATGCTCTACACATTGGTATAAGATATGCTAAGGTTTGGCCCAAGAAAACCTACCTTATGGGTTGAAGAAGTCCCATTTTTCTAGAAAACCCGTATTCAGACCACTTGGAGAAAAATGCTTAATACTCCGTGTATACTGCATAGAATTTGGGCATTCCACTTGGGTTAGAACGTAGACGTGACCCTCTTTCCAGGGCCTTTCAAGGTTTGGTTAAGGTTTGACTCACCTTTGGTCGACTTCAAGTGGATGGTTTGTGCAGGTCGCAACAGACAAGAAGGGGAAGAAGATGAGCTTCTTGTGGTCGTTCCACAGCTCCTCAGCCACCAAGAGCTCCTCCACATGACCCTAGCAAGTTCTAAAACTCGTCCCTAAGGTTTGGTGAAGAGTATTTAAGTCACCATGGTGTTTAGGAGTCCTATTATGACTAGGAAAGAAGAGTTGCGGTTTTGGCTTGTTAGTTTCCTAATTTGAGGATTTCTTCCTCCATCAGAGTGTGTGAGGCTTTAGGAAACCTCCCACCCTAGTTAGGCATGAAGTTGGGTTGCCAAGAATGCATGTTTCTATCCCAATTCAACTCAAATTGCGTCTTCCTAATTTCAGCCTATTTACAGTTACGAATTTCCATGCATTTTCTAGCTTTATTTGATTTTTGTGCCAAATGTTGTCCATTGGCCCAATTATGATAATGGGTCATCAATATATAATGTTGGAAGTCTCCCCAACATTTTTATTTAATTTATGGTTGCATCGTATTTTCGTGTTAACGGTTTTTCGACTTGTTTCCTAATTTAGATAATCGGTCACAATAACTCTTAAACCAAGTCCAAATGATTTTTATTGAACCAAATTTCTTGATGGATCATTAGAGGATATTATTTGAAGTCCGTATATGATTTTTATTTAATTTTTTGACTCATCCAAGTACGTGTGATAATGATTTTTCGACTTATTCATGAATTACGATAATAAGTCGCGAAACACTTTAAACATGGCTAATCCGGTTTTTCTTGGCACAAATTTGTTTGTGAAACATTTAGTAAAAATGTTTGGGGTTGATTTATAATTTTTATGGATTTTTCCGATGTGTTTTAGCACCTACGATAGAGGTACGTATGTTTTAAATAATATGATATTATGGAAATTATTTATTTCCATTTATTCAAATTTTTACTTATTAAATTTTCCGGGGTGCTACACCCTCCCCCACTTAAGAGAATTTGGTCCCCAAATTCATAGATCATTAATTGGCTTTCGATAGTTATGATCCTCGAGCTCGTTTCGGATTTAATTCCTCTAACTTGTTTAAACATCGTGGATGCCAGTCCAAAATCTACACCTATGGCCACCCGTACTATTCATTTGGTTCCTTCCACTCCTGTTTTCCCTTCCATGGTTGTTATAACTCCATCTTAATCCTCCAGATGAACTATGGTATAGCTACTAGATTATTCCTTTTCAATTTCTCCTTAATGATCTCCCCCACTTAGAAATGTACCAATAAGAAAACATCATAAGATCAGTCTAGGGGTTTAACAATCATACCTCCTTCCGAAAGCTCCGCTTGCGTTATTGCATTCACCCGTCCCTGACGCTTTACCAGTCCTCGGTTGCTTCCAGCTTGGTCTTTTAGCATGGGACAGTTTGGTATATGATGTTCATGACTCCCACATCGCAAGCAAGCCCCGGCCTTCTTCCAGCACTTGTCTGCTTGGTGCCCAGGCTTGTTGCAAATTTACAATACTCCACCGTCATTGTTTCTTCTACTTTGATCTTTTTCTCCATACCATAGTCCTTCCTAGTGGTTGGCCTTTTGTTGTTGTTATTATTGTTATTGGGGAAAGTTCCAGTTGTATCAACTGCTCCCCTTTTTGTAAAGGTCGGTTTTGAGATGTCCTTCCCCCTCATGCCTTCCACTTTAGCCATAGTGTCTTCTACCAGTTGAGCTCTTTGGACAATCTCAGTATAAGTTTGGATGTTGTGTGGTCCGAGCTGCTTCTCAATGAACATGGGCCTGAGCCCATCCATGAAATGGTTTGCCTTCAGTCTTTCAGTTCCCACCAGGTGTGGGGCATACACAGCCAGACGCGCGAACTGAGCCTCATACTCAGCCACGGACATTCCTTTCTATTTTAGTGCGGCAAACTCCGCTGCCTTCTTCTCCTTAACTCTTTCAGAGAATACTTTCCCCAGAATATCTCCAGGAATCCCGCCCAGTCTAGTTCGCCAACGTTAGGCAGGTGACCCGATGTGGCCTTCCACCATGCTCGGGCATCCTTAGTGAATTGAAAAGTGGTCAGTACCACCTTCTCCCTGTTAGTGCATTGCATAACTTGAAAAAGCCTTTCTATTTCCTCCTGCCAATTCTCTACCTCGTTTGGGTCAGAGGATTCAGAGAAACGAGGAGGGTTTAAACTCTTAAAATTGCGGTGCAGATCACCGGCTCCGTTCCTAGCTGCAGCAGCCTGATTTCTAGCCTGAACTACATTTTGTAATGCCTGGGTCAGTCCAGCCACTGTTTCTTGCATAGCTTGCCATTGGTTGCGAGCCATTGCGGTTGAGTGAGAAAGTTATGAGGGTTCCTAAGAAAAGGATGGAAACCAATTAATGTCTCTAGATACATTATAAGAGTCAATGGGCAGGAGTGTTTAATTCTTTCTAACATATTCCCAATCTCTACCCATTCTCACCAGGTAATATATTAAATTTCCATGACCTAGGTTCCATAGGTATCTCGTATTCCTGAGACATATCCTATTTGGGTTTCCTAGGCTCTGATACCACTAAACTGTCACGTCCTGAGAATTTCACAGTGGATATTAATAATAATTTGGAAATAGTTCGAGACGATAACCCGAGACGTGAATAGTCAGCAAATAAGCCTCTAGCTAGCACGCACTAATGTATAACAACATACACCATCATAGGGCCCAAATATTGAACTCAACTAATCTTTTATTCAAATCTTAACTCATTATATTCCAAATGGAAACTATTACAGGACTAAGACTCAATAAAAAAAAGTACATAATACCTCACTTCCTACTACATTGTTCTAACACTCAAAATAAACTAACTATAGATAGACTCATAATTGGAATGCTCAACACTCGGACGCATTCCCATCATCGGCTTGCTCTTCCTCTTGAACTTCATAGTCACCTAGATTGGGTAAAAGTAGGTGATGAGCAAACAAGCCCAGTAGGATTTTTATCTCAATGTGCGGGCAATGATATAAGTGATTAACAATTTAGAACAAGGTAAGCACGATGAATGTCATGATGTGCATGTGCGAATAAAACTCGTTAAAACATCATACATGGAACAAGCTAGATACAGTGATCATGATAGAACAAGATCTAGAACAAGATGACAAGATAGAACTAGCAATAGATCACTCTGTACAAGCACGCAAGATTTCACTTGATGTCAATAGTTTTCAAGAACGCAAGATTTCACTAATTGCAATAAATGCAAGATGGCCATATCACGCAAGCACGCACGAGCACGATCATGTAACACTAATCAAGCACGTAGACACTAATGTACACCAAGAAAAGATCCATCAAGAATGTACACCAGGACACGTGTATGTGGTTATTGTATCTATCATTCAACAAGCAAGCAAGACTCCCAGCGTAGATGCAACGCCAGTAATCATTATACCCCATGATTAATAGTATATTTATGACTCTCCGTCATTGGGGCTAGACTGGAGCCCTTGGACACTCGCCGTGCCCGGTCAGCATCTCATGTAAAATTTTAAATGTAGATACCCACAGTCATTAATAATGGCCAATGAGAGTTTCAATAAGTAAGCATGTGTAATGTCATGTTCATGATGATGATGGGAACAAGTAATAAGTAATTGAACATGATTTCATGATAACAATGGTCAAGAGATAAATTCGGCAACATAACAGTACGATTTATACTTTAGTTTAATCTTTACATTAATGACTTTAGTCTACATTGTAAATCACACTCACGAGAACAAGAAGAGAAAGGAAGTGCACGCTATCTCTAGGGAACTTCAATGGAACAACCAAATCGTCGGCCATGTGGGAATCCATGGTCAGAGGAGATTTACGGAGGCTTTAGAGAAAAGGTCGCTAGTCTACCGATTCGGAATGACCGGTAGAGAGTTTCCATTTTCCCAAGAAAGGACTGCCAAGATGTGCAAGTGTGCAGTAATGTACGCGTCTCAATTCACAGTCTCAAACTCGCGGAAAACACTTAACATGATGGCATGCAATGGACAATGCATTTACTACACATGGGTTTACAAAATTTTAAGATAATAATTATCATTTAAATCAAGCTAGAACGGTAACAATAGTAAATCACAAGTTTCATGAATGATCATATCATTAAGAAAGCAATTAGAATAATATTCATGTAATTAAGGTTTTTTAAATGGGTGAATCACTTTTAGGCCATTAAATAAACCATCATGCAATGATCAGACCTAAGACATGTGAATTACATGCTAAATATCATATTTAAACAGACCTCAGGTATAGCAGTAAGTTTTGTAAAAGAAATAGGTGGGGTTTCGTGAAAAATCCTGAGGTCGCGACGGACCCTTGTAAGGATCGCGACGGGGCCAGATTAGAATGCGACATGCTTGTCTGATCAGGCAGGTAGTTCGCGATGGGTTCATATGAAGAAGGCCACAAGGGTATGTGCAGAACGCGACAAGGGGGTCAGAACAGGTAGAGAGATAGCGACGGGGCGCTCGTCGCATTTAGAACATGACGGGTTTGCAGTCGCGACAAGACCTCAGAACGCGGCCTATCGGGCCATCGCGTTCACAGGCTCTGCGCCTGAATCCGATAGAGAAAGGACATGTTCTTGGATTACGGTCCAGAACTACCTTATATTGACACAGGGGTGCTTCAAAAATAGAGAACAAATTGTACAGTGCATGAAAAATAACGAAACTAGTTTTAAACCAACCTAGACATGCAAGGGTGCTTCCAGTAAATCGGAATTAGAAAACAATGATGGTTTTGATAGGCTTTAATCAAGTCAAACACAAACGTAAAAGCCAAGTGCAACTCGAAAAAAGTAGTTTCATGTAGTGACCCTCTTACCACACTTATAACTCTCTAACTATTGACATTTAGACAACATGTTCAACACAAGACATGAAGAGGACAACTATTAGAAAATTTGGTCTTGTATCACAAGACATGACGAGGACACACATATGCTCTAATTTGGTCTTGAATCACGTGCAACATATAAAGAACGGGAAAAGCCCTAACAGTGCGCGACTTTGGAAAAATGCTTATAATTCAAACTCTACTTGTTGAAATTCGATGAAACTAGTGGGAAATGAAAGTTAACATGATGCTCTACACATCGGTATAGGATATGTCAAGGTTTGGCCCGAGAAAACCTACCTTATGGGTTGAAGAAGTCCCATTTTTTCAGAAAACCCGTATCCAGACCACTTGGAGAAAAACGCTTAATACTCCGTGTATACTACATGGAATTTGGGCATTCCACTTGGGTTAGAACGTAGACGTGACCCTCTTTCTAGGGGTATAGGCCTTGCAAGGTTTGGTTATGGTTTGACTCACCTTTGGTCGACTTCAAGTGGACGGTTTGTGCTGGTCGCAGCAGATGAGAAGGGCTTGTTGTGGTCGTTCCACAGCTCCTCAGCCACCAAGAGCTCCTCCACACAACCCTAGAAAGTTCTAAAACTCGTCCCCAAGGTTTGGTGAAGAGTATTTAAGTCACCATGGTGTTTAGGAGTCCTATTATGACTAGGAAAGAAGAGTTGTGGTTTTGACTTGTTAGTTTCCTAATTTGAGGATTTCTTCCTCCATTAGAGTGTGTGAGGCTTTAGGAAACCTCCCACCCTAGTTAGGCATGAATTTGGGTTGCCAAGAATGCATGTTTCTATCCCAATTCAACTCAAATTGCCTCTTCCTAATTTCAGCCTATTTACAGTTACGAATTTCCATGCATTTTCTAGCTTTATTTGATTTTTGGGCCAAATCTTGTCCATTGGCCCAATTATGATAATGGGTCATCAATATATAATGTTGGAAGTCTCCTCAATATTTTTATTTAATTTATGGTTGCATCGTATTTTCGTGTTAACAGTTTTCCGACTTGTTTCCTAATTTAGATAATCGGTCACAATAACTCTTAAACCTAGTCCAAATGATTTTTATTGACCCAAATTTCTTGATCTGTCATTAGAGGATATTATTTAAAGTCCGTATATGATTTTTATTTAATTTTCTGACTCATCCAAGTACGTGTGATAATGATTTTTTGACTTATTCATGAATTACGATAATAAGTCGCGAAACACTTTAAACATGGCTAATTCGGTTTTTCTTGGCACAAATTTGTTTGTGAAACATTTAGTAAAAATGTTTGGGGTTGATTTATAATTTTTACGGATTTTTTCGATGTGTTTTAGCACCTACGATAGAGGTACGTATGTTTTAAATAATCTGATACTATGGAAATTATTTATTTCCATTTATTCAGATTTTTACTTATTAAATTTTCCTGGGTGCTACAAGTTTGTGCATGGAATGTGGTACTAAAGTTGAGCTTAGTACTCAGTGCACCTTGCAGTCCTTTCCAAAAATGAGATGTGGATCTCGGATCTCGATCTGAGACAATAGATGATGGAATGCCATATAATCTTACAATCTCCTTGACATATAAGGCAGCTAGTACCTCCACTGACCACTTACTCTTTATAGGCAGAAAGTGGACAGATTTGGTTAGTCGGTCGACTATGACCCATATGACGTCGAGTCCACCACGAGTCTTGGGTAAACCCATGATGAAGTCCATGCTAATGCTTTCTCACTTCCATTCCGGGATGTCTAGCGGTCTTAGTACACCAGCAGGGCATATGTGTTCCGCTTTTACTTGTTGGCAAGTAAGGCAGTGTGCGGCATGTTCAGCTACCTCTCTCTTCATGTTCGGCCACCAAAATGTTCTTATCATGTCTTGATAGATTTTGGTACCTCCTGGATGAATAATGTACTTTGTCTTGTGAGCTTCATCCATTAGCTTCCTCTTCAGTTCTTCATTGTCGGGAATGCATGTCCTCCCTTGGAACAACAGTCTTCCATCCTCAGTCATAGCAAAGTCCGGTCTTTCGGCTAAGGTTTCCTTCATGCGAATTAAGAATGGATCATTATCTTGTTAAGCTTTAATCTCTTCCAGCAGATCAGATTGAATCTTGATATTGGAAACCAAGACTCGATCATCTCTATGTTCAATATTTAAGTCTAACCTTGCGAATTGTTCTAGTAGTTGCATCTCGCCAAGGACTAGACTTGAAACAGATGCCATCTGCTTTCTACTAAGAGCATCTGCCACGGCGTTTCCCTTGCATGGATGGTATTGGATGTTGAAGTTAAAATCTTTTAGGTATTCTAACCATCTTCTCTGTCTCATGTTGAGTTCTTTCTGGGAGAATAAGTACTTCAGGCATTTATGGTGCGAGTAGACAGTGAATTTCTCACCATACAAGTAGTGTCTCCAGATCTTCAAGGCGAAGACCACGACAGCCAACTCTAGATCATGCACGGGGTAGTTGACTTCATACGTCTTCAGTTGTCTTGAAGAATAAGCAATAACCTTTTCCTTTTGCATCAATACACAACCTAGCCCAATTCCCGAGGCATCGGTGTAGATAGAGAAACCTTCTCCCTCTATTGGCAGAGCGAGAACAGGTGCTGAGGTAAGACGGTCTTTAAGAGTTTGGAAACTTTTCTCACACTCTTTATTCCAGGAGTAGGGATTCTCCTTTCATGTCAGACGTGTGAGAGGAACGAGGATCTTTGAGAAGTCCTTGATGAACCGCCTGTAGTAGCCAGCCAGTCCTAGGAAACTTCTGATCTCGGTAACATTGGTTGGTCTCTCCCAATTGAGTACAGCTTCGATTTTGGAGGGATCAATGAAGATGTCGTCCTTTGAGATGACATGGCCCAAGAAGGACACTTCTTCGAGCCATAATTCACACTTGCTAAGCTTTGTGTACAGTCTATTGTCTCGCAAGACTTGCAGTGCTACCTTCAAATGTTCTTCATGCTCTTCTTTGGTCTTTGAATATATGAGGATATCGTCGATGAAGACGACCATGAACTTGTCAAGGTATGATCGATATATGCTGTTCATGAGTTGCATAAAGGCTGCAGGAGCATTAGTTAGACCAAAAGGCATAACGACAAATTCATAATGTCCATACCTGCTCCTGAAAGCCGTTTTGAAGATATCGTCATCCTTGATCCTCATTTGGTGATAGCCAGATCGAAGATTGATCTTAGAGAAATATTGAGCTCTAGATATTTGGTCGAATAGCTCATCGACCCTAGGCAATGGGTACTTGTTCTTGATGGTAAGCTGATTGAGTTGACGATAGTCGATGCATAGTCTCATCGATCCATCTTTCTTCTGACGAATAGCACGGGTGCTCCCCATGGGGAAGTACTTGGTCTGATGAACCCTTTCTCTAATAGCTCCATCAGCTGCGTCTTCAACTCCTTTAGCTCGGCAGGTGACATCCGGTACGGTTGACGCGATACCGAGGCAGCTCCAGGGATCAACTCTATGGTGAAGTTGACATCACATTCCGGGGGAATCCCTGGCAGATCTTCAGGAAACACATCGGGGTAATCCTGGACTATGTGGATGTCTTCTATCTTAGAACCCTTCTTTTCCACTACTAAGGCTGCTAGGAAAGCAATGCAACCTTTTCTTATCATGTTGTGGGCTTTTATGGCAGAGACTAGAGACATCCGTCTCTTATGTCTAATCCCAGAGAATGCCAATTTAGGAAAGTAACTAAAGGTCACCCTTCCTTTCTTACAATCCACACTTGCCCCATAAGTGGACAACCAGTCGGCTCCAAAAATTACATCATAGCCTTCCATAGGCATACACACCAGGTCGGCTTTTAGGTTATGGTCTCTGATCATTACATTGGCAGATGGAAAGTATTTGTTCAGTCTCTCCTTCTCTCCTAGTAGCGTTGTGATAGAGAACTCACCACCCATGGATATAGGTTTTGTAGTCAGGGTATCAGCAAAGTGTTGAGATATAAATGAGTGAGTTGCTCCAGTATGAAATACAACAAATGCTGATAAGGAGAAAACTTGTAGAGTACCTTCTACCACGGCACCGTCCATAGTGGGTTCCTCATCATGCAGGGCTTGCAGTCGGCCGTTTCTTAGGCGCATTAGGGTGCCTTTCATTCGCTTTCAGTAGTGGGCACTCGGGGATGAGGTGATCGTGACTTCCGCAGTGCAGACATGCGTCGACTTTCCTCTAGCACTCGTCAGCGGTATGACCTGGCTTGTCACAATGCTTGCAGTTGATTTTCACTGGGGTGTTGGAGACTGGGATCTTGGGTTTCCTCTCTTGGCTGGGTCCCTCCGTGATGTTGAAGGGATGCTTCTTGCCATTGTTCGGCTTAGTAGATGACTGACCCGAGGTCATTTCCTTTTTCACGAACTTCCCTTTGATACGGTCGGTGAAGTCCGAAGCATCTTCCAGCAGCTGAGCTTTCTTTACCATCTCGGCATAGGTCTGGATGTCGAGAGGCGCCAGTTGGGTGATGTATTGAGGCTTAAGGCCGTTGAGGAAGCGCTTAGCCTTCATTCTCTCCGTGTTCACTAGGTGTTCAGCATATCGTGACAGTCTTGAAAACTCGGCTTCATACTCGGCCACAGTTGAGCTCCTCTATTTCAGAGCAGCGAATTCCGCAGCCTTCCTTTCTTGGACACGCTCCGAGAAGTATTTGGAATTAAAAGCTTCCTTGAACTCGGTCCAGGTGAACTGACCATTAGCTATGGTCGCTTCAACAGACTCCCACAAAGCGCGGGCGTCCTTTTCAAGTTGGAACGTGGCTAGTAGCAGCTTATCCACCACTGCACATCGCATGACGTGGAAAATTCTTTCTGTCTCTTTGAGCCAGTGCTCAGCTTCATGTGGATCCGTGGATCCACTGAACCTAGGTGGGTTCAGACTCGTGAAGTTGCGATGCAGGTCGCCTGCACCACGATTGCCACCACCTTGGGTAGCTTGCGCAATGGCGCGCGTTAGTTCCTGGATGGTTTGTTGCATGCCCCTCATTTAAGCACGTTCAGCCGTCATCCTTGTTGCTTAGTTCCTACAAAATAATATTTATTGTCATGATATTGATGTGGAATTTAATTCGTGCATGTGTGAGTTTTTTTAGCTAGTTACCCTTGGCTCTAACCACAACTCACATATGTAGGATAATTGACTCTAGTCGAGGCTGGTCAACCTAGATCATCATATACTTAAGAATAACCTAGGCTCTGATACCACAAAATTGTCACGCCCCGACACAGAATATCGGAACGCGAGGCAGTTGCATGTAAACGGGTATAGAGCGAGTACTAAATATCAAACTATTGGACAAGAATAAATACTAAAGCAAATTCATTTCATTAATAACTTTCCAAATGTCTAGTTACAACCACTAATATCAGAGCCATTCTATACGGCCCAATTACATTGAAATAAAAGCAAAAGACTAACTATGACTCTAACATATTGCTAGGACACTAGGGTACTCGTGTCATCACTCTTGGTCGTTCCCGTCCTCTTGAGTGTATAGTTCATCCTCGGTCTCACCTGAGAACACAATGACAAATAACGCAGGGTGAGCAATAACGCCCAGTAGGACTTAAATCTCAATAGTCAAGCAGGATTTAAATGATTAATGAATTAAAAAGCAGAGTAACTAATGATAGAGCGAGAGAGTCAAGTAAAAGATGGCAAGATAGCACGTGAACAAAGTAGCACAACTTTCCAAATATAACACTAGTGTCGAGTATAGCACGGAATAGCAAGATGGCCATAGCACAAATAGCACAAAGTGTAGCAATAGCACAACGAGTATAGTATAGCACTTTTGTCAATAGACAACGAGAGAACATAGCACTTTTTGATTGTCATATAGGTAGTCGAGATAGATAGCACTCGAGTGTAATGCCAAACACTCTGATCATTTACTCCCATGGGCACTAGCACTTTTGGGCGCACATCCCAGGACCAGATCGGGTACTTTATATATTGCTAGGCATTGGTTATATTGTTTTAGAAAATCAGTTAATGGCCAGTATAGAGTACCAAGGAATAGATGAGAGCACTAGATGAATAGACGAGATAGTAGAGTGAATGTGAATAGATGAGCCAGTAGAGTATAGATGAGAGCTAGTGGACATTGCACGTAACACATGAAGTAAACAGGCGATAGTAACAGTTGCACAACACGCGCACGTGGTGTTGGCAGTCAGGTGGAACTCACTACCTTTCCACTGGCCATGTTACGCATAGGTCCAGAGGTCCGGCGTGATTCAAGATAAGAGCGAACTTCTAATAGGCGTTTGGATCATGTTGATGCCTAAAGGGTGTAATAGGTGTTAGGGTACAACTGGCTCATCGACCATGCGGGAATCCATGGACAGAGGAGACTTACGGAGGCCTTGAACAAAGACTCACCAGTCTGGCAGAAGGAATATCTGACGGAGAGTTCGTCCAAGTCAAGAGAGAGTGTGTATATAGAAACAAGTGCTTGACGTTCTAGAGGAACTTTAGAACAGTGGAGCGTCGGTATCGGTGTTCCAAAACATCGCGAGAAACGTACACAAGTATATTTAAGAATGCGGCAATTTAATGACATAAATTACCAGATAACTAATGTAACATGTTCATGCCAATTAAGCAATAGTTGGATGGTTCAAAGTGTGTGTGCATGTGAATAAGAAAAATCATGGACAAGATAGATCATGTGATTGACTTAAATTAATTAAAATATATTCCATATTTACAACTTCATTTTTCAGTGTTTAAAACAGTTAACAAGATATGGGAATAGCTGAAGAACAACAAGACTTGCAAAAAGATGGGTTTTCCTACAAAAAGTCATATCACGACACACCCTAATGAGGGTCGCGACAGGGTCAACTGAGATCGCGATGGGGTCATGTATAGGTCGCGACGGCTTGTCGGTACGGGCAGGCTGGTCGCGACGTGGTCATGTGAGGGTCGCGACGGGCTCAAGCAGAACAGGCTCACAGATCGCGATGTGGTCTTGCAAGGATCGCGACAGGTCGGTCAGCACAGGCGCACGGATCGCGATGGCGGTACCTGTCACGTTCAAATCACGATGGGTATGTTGTCGCAACAAGAACTTTGAATGCGGCCTATCGGGCTATCGCATTCACAGGGTCTGCGACAGAGTCCGACAGGGAAAGGACAGTGCTTTGGATTACGGACCAGACTTTCCCGGTTTTGACACAAGGTTGTTCTAAAATTAAGAACAAATTGTACAGTACATGAAAAATTGTGAAACTAGTTTTAAACAGATCCAGACATGTGTGGGTACTTCCAGTAAATCAGAATCTGAAAGAAACGAAAGTTTCAGCATGGTTTAATAAAAAGTATTCAAGATGAACATAGAACAATGTACTGTTGGGATCAACGAATTAATTCGCATGATAGGATGGATGGAAATTAGGGATTTTAGGGGCAAAAGAAACCTAACATCCACTAGAATCTTCAATAAAAATTTCGTGGCATGATGTTTAGTATTCATGGAGAACAAGATTTATGAAGAGGGTTCGGGGTCATGTAAGTTGCAGAACATGAAAAATCAAGAACAAAAGATATGCTCGATGGAAAATTATGAAACCAAAGGACTTTTGTTCTTGATGGATGAAACATCCTACAGAAAAATTTTCATAGTTTATGCTCGTGAGAATGCCTACCTTTAATGGTTTTTCTCTTCTAGGGTTTGAACTTGAAGAACTCGGGGAAGAACTTGAGAGATCCTTCTTCTCCACGAATTCTGCTTCCCTTTGGCTCCTTCCCACGTCCAGCAAACCCTTGGCATGAGCTAGGGTCGGCCATGAGGGTTTTAGAGGAGTATTTAAGCATCTCCCCTTTCTATTTCCTATTATGACTCTAATTCCTATTTATTCCGAATTTCCTATTTCTCTCTCCCCTTTTCAGACATGAGATCTCCTAATTGGGTTAGGATGGGAGCTAATTTCGTGGGCAACCTATTTGGGTAGGTTTAGGAATCCAAATCTAACTCAAATTGCTAATTTAATACATTAAATACCACTTTTATAATTAGGCATTATTTTAGTTACGAATTTAGGGTATTTTCCATTATTCCCCTTTTAAAAATTCATATTTTTGCCCACTAACTTCTATTTGGTCAATTTAATAAAGTCCATCACTTCTTTTCTTTTAATGGGTTTTAGTAAATTCTCTTTTATTTGATTTCTAATTGCTTTTATTTTTATTAATTATAAAAACTTTATTTTTTGAAAAATCTAGGTTGCTACAAATTTCATGAGTTATAATGGCTTGATATTTAAACATATTTCAAAAATTTTGAAAGTCAAAAATCTTCCCTCGCTTTTCTCCGATATCCATGCATTTATTATGACCGAACATTTCACTGCATAATGCATGCACAGACATCTTCTGTTCCTATGCTTATATTAGAAGCATCTTTTTGGAAAACAAATTGATATTTCTATTTTGATGTATATTCATTCTGACGTTGGCTGACAATAAGAGACAGCATAGTTGTCTATCATTTAGCATTTATTGTGTGCAGATCTGTGATAGCACAACCGTTTACAACGTTGGACAAAATGGAAGATGAAGGATATCGAGAAAGATCTTCTCTTTACATGCATGGAACGTAAAGAACCGTTGACTGGAAGCTCTACAATACCATGCAGTATAACATATACCAGAGCATAGAGACAACAGATATATCAACGGCTACTTCCTCAGGAGAAGATATAAATACAAGACTCAAGACTCTTGGAAGACAACTTTTCAAGCAAGATCTTTTGAAACGATCATCATGATAGAGAAGCGTTCAAGCCAAACAGTCTTAGAAGTAGAAGAGCCTATGTCCATTCCAATCCTTGTAGCTCTTGCTCTCTGTGTTCCTGTTAAAATCTTTTAGAGAGCCTTTTTGAGTTCTGAGAGACTTCGCTTTTGTAGAATCCTTCTCTATCAGTCTCAGCCTCAGATCTTATACTTGTTATAAATCAGGTCTAGGGGCACTTTGCCTTTATTCACATTGCTGTGAAGTTTCTCTTCCAGAGTGAAGAGAGGACCTGTAGAAACAGGTGGTTTTATTCCCTTCGTGTTGAAGGAAGACCTGGGTTCCAGGGTGTTGTTTTCCTCTTTCCTTGGGTAGTGGAATCCTGAGTTGTTGCTCAGGGAATAGACGTAGGACTCCTGTGGAAAGGAGGTCCAAACTAGGATAAAATCCTTGTGCAGTGCGGTTGCTTGCTTGTGATTGTTGCTTTCTTTACTACAAACACTAATAGTCAAACGTAGTGTTTTATGTGAACATTTTTGTTGACAAGTTTAGATAATCATATTATAAGAATCCCATTCACCCCCCCTCTGGGCTTGCTAGCTGGGCAACAAAAAAACCAGCACAGCAAGAGACGGGACAATAGGTCACCACAACCTATCGCACCACAAGGAAACCACGCGCACGAGGGGAGCAACCCGCTCAACCTCAAGACAGCACAAGGGGAGGGACCTTCACCACAAGGTCGCCACGGTACGCAACATGGCACCAAATGCCATGTGAAAGCACTGCCACCCCGAGCAACCCACAGAAAGCATAGGAAGAAGGCACACAACTGGCTTCCTCCTCACACAAAAAAGGAAACAACAACGCAAGGCTAGCACTCTCATGGAAGGTACATCCAGCCAAACAACCACGACAATCACCAAACAACCGTTGGGAAGAGTGTGTCAGCATGGAAACGACAATAACAAACTAAACCACAGGGACCCACAAGTGGTCCCGCCGGCACAACCAAGAAACTTGGAAGCGAACAACACGGCAAACTGGCCAAACACAGGGCCACACACTGGGTCAAAGTCCACCACTTTGACCAAAAATAGATGAGCAGACTGCACGCAACAGTCCAACCCAAGGGAAGATGACTCCACCAGAAGGTCGCAACAATGCACACCTTGGCAACACAACACCACAGTGGAGCATCATCACCTCGAGCAACCAACGGAAAGCAAGGGAGGAGAACTCTCATAACGAGTATCTTCCACACGCAATGGGAAACCACTAAACGAGACTGGCACTTCCACAGAAGCACAACCAGCCAGACACCCATGGCACTCACCAGACTACCATCTGGCAGAGCCCACAGGGTGCGAGAAACGAAGCCAACCTCTCGACCCTGGGGACATACGAAGTCCCACTAGCACAACTGAGAAACCTGAAAAATGATCAAGAAGACAATCTAGCCAGCACCACGGCCAGACACATGGCCAAGGGCATGACACCTCGACCAACAATGCCCAGGTAGACTGTAACACGGACAGTCCAACCGGCAACAACGACAGCTCATCTCCATAGTGAGAGAGAGCAACGATAGCCAAAACAACACAAGGCAGCATTGGGGAGAACCTCCACCCAAAGTGCCAAGAGCCGTTCTGGAAAAACATCACCAGAACGCAGCCCAAACAAACAGCCAAAACACACGGCCAACAGAGAGAACACAGTAGCCAGCGGAAGCAACACAACTGGTTCTAGGAGAACCTCCACCAGAACCACCAAGGCTCTGTTCTGGAAAAACCCACTAGAATGCACTAGCCAACACAACAACAGCACACCTAAACCCTGAGGAAACCCTGAGGTAGCACAACAACTGGCAGAAACAAGCCCGGAACAGTCCTGAGAGGAACCCTTACCAGGACAATAGCCAACGGTTCTGTGAAAAACATCACCAGAACCCAAGCAGCCAAGCGATGCACCTCAAACCAAAGGGCAGCACAACAACAACCAACTAGACAACAGAGACCTCAAACCAAAAAGGCAACACAACGGAAGACTTCAACAAGCACAAAAGTAGTCCTAGAGGGAGAGGAACCCTCACCAGGACAACAACAAATAGTTCTGGGAAACATCACTAGAACACAAGCAAACCAAACGATGCACCTCAACCCAGAGCACAACGCCGCAACAACCAGAAACGAGCACAACACAGTTCTGAGGAAACCTCACTTCCATCAAAACCAACAGAGAAGAAACTCCTGGAGCACCTCACCAGAGTTCACAACTAGTCAGCACAACGCCGACAACAGCCACAGACACATGTCACAATGCTCAACCAGCGGCGCAACACGACATACAAGCATCTGCTTAGCTCGAGCAAAAGATGTCGACTGAGCAGAGTACAACACCCAAGGATGCACAGGAACACAAGGCCAAGCTCACAGCCAACACAACACATACCCCAACAACAAGGGGGACATCCAACAAGGCATCCACCTCCGCCCAGATCCATAGGCAACAGTCCTGCACCGGTGAAGGCCACACCACACGTAGGCTCTCTTAGCCTTCGTGACACACCCACACGGACGCGCAGGCCGAAGACGAAACCAACCGCAGCACGAGCGAAAACAGCAACCACGCTCGCAACACGTGCACCTAGCAACAGCAGCAACAATCTCCTGTAGCTCACACCCAGACCCTGCTGGAAAGCTAGCCAACTGTAATGAAGAGCCCAAATATCACCTTACAGCAACTCTATACGGACGGACCAGCAGCGTACTAGTACCTTTCTTTGGGACAACCATAGTTATTAACTCATTACAAATCTCGTTGGACCCCTGAGCTCTGATACCACTGCAACGACCCGACCTCCCAGACCCCCACCAGGGACCTCGAAGGTCGTGCCGCCACCCACGGATCTGAAGACCCAGAAGGGTTAGAATTTAGTCCAGTGAGATAAGTAATGAATTCAAATAACTGTAACAAGAAAGTTCGTACATTAATAATGAAAATATGTACAACATGTCCCAAATAAAAGTACAAGTACAGAAAGAAGGTGTAGTCCTTCAGGAGCATACCTCGAGGACTTGCAAGAAAGCCACTCTCTACTCACGGTACAAGCGCTCACACTCACAACTCACACTGCTGGCAACGCACGGCGTACAAACCGCCACCACGACCGTCCGGCAACGAACTCCTGTGACAGCGAGTCCCTACTAGAAGAGAGTAGGGGGGTGAGCCTCGCGAACAAGGCTCAGTAGGGATAACCAGTCCCTTACCAGCCAGAGCAGCAGGATCTCCAACAAAGCGGAAGCAAAACTACTCTACAAAGCAGTAAAGTGGAAAACACCTATTGCAGAGAGCTACAAAGCAGCGGAACAGAGAAATGCCACGACCCACAACCAGAGTTGGGCCCAACACGACTCCCATAGAACTAGCAGAGTCAAACACAATGCGGAAGCAACCCTCGGCACACACCAGCCGAGACAAAGAAGCTCACGGAACACCGGAGCAACCAGGTGAGACCAGAGTCTCACGACACAAGCACCAACATCCAGACCTCCACGAGGTCGGGAAGGAACAACCAGGTGTCACCACGAGAGACACTGAGCAACCATGTGAGAAGTACTGTCTCACCACAGGCACGACCACCTCAGACCTCACAAGGTCGAGGGCCCACAAGCAGAACCATCCTGGACCCTGGACACGCCACGAGGTTAGGGAACAACACACCGGTGCCACCACGGACGGCACCAAGGAACGGGTTACAGAAACAACAGTCGGGTGTCTGCACAAGGCACCCCGAGAGAACCCGCAGAGCGAAAACCACTAAACACGTCCCACAAGGCCAAACCAACCAAACCTACGACACTAGACACGGCTAGGCTACAACCACCGTGTAGGCTTGGGTGACGAGGCTCACTTAGAAACAACGTGAGAAACTCCGTCACAACATGTGCAACCAAACCACCGCCACAGGCAGCTAAGAGAGGGACACACAGTCCACCCCTCTTGCTCACCAACCGCTGACTCTTGCCTACGACCTCCCCAGGTAGAGTGAGGGTAGCGAGTCACAGTAAAGAACAACTACAAACTACCGCAATCCAGCCGAGCTGCGGCCCCAAGCCTACCCTCCCTACGTGGCTCCAGAACCAACGCAGAGCGAGGCAATGAGAAGGACTAGCTGGTCTGCACCGGAAGAGTGCCTCAACCACCTCAGAGACCCAAACCAGCTAAGAGAGCTCTACAAAGGACTCACGCCGCTGTCCCCACCATTTTCCCCTTCTGCTCCAAGTCTGTGACTTGAACACGCCCGCCGCCCGGAGAACTCCCTCTAACAGACACGCGGGGCTGGGGGTCCCAGGTAACGATAACAACCTGTCTCGTGGACAAGCTCTCAAGTGCCTAGCACCGGGCGAAAAGAGAACTAGCGGGACAACCACCACAGAAACCGGCACAGCTAGCTTGTAACTAAGACAAGCCCAGCAGGCACAGGCACGCACGGCACCCCTTCCGGAAACCCCCAGAAGGGCCGTCGGCCAATGCCAGAACACACGACACGGCCTGAGAAACTGGAACACCACCAGACAGAACAATAACCATCACTCTTCTAATAATCGATTGACAGTCAGACAATCGATTATTAGACAGACGCGAGCCTCCTAGCACCACTGATAGGACACGGCCACGAAGGTGTCACCTTCGGTCACTGAACGCAGGGAGGCAACCTGCTGCGTTCCCTACTAGAAGGTCCTAAAGGCAACCCTGCCCTGGGGCACACGCCTACACACCAACCGAGGCCACGGAAACACCCGAGGCAAGCCAGGTCTTGTTGCACCCTCCTAAGCCGTCACGATACCATCGCGACGGATAGGGCAACCACGACAACAACTGAGTCGCGACAGGGAAGCGCATCACGACAGGAAAATGGGTCGCGACCTCGACCCTTATTGCGACGGCCAAACGCACCGCGATAAGATCGTGTCCGACCGGGGCGATGCCTCCTCTGATGTCGCGACGCGCACTGCGGTCACGACATCAGTCGGGAGGCAGACCGCAGGGATGCCACATCCCGGGGTCACCCACACACTACCAACACACAAACCACAGGGAGGGGAGCATGGGGAAAGCTTCTAAAGCATGCATTCACGCATGAGGGCTACCAATTGCCCAGAATGGAAAGAGTATAAGAAATCCCTACAGATTTAGAAGAACCGAACCCACAAATGGGTCTTCACGAAGCCATGACCGCCTCGTCCTCGCTCCTCGCCGCTCCACCACGAGCCGCCGGCCTCTTCACCAAGCTCCAACGCCGGAGAAGGACAAGAAGGAGACCTCTCTACCTCGGAGAAGGGAGGAAAGGGAGAAAGGAGAGAAGGAGGAAAAGGGGGACACCGGCCAAGGCTTTTAGCCTCCGTCCTCCAGAACGCGACGAGGTGGGGCATCGCATCACCAACCTTAACACGACGGCCGCCCACACTGCGACCAGAACGTGTCCCTCCTTGACGCCGCGACAACCCGACAGCCGCTCTGACACGCCTACCCTTCTGACAGGTGTCAGACGACCAAAAATTGGAAATGCTGTCGCAACCCGTTGACCGGGCGCGACACCAAGACACGGCAGAGAAACAAGGTGCGACAAGAACGCGATGCAGGCACTGGTCTCAACACAGATGACTGTCGTGACGGCTAGCTCCGTCGCGACACTAACACGTCACCAAGGCTGGATGCGTTAGTGGCCAGTCATCCCACACACAAACGGAAAGTCGAAAAGCCCGAGATGTTATAGTAAACCAGGAATTGCTCAGTTTCTGCAAGAAACAAAGAAAATTAGGCACTATACGCCAACTGGATAGAAGCCATGAGAATGTGTTTGGTTTTATTACAAGTTTCACTTTGGAACAATCAATAAACCTGTCAAGAGCCAAAAGTATGAACCTATCAAGAGCCAAAGTTATGAACCTGAGAGATGCCAGTTATGAACCTGTTGAGAGCCAATGTCCAATTGCGACTTACACAATGAGCTATCACGATCAAAATAGTAAGAACTCAAAATAAGCAGCTAGAAACATGCTGAAGGGAAAAAGTTTAAAAATGTTACATACTTCAAAATAAGTAATAGAAGTTAAGATCCACCATCTTGTCCAATGAAAAGTTCAAACTTCGAATAATATACATGTTCCAAACATTAGACTAACATCTATTACATTTGCCTCCTAAACATAAGATCCACCATCACTCTCATCTTCAGCAACATAAATTTTAAGAAAAGAGAAATCCTTCGGTAAGACCTTGGCAATCATCCTCGCTTTTTAGAAGACTTTGACTGTTTAAGTTCTTCGTCTAGCTCTGCAACCCGACATTCAAGAGTTGTGATTTTAGCTCTTTCTCACAACAACAATTAGAAGATGATTCCCATTCCACAAAATGAGTTAGATGATCACACCACATGAAGAATCACAAACCACCATGCTGTAGATGAAAATAGAAGTAGTATTAAAATGAAGTACATAAAATATTCTAAAACTTATAATTGAGTGTAAGTGAATACCTTGCATCTATAATAATGTCTCGATGAAAATAGAAGTAGTATTGAAATGAAAGTACATTCATTATCTTTGAATTGAGCATAGCATGCATGTCATTATCCTATCAACATGATCTTCTCCACTGTCATTGTCATTTTTCAATTACATTGTTCAGATATTATACATTTCAGCTCCACCTTTTCAGCACTAAAAGTCCATCTTTATAGGACATCACTAACAATATCATCCAACGTCATGCCTCTATGTAAAGAATTACATAAGCTCGTCTTTATTATTAAATATGCCGGATCCGATCCATTTCACTGTAACAAATAGGATTTAAACACTAAGATAATAGCATGAACGTCATGAACACATATTGTTATATTAGTACAACATGAACAGTATGAACATACAAAAATCCCTAATATATAATATGAACAAAAGAAATATATATGATATAGCATGAACACTAAAACCCCCCCATGAACAACAGATTGAGATGTCCAGCTAGCAGGTTGGCAGTGAGTAGCAGGTTGGCACTGTTTATAGGGGGAAACTCCTACAACAGACTTCTCTATTATAGAAATAGCAGTTCCAAAGCCCAATATACCAACTCCTACAACAAACTTCTCAATACCAACAATAGCAGTTCCAAAGCCAAATATACCAACTCCTACAACAGACTTCTCTATTACAGAAATCATCAAGGCTATAGGAAAATTTTCCACAGCAAACATCATAGGGCAAGGTGGTTTTGGCATTGTCAATAGGAGGAAACTAAAGGATGGCTTTTCCACATGTATGAACATTATCCAAAACCCTATGTACAGTATATTAGGGGTTTTTGGCGTCGTGTTCCACATGTTGAACAGCAAAAACCCAATGTATAAGCAAGAACCACCTACATAGTATGAACACCAAAAATCCCCAATGTATAAGCAAGAACCCCCAATATATTGCATGAACAGTAAAAACCCCAAATGTACCCAGATGCGCAGGTGTTCCTAGCGTCGCAGCCCTCTCGCAGTTCGCGGCATCGCCCTCACACAGGTGTTGCAGCGTCGTACGCGCGGCGTCGTCACCCTTGAGCAGGTGTCGCGGTGTGGCCTCGTGTTCACGCGGCGTCGTCGCCTCGAGCAGGTGTTGCCCTCGTGTTCGCCGTCGCCCGGTCGCCCTCGCACAGGTGCTGCGGCGTCGAGCACGCAGCGTCGCCCTCGAGCAGCTTGGCAGCCTCACCCTCGAGCAGGTTCGCGGAGGAGGGGTGTTCACCGTCGAGCAGGTTGGCGGAGGAGGGGGTGTTCCATGCATCCAGAAGACAAAAGGATGAGGATCTAAGGGGTATTTTGGGGTTTTAGAAAACTTCACCAGCGGCGTAGCAACGGCGTGAAGTTGTTGGATGTAAATTAGAAGGTAACAGTCAAAGGATCTAACATTATTTTTTTTCTGGTCTTTGGACTGGAAATTAATGAATTTTATTAATTTGTACCTGATATTAATTTTCCAAATAACTTTTAATGAATGTCTTACATATTAAATATGTTTTAAGCTTTAGATTTAGAGAATAGATGTGAAATAAAATTTCAAACTTAAGACTTAAGTGTTATCAAACGTCATCTTAATAAGACTTAATTAGATTTAATTTGACTTAAGCAGACTTAATCAAATCCTAATCAGGTTGAATCAGAGGTAATTAGGCTTAGTAGCACTTACTCAAGATTTAATCAAACTTAAACAGGTTTAAAAATACTACTGGTCGACTAGTTCCACATAATTAAGAGAAGTCAGGGGGCTCTATGTAAAAGATGAGAGAAAAGTACAAAAAACGGGTGTCAAGAAAAAGGTGTTGGGAAGTATTAAATGTGCAATAAAAAAAACAGTTTATAAAAAAACGATTTCAGAAAATATATTATTACAGTTTGGGCTAGCAATCTGCCCCGGCCCGGGGGTTCCAAAGGTGGCTGCGGAACTGCCAAACCTTTTTTTTGTTTTTTGTTTTTCTTATATTGGAATCATTGGATCAAGATTCAAGGATCACAGCTAAAATACGGCTATAGACGTCCCAACCAGCTAGAATACGGCTTCGGCCAATTATTATCTATATATATATATATATAGAGAGAGAGAGAGTATTATCATCAACTGGGTAATTAATTTATGTATGTAGATTATTATTATGATTATTTTCAACCAATGCATGAATTAAATGGAATTGGATGGCGTGGGCAACAGCAAGGAATGTCGTTATCGCGTACGTTGATTTGCGTCAGAGAAATTCCGAAGGTCTTACATGAGGAAGGTGGCCGAGAATTGCACCGAATGTGAATAAAATTTGGGGCCCTTCTAAGCTGATCAGTTCCTCCGTGTTGTCATTGCCAACCAAGAACGAATATTGAAATTAAAGTGGGAGAAGGCATCTAGGTGATCAGCGTGTAACTATATATATATGCACCCAACCTGGGAATTGAACGTCGTCAGCGGCAGCATCACTAAGTTGCACAGCACACTCATTATCTATATTATGTACATAGGTAGGCATGATTGTGTGTATGCAGTAATTACGGCTTGTAATTAATTGTCCGCTCACCATGGCCACTTCATCAATTTAAACGCAGAGCAATTTTTGTTTAGGGATGTAAATAATTGTCAGACAAGGCACGATTCAATACACAAAAGGTTAATTGAGATCTTTTCAAGATATATAACTGGCCGGGTCTGTCCAAGATTGCACGAAAACAGGTAGGTAGGGGAATTAATATTGGGATGATATCTTCGATCGGCGGATTAAAAGTATTACTTGGCGCACCATTTTCTAGATATGTATCTTAATTTCTTGCACCACAAACTCTTATATGTGGGTGCTTTTGAAATTGTAGAGATAGAAATTATATGATTAAGAAAACAAAAACAGTATACATTTTTTAGATGTTAATTATTTTGCTCTTTAAACGTTGTGGTCTACCCTTTCCACACACGTCTGTTGATAAAGTTATATGATGTAAGGAAACTGCAGGTACATAACCCTAAACAGAGGAGAAATAGTTACAAAAGGGGTGGTTTTCACATCCTCTTATTTTTCGGGTACAAGGAAAAAATCACGAGATTTTTTTTTTCTGAGGAAATAATACTCCGACAAAGGGAGGAGGGACTATTTGTAAACTAACTAGCTAGAGAATGACCGCTCTGGAAAATGACAAGGGCGGTTATTGGGTCGTCACCAGGCTTCTTCCTTCCTGCCACGCAACCCAAACTGTTTCTTCAAGTCCCCAACCTCTGCATCACACCCTTAAACTGCCCTAACGTGGGGGGGGGGGGGGGGGGGGGGGGGCCGGCGGGCCGGGGATGTACATGACCACATGCACTTGGGAGCACCAACCTAAAAAAAGTAACACGAAATCAGTTAAACGGCTATTGACCGATCCTCTCACTTGCCCACACCCATGCCATTCTTCCCTCTTAATTCTTCTCTGAGACGAACTCCTGCGTGCCCTTGCAGATCGAGTTTAAGGCCATAATCTCTACGAACAATTCTTATTAAATATAGTAACATCATGCCCTTATTATACAACTAGATGTGATGTACCATCATCTTTATGAAAGTGTGCATTAAATATAGTGACATGGATCGATGTCCACATTATAATGTTACTAGATGTAACATAACTTGGGCACATAAGAGATCCCTTTCTTTCCTGTACAGTCCTATATATCCGTGTCTCTAGATGGGTATGCCCTTTATAATTAGGAGATCGCCATCTTTCTTTGTGTACATGTACCGCGCGTCCAAAATATATATGCATGTCTCTAAATGGGCTTTTCCCCTTATTCGTTATGGATCGTCCCACCAAATGGGCATTGCTCTACATGTGAACTGCACCTCTGTACATGGAGATCATCAATAGCCACTTGCTTCTAGTGCAAGTCACAGGAAAATTAAAAACAAAAAATTGGGTCTTTCTTTCTTTCCCCTTGCCTATCTCCCCAACGGATTGCCCAGCCTTGTTCCTTCTCTCGTTGTTTAATTCTGTAATCACTCCTCCGGTAGTGGTTGAAGTCCACAAGGAACTCCCTTCTTCTCCAACCAGAAGAGGTGCCTTGAGGGAGCAGCTAGCTCTTCTTCCGCAGCTAGCTAGGATTGCATGCAACTCCGCCCGTGGTGCAGTGAAAACAAATTGCGTGGTTAATTTCTTCTCCACTTTATGAAGCTGCATGCTCTATCTTTCTATGTATATCTCCACATCTATATATGTTTCTTAACTTTAGTTGTCCTTCACGCACACATATATCATTCTCCCTCTAAATAGGGACCGATGGCAAACCCAACATCCAACAAGGGAAAAAGACAAGAATTCAATAAATGAATCGTGATGTCGTGCAAGGAAAAAAAAAAAAAAACTTAAGAGAGAGAGAACATCCGCTCGTTCGATTACGGTGCCTCGCAAGCTATATCCGAGGACGCACTCCCACCCCCTTCCTCCTATAAATACTTGCGTAATAGTCCCCAGTAGAAGCACCGGCAATATTTGCAAACAGCTATTCGTCACACAAAAATCATGGCTGAGGCAATGGGTGCCCGCAAGGCCTGGCTGTTAGCCGCGGCGCTGGCGGTGGTGCTCTTCACCGCGGCGGAGGCGATCCGCTTCGACGACAAGGACCTGGCCACGGAGGAGACTCTGTGGGACCTCTACGAGCGGTGGCGGAGCCACCACACGGTGGCGCGGGATCTCAGAGGGAAGGTCAAGCGCTTCAACGTGTTCAAGTACAACGTCCGATACATCCATGAGTTCAACAAGAAGGACAAGCCCTACAAGCTGGCGCTCAACAAGTTCGGGACATGACCCACGAGGAGTTCCGGCAGACGTATGCCGGGTCCAAGATCGCCCACCACGCCCTGCTCCGTGGCACACCGACGGGATCCCAAGTGTTCTCCCACGGCACGACCACGAACCAGCCGCCGTCCGTCGACTGGAGGCAGAGCGGTGCTGTCACCCCTGTCAAGAACCAGGGCCAGTGTGGTAAGTGAATTAGATTACGGCCGGCGTTGAGGAGGGGGCATGTCGTCGAACCTCTTCTACATTAATGATCTAGCACGTTCTTATTGTGACTATTTGATGATTCCCTTATTTTGCTTTGATCCCTGCTGCAGGGAGCTGCTGGGCGTTTTCCACCGTCGTGGCCGTGGAGGGGATCAACCAGATCAAGACCAAGAAGCTCGTCTCCTTGTCGGAGCAGGAGCTGATCGACTGCGACACTACCGACAACCAGGGCTGCAACGGCGGGCTCATGGAGTACGCCTTCGAGTTCATCAAGAACAACGGCGGGATTACCACCGAGAGGAACTACCCCTACACTGCAGAAGACGGCACCTGCGATGACGTGAAGGTATATATGCTGCTCCTTGCCGGTCTTGACGCTGCAGGACGCAACGGGGAATTTAATTAATTAAACATCCCTATAACCGGCACCTTTTCTTCTTTACAATGCAGGCCAACTCCCATGCGGTGGTCATCGACGGGCACGAGAGGGTTCCTGCCAACGACGAGGACGCGCTGATGAAGGCTGTGGCACAGCAGCCGGTGTCCGTCGCCATCGAAGCCAGCGGGCAGGATTTCCAGTTCTACTCCGAGGTCCGTCTCCATCTCCACCAGCCCGCAGGCCCATTCTGCATATAATTAATGTAGATAGAAGAGCACTCTTCTGTTCTTCTGGAACTGACCCAGCTGAGCTTGTTGTTGCGGCCGCTTAATTGATCATGGTGCAGGGGGTGTTCACCGGGGAGTGCGGCACGCAGCTGGACCACGGGGTGGCGATAGTGGGCTACGGGGCCACCCAGGACGGCACCAAATACTGGATCGTGAAGAATTCGTGGGGGGCGGAGTGGGGGGAGAAGGGCTACATCCGGATGCAGCGCGGCATCGCGGACAAGGAGGGGCTCTGCGGCATCGCCATGGAGGCTTCCTACCCCATCAAGCAGTCCCCTAACCCTCGCCGCCACAAGGAGGGGGAGCCGGCCCTCAAGGATGAGCTCTGAAAGCTCATTTCCTTAGTAATTAAAACGATTAGATCCTTCTAATTATAATGCAGGGTGCGACGATTCGAATGTTCATGTATGTTGTCAATTCGCGTATTTGAAAGATTGCTGGTTCTTCCTCGCCGGCAGCTGCTTGTACTTTGTGTTTCCTACAATTTACTAATATGCAATAATAAAAAATTTGGAATCTCCACGGTGTTCAAACCATCTGATCTACTCTATTCCGAGACGGTTGGCATTTTTCGACTGGATTTGCGATTTGGGATCGGACTGGTAGGTATGAGTCTCGCCCGCCTTCCCAATCGGAATGGGAGCCGGATACCCATGCATGCAGCTGTTGAGGTGTTGAGGTGGGAACGAGTCCCACGCGGACGGTCCATCACGAGTGGGTGGATTTTGGCTGGCGTTTTATTTTGGACATTTTAATTTCAAGTCCCGAGGGGATCATACGGGTAGGGCGCTCCAAATATGGTTCAACTCGAAGAACTGATCCGAACTAAATCGACCGGTTCGGGTTGAAGAACTTCTCGGTTTAGTTCGATTTTCTGTTGTGAAATCGAATATATATTTAAATTTGTGGCACGGTGGACATTGTCTTTCCCTCCCCTTTCAACAGGAGGTCTTGAGTTTGAAACTCAAGATGGCCCCTTTAAACACAACTTTTCTTTTCCGGTTTGAACCGAATCGGATCGGTTCACCAATAAAATCGGTTCGGTTCGGTTATGTTCACCTAAAAAATTAGGCTGAACCGATCGTGAATAGTTCTACTTACGAGTAGTTTTTTGACAAAAATACTAGGGAGAATTAATTCTAGGTCCTTGACAAGGATTTGATATTTTTTTCTGATCTCTGTCAAGTTTCTTAGAAATTGGAAATCCTTATTTTTTGAGGGATTTATTTTTAAGTCTCTTAGCATTAACTCCTCCCATGTGCACTTTTTCAATACCAATTCTACCCCATCTTATATAACTAGGTAAGTAGGTAAGAATAGTATATAAGAATAGTAGATAAATATTTAAGTGCGTAGTTACAGAATTACGTAACTATTTATGTTACATAATTATGTAAGAGTAGCAGTAGGTAAATATGTAAGTATATAGTTACATAATTACGTCACTATGTAAATTACATGTATGTATGTATGTATGTATGTATGTATGTATGCATGTATGTATGTATGAATGCAAGCATGCATGCATGCATGTACATATATGTATGTCTGTAAATAGGTACGTAAGTAAGTAATTTACATAGTTACGTAATTATGTAATTACGTACTTACATATTTATCTACTTACCTACTACTTCTCTTACATAACTATGTAGCTTACATAGTTACGTAATTATGTAACTACGTACTTACATACTTACCTACTACTACTCTTACATACTATTATGCATATATATATGTATGTAAACAAGCATGTATGTATGTATGGATGGATGGATGTATGCATGCATGTATGGATGGATGGATGGAAGGATGTATGTATATATGTATGTATGTAAGTAAATAAGTAATTTGTAACTAACATAGTTACGTAATTATGTAACTACATACTTATACACTTATCTACTACTACTCTTACATAACCATGTAACTTATATAGTTACATAATTATGTAACTAAAAGTACTTACATACTTACCTACTACTACTCTTACATACTATTATGCATGTATATATGTATATATGTAAACATGTATGTATGTATGTATGGATGGATGTATGCATGCATGGATGGATGGATGGATGTATGTATGTATATAAGTAAGTAAATTGTAACTTACATAGTTACGTAATTATGTAACTATGTATACTTCTACACTTACCTATTACTTATCTTACATAACTATGTAACTTACACAGTTACATAATTATGTAACTAGGGACTTATATACTTACCTACTACTACTCTTACATAACTATGTAACTTACATAGTTACATAATTATGTAACTATGCACTTATATATTTACCTACTATTCTTATATGCTTTTCATACCTACTTACCTAGTTATTTAAGATGGGGGTAGAATTGGTATTGAAAATATGCACATGGGAGGAGTTAATGATCAGAGACCTAAAAATAAGTCCCTCAAAAAGTAAGGACTTTCATGTTCTAAGAAAATTGACATTGACCGAAAAATAATGCCAGCTCCCTGTTAGGTACCTAGAATTAATTCTCCCAAAATACTAAGACCAAACAGTTCAAATACCTCTTACACATGTTAACTATCAGTCTCTATTTTTTCGAAATCCGCATTAAAAGTCTTTGGGGGATAGCACTAGAGATAAATATAATTAATGTATTTCTGACCATCAAGAATGGATGGAGGGCTAATGGATACATACTTTAACTGATTTTTTCATTTACTTTAACAACATTCTTCTTATGCTTTAAGTAAGTTCTTCTTATACTTCTAAATTCGAAGACATTAAAATAAGAATTCAAAGTCGTTATAGTATCTTTGATAGTGAGTTAAAATGTGTGAGACTTAAAATAATTGTTATTAACTTTAAAGTCTGACTACTACATCAATTAAAGTGTTACATATTTGTAGTTAAATTAGAAGACGATTCTAGTTAAAGTGAACACAAATAATAAGTCAAAGTATATGAACAACATAGTTAAAGTAGATGAAGAAGCCAGTTAAAGTATGAACACAATGGCCATTTAATTATTAAAGTATATGAATGTAGCAACCCGAATTTTTAAAATATAAATAAATAAGAAACTCATTATCACATGCGAGACATTTCAACGGAATTAAATGAAAATTTATATTCAGACACTTAAACTATAAATTTGAAAGAGTAATAAATGGGTCATTTAAGCTTAAACATGAGTTAATTGGGCCATTAATCATGACCCAAACCTAAGCCCAATATGAGGGCACGAATTTGCTCTCTACTACTTGCTATTTGGGTTGGATTAAAAAGGAAATAGCATTAGAGGAAGTTCTAGTCATAGTAGGATTGCTACCATGGGTTTTGGAAACACCAAAACTCGGAATATAGTAAACCTAGCCGTATAAAACCATCATGAGACTCCCTAGGCCGACCTTAGCAAGCACTCTTCATTGTTGGTCGTGGGAAGGACGCCCAGGAGCAAGGAGGGCAACCCAGAAGCTTGGATTGGTGAAGAACATCTTCTTCAAGCCTTTGCATCAACCCAGGACGTTCAAGAGATTCTACGCAGTCAAAGGTAGGTGTTCTCGAGCTTAATCTAAACATTTCACATACATTTAGTAAGGGCATTGAGTCTAGTTTCATATACATATGTTTCTCCCAAATTTTTTATGAACCATGTGAGTCGTAATAACCGTTTTCTAAGAGTCGCACATATTTAGAGCTTTATGTGTTCTTCCTATTTTCACGCAAACCAAGGCCAAATCATGTGAAACCAAAGCCATAGTTCTCTTCTTCTTCTCGTACCCAACAAGTCTCATGTTCATAGTTTCGTCCCAGGAGCCCTCATTGTTGAGATATAAGAGTCTTCGAAGAGTCATGCAAGATTAAGGCTTCATGAGTTCTTATTGCATTGCACGCAAATCAATGCCAAATTGAGTCAAACCAAAATCGTGGTTCTCTCCTACTTGTTGTCCTCAACACTTTTCATGTTTAGAGTTTTATCCAAAGATCCCTGTATTTCGAGTTCTATGTCTGTCATGAATGATTGAAGTATTTTTCTGGGTTTCGGAGGGTCATAACCGATCCCACATCGATTGGGGTCATGATCGATCTCACATCGATTCGGGTCGAAATCGATCCCACATCGACTTGCTCTCACAACGTCTTGTTCCCACAATGACTTGCTCTCACATCAATTTCTTGTGGTACATCGACTTCTTGTTGTACATGGACTTCGTGTGGTACATCGGCTTCCTGTGGTACATCGACTTCCTGTTGTACATCGACTTCCTGTGGTACATCGACTTCCTATTGTACATCGACTTCCTATGGTACATCGACTTCCTATTGTACATCGACTTCCTGTTGTACATCGATTTCCTGTTGTACATCAACTTCCTGTTGTACATTGACTTCCTGTTGTACATTGACTTACTGTTGTACATCAACTCCATGTGTAATTGTTCTCACATCGATTCTTTTTTTAAATTGTTTCAACATCGATTCGCATTTCTGTGTCTGCAAGCCGATGTCGGCATTGATTACCATGAAAGCATTAGTATGAATCCTTGTGTTTCTGTTCCGAATTGATCTTTCATATCGACTGTCAATAGACGTGACCGTTAGGTCTGTCGCGATTTAGAAACTTCGTACATAGTATTGTTTTAACTATGTTCGGTCCTCTGAAATGCGACGACTGAACCCGTAGCGATTTAAAGGTCAACCCGAGTCTATTTTACTGAGTTATCTAGTAAATCATATGCATGCCCTATTGTCATATCATGTCTTGCATTTAGTTAATGGCCTAAAAGTCATCAACCCACTAGAAAACCATAATAACATGAATATGATTCTAATGCTTGATATGAAGTGATTGATCTTACTTTCATTTGATTATCATCTTGCCCTTATGGTCTAGCTTGATATGAAATCTGTCATACTATAAGTTGTGCTAAGAATCTGCAAAGGAAATATGTTATAGATGGACTTGCTTAGTTTAAAGTTTTCCTGATATGATACTTGCTATATTATGGCTTTCCAGATGTGGACTTTCCTTATTTGCATGCATTCCAAAGTTTCCATTTTTGATCATCATTTGCACGCATGATTAGGAAAGTTCCGAGTCACGACACTTCCACACTTGCACAATAGGCACACCCTTCTTGGGGTATTGGAAGCTCTCTGTTGGTCATTTCGTACTGGCAGACTAGCGACCTTTCCACTAAGACCTCCGTAAGTCTCCGTACTCTTTGGATTCCCTCATAGAGACTGAGCTGGTTGTACCATGAAGTACCCTGGAGATAGAGAGCACTTGTTTCTGTGTACGATATGTCATTAGTTATCCTCTCATCAAGACATTAAAGATTATGAAACATAAGATACGCCGTCATGCTATCCAATTGATCTCTCGAGCTATTGTCCTGTCTTGAACTCTATGAATGATCATGTCCTTGTTACTATGAGCTTGTTATTGGAAATTTGTGGCAATAATATGTATATGTTTGATCGACACAATGTGGGACTTCTGTCCATTTGACTAATGCTTGTGCAATAAGGGCCCTGTCTAGTCTTGGGAAGGAGCGCCCCAACGTACTTATTAACCGCGGGAGTATGGACTTGTGGTACGTGGCATGGCACTGGAATGTGTGAAAGATTTGTGTGAATGTGCCTTCATTTGATATGATACGATATGTTCGAAATGATACATTTGATCATGTGAATATGTGATACCTGTGTGAATATGGCCAATTCTTGTTTATGTGATATGATCTCATTTTTGAATTCCTTATCCAATGTATATGAAAGTCAACACATGATTCGCTATGATATTTGTTGATAATTCTACTATGTTCCGCCATTTAACTTGTTAGTAATGTCATGCATGTCTAGCCATCATGTTCCTGAAGAGATTCTACTTATTAAAATGCTAATCACATATATCATTGCCCGCACATTGAGATATAAATCCTACTGGGCTAGTTTACTCAAACCTGCTCCCTAACATTTCAAATTGTGAAGATGAGGAATATGTTTAATGATGGGACTTGTGCGCCAAGCGTGGAGTACACTTTAGAGAGTCTTTCTTTATTCTAGTTAGTGAGAGATTAGTAATCATTGTAATTTTGTCTTTCTTTGAGAGTTAGATGAGGCTAGTAGTGGAGAGTTGTTCCTATTTTGACATTTAAAGATTGTAACATTCACTTGAGATGAATAGAAGAGTTTGATTATTGAATTATGGGTCCTATTGATATTAGTCACTTGTCTTGGCTTCTGAATGCTTGCTTGTTCATCGCGCCTCCGATTTAATTTTGCTGCTAAAAATCGGGGCGTGACAATGTTGTACTCTATACATTTTGATGATCACAAAATTATTATTTCTATTTCATGTTGTCAAGTATCACAAACACTAATTTTTTTTTAAATATAGCCGAGAAATAGGTAGGGGGGGCCTCACAGAGTGAGAGTGCCATTACCTTCCCCAAGCGGCTAGAGGTTAGATTTTCATATATAAAATGAGAGGAAGTACATCAGGGCCTATGGCCTAGTGGAAGGATCCCCCACCTTATCACGGTGGTAGAAATCCTTAACAAAAGGAGGCAGATCAGCCCAACAATTCTAAGTGACAAGAGAGGGACATGATAATGCAAAGTTTACTAAGCTGTCCGCAACTTTGTTGGTTTCCCGAGGGGCATGGGTGATTTCTGCTTGCAGCTCATGGGTCTTTTCAGTGATGTCTTGTACTATGCAGGCCAGGTCCCAAGGGCAAGAGTGTTGGAGAGTCACAATCTGGAGGAGGTTGTAAGAATCTGTCTCAACCAACACTTCAGAAATTCCGTTTCTGCAGCACATGGAGATGCCATCCCTAAGCGCCAAGGCCTCAGCTGCCAAACTGGAGTTTAACCCATGATAGGCATGGGTAAAGGCACAACACATGTTGTCTTCGTGGTCTCAAAGAATGCCCCCACCACCAGCTTTACCTGACGTCGACTTGAATGCACCATCAATGTTCAGTTTTAATCTCCCCGGTGGGGGAGTGAACCGGCGAACTATGCTTGGGATTCTTGCCTGTAGCTTGTCCTTCACAGTAGGGACATGACAAAGAGTGCTTAGCCAAGCTTGAGGAATTTTCTGAAACCTGAAGGAAGAGCAAATTGCACGGATGGAGAGAAAGCTTCTATTAATGACCCAAACATTTGATTTATGTTCATGTAATTTGAGGGTCTAATTTGTGTGTTACGTGTGCAGGAATATAGTTCAAAAGTCGCACTTGAAGTGGACTTGACAAAGGCCAAGACTTGAAACAAGATAGATTTCTGGACTGTGTAGAACTGACAAAATCGAATGACCGAATTGTTGTACTCTGTAGATTTTGATGATCACTAAAGTATTATTTCTATTTCATGTTGGCAAGTATGACAACCACTAATTGATTGACCCAAGCATTTAATTTATAATCATGTAATTTGAGGGTCTAATTTGTGTATTAAGTGTGCAGGAATATGGTCCAAAACCCGCACTTAAAGTGGACTTCACAAAAGCCAAAACCTAGACCAAGATAGATTTCTAAATTGTGCAGAACAAACAAAATCAGACATCAACCAGTTTCCCAATAGCTTCAGACCTGGGACAGTCAAGACATCGGACGATCGATTGTGCAAAATCAGACGATCGACCTTGCCGGTACAGTTTGGGACTAGACAGTGACAAGAATCAGACGACTGATTCTACGGAATCGGACAACCGATTTGGAGCAGGGTGTTAATACAGAAGTAGAAGCAAGTTGGCACCAAGGTTAAGGCAAAAATTGGACGACTGACTAGGGAAAATCAGTCGATTGATTATGGAAGCGCAATTTCCATATTTGGATAGGTCTCTTCCCGTGCTTGGATTTCGGCTACATTTCTTTGAGACCCATGACCAAGATCAAGTCTTTGGCAAGTGGGTATATAAAGAGAGGTCTTTCCTTATGTGTTGTACCACATGCATCCTTTGGAGAATGAGTTTTTGCACTCGACTAGGTCCAGGGACGAACAAGCGAACCAGAGCTTCTTCCAGGCCATTTCTTCATGGTTTGTTGTGCAAGTTCAAGGTGTTGGACTTTCATAAGATCATGTATCTATTGTACCATGTTCAGGAAGGCCTATGCAAGCATCCGTGTTCTTCTCCGAAATTTCTCGACCACGTCAGACAAGAGATTTCTGAACTACAAATGTCATCTTTCTTCCCTTGTTCTTGAGTTGGGAACTGTACTTCAAACTTATTTACACAAACATTATCGTGTGTGTGTGCTCAATTTGTGAGCACATGATTGGTGTGTAATGCGTGCTGTGCATACACATCGGGTTATCTCATCTTCGGAAACGAGGTGGTAGAGGTTTACGCTTGTACTTGAGAAACAAGTTAGTGGAAATCCTCACAGGTGTGTGAGGTAGTGAACGTAGGCACACACAAGGGTGTGTTTTCTAAACCACTCTAAATTCTATGTGCATATGTGGTTCGATCCTTTTTCTCCTATCTCCATTCTACGCACGTTAAGATAATTGGTTTCACTATTTTAATTGTTATTTCACTATGCATCTCACACAATAGGTTTGCTTAATTGAGTCTGATCTATTATATGTAAAAGATTTTTAGTTAGGCGATAACCAATTATCCCCTCCCCTCTTAGTTGTTCATCCCCTCTTGGTTGTTCATCATACATATTTTACTTCAACAAAAAATCCAGTTAATGTGTGAAAAGAAATTAGTTGAAGTATATATAAGAAGAAGCTAGTTAAAGTATGAATATAGTGGTCATTCATTATTTTTGGTAAGTAAATGGCATAGCATGAAATCTAACTTCGAAAGCATTAAAGTAAGAGTTCGAGGTTGTCAAAGTATGTGTGATAGTGAGTTAAAGTGTGGGAGTTAAAGTAACTGTTGTTCACTTTTAAAGTTCGACCACTGCATCAGTTAAAGTGTTATATATCTATGGTCAAAGTAGAAGAGGATTCTGGTGAAAGTACAAGAACAGAGAACAAGACTGCAAAAAATAAGTATACGAAAAGTCTAGTTAAAATATACAAAGAAATTAGTTAAAATATATGAATAAGTCAGTTAAAGTAGGAACGTATAGGCTATGCATACCTGATGGTAGGAAACACATTTATTGCATGGAAGCGTAGACTGACTGACACATTATTTCCTAATAGGGACCAAGAAATTAGTCCCCCTATTGTCAAGGACCTACAATTAGTTTTTTGTTTTATTTTTGAATAACATTTATTAAAGGGATATTATGAGATAATCTATCTTAAAAATATATTATTTAATATACCCTTCTTAAGCAATAAAAATGACCCAAAACCCTACTATCACGACACGTGATAGAATAGAAGGAAATTGTCAACCAACGTTCCGGTCGGTCATATTTTATGTGAAATATCAAAAAATAACTCACTCTATTTGCAAAAAATATTTTCCAAAGAATTCTTATCAATATACCCCCTCCCCCCCTCTCTCTCCAACACCACTCAACTCCCTCTCCCTCTCTGCTCGTTCTTATGCGTCAGAGTCAAAGGGGAAGCCCCTTCACATCCAATTCGATGCTCTCCCTCTCTCTCTCTCTCTCTCTCCCCTTACCGGCTTCAGTGTCTCCTTGTAACTGTATCCTAGGTTTTTCTTATGCGCTTCCAACAATTTCTTGGCATTGCGACATATCGGCTTGTCGGGTTCTTAATGTGACAAGATGAGTGTCATGTTCATTTTTGGAACGCAACCCATTAACCGTCGTGATCTGGTTTCCTGATTGTTGCTCAGCTTTTGTCATTTGTGGTCGAAGCAGTTGTGCTGCATGTTGGGAAGCATGCAGTGTGAAGGAGACATGTCAGTTGCCGCGATCATACTAGCACTCATGTAGGGCGACATGTGTTAGGTCCAACTGTCAGCACTGACTGTCTTTTTGGGGTTGTGACGAGATGGTCGTCAAGTTTAGGTCTGCTCATGATAGCTCGGCTATCGAGTTCTGAGATCCAAGGCCTATATATGCAAGGCTAGCAGATCTCTTCTTCCCTTTCTCGTCTCTTCCTCTTTTCTCTCCGACATGCACCCTTCTTGGGCTCTTCTCTAACTTGGTGGCATTCCGACTTGAAAGTGGATCTTCTCCCCTTCCAGGTGACCTCGACGTGGTGCTTGGAGCGAGGAGGAGGTGGACACTAACACGAGAAGACCCAAATGGGTTGGTTCTACTATTTGAGGTAGGAAACCCAACCCTCCCCCTAATTCTATCATGCCTTAGGGCCTTCCCCCACCTTGTAGAAGCCTTATAGATCATGTTTCATGCTTCTTGCTTCATGCTTGTGGGTGGGGTGTGTGTGACGTTATGAATGCATTTGAGCTTTACTCGAGAGTAGCTAACTTTCCTTGCTATGCATGGATGTGAATAAGGGTGGTTTGAACTCTTTACATATGGCTCTAGTGTTCTCCATGCTCCTCTCCATCGGTTTGTGGCATTTGTGTGTTTTTGGGGAAGTTCTTGAGGGCTTATCCATGGCAGCCAATCCTTAGACTGAGGTCGCGACACTTTGGTGGTCACATCCTTGGTGGCGACGCCTTCGCTATCGCATTTCGCTTCTTCGGGTCTTTTCGGTCATACTGTCGTGTTTTGGTCGAGAGAGTGCAAGCATCACCTTATGCTCCAAAATGCACTAGGCCGATCGTCGCCTTCTGGTAGTGACAACCTTTGCGCACCGTTCTTTGTGATGGCAACAGGTTGACTATCGCCTTCTCAGAAAGAGAGCCTTCTACTTCCATTCGGAGCCGTGCTTCTGTCGAGTTTGAGTTTCTCTGTTCTCGTTGTTGAACCACTCTTATATTTTATCCCTTTATTTTGGTGATAATAAAAACTCATGTTTATCATAAATCTCATAAATATATTTATTAATACTTTCTCTCATAATTATCTTATTGTTTCTTTTCAAAATAAAGATTTGCTCTTCAACTGGTTATAAGTCGAAGTTAGACTTTGACTGGTGAAGGTTTGATCTAAGTGATCGATTACTATCTAAGTGTTACATCGATTGAAGAAGAAAGCCTCTATCGATTAGGGTTTAACTGTTTCAATTATTGAAGAAGTTTTTATCAATTGATGTGTTAGTAAGACTTCGATTGGTGATCTCTTCACTTATCATTCTGATTGGTGTTATAAATGCTACATCCTATCGATTGGTGGCTAAATAACTTTAATATCATTTTGATTGATGTTATTTACATATTGATTTGTGTTTGTATGATTTCAAGCACATCGATTGGTGACAAAATCTCTTTCACTTATATTGTACACCAATTACTAATGACTTACTATTGTCCACATTGATTGATGAATAAAATGTCTTTGGCACCCAATGAAAATTCAAATATCCTTCAAATCTTTAAGCTATTCATGATGTGTGCTTTCTATCTTATTATGGTAGGTAAGAAAGGTGTCAGAAGATAATAAGGACTCAAAGGGCTTCTTCTTTCCTGCAAGAAGGAAAGTCACTTACCTAGTATAGCTGGCTGTCAGCGGGAAATATGGACTAAAGGTAAAAGAGGTATGGTTTTACTAACATGTTATGTATCTCTCTCTCTTACCATCCTCTTCTCACATTAAATGCTTGCAGATACCTGCTACCTATGACCTTGGAAACATTCACAAGTCGATGATGACTCTCTTCTATAATCGTTAGACATACAAAGTCAGTTGTTAAACACAAAGGAAGCAGAGGAAGAAGAAGCAAAATCAACGGATCCAAGAAGCTCCAACGACAATCTTTTGGTTATGTCCCTTGATTTGATGATGTCATATACCATGTCTAACTATGATACATAATCTTCATTAATGCTTAAATATGTCTTAACACACTTATACATATGATAGGTATCATCACAAAGACAAAATGTTACATATGCGCTGACACATATTAAACAGCAGGTCGATGCAACAAGCTCGTCCAATGAGCTATATGTTGAAGATACACAAAGTGCATTGACACATTGTGAATAGAAGGTCGATGCAACTAGCTCATCCAATGAGCTATATGTTTAAGATACACAAAGTGCGTCGACACACATTGAATAGAAGGTCGATGCAACTGGCTCATTCAGTGAGCTATATGTTGAAAATATACAAAGTGTGTTGACACAAATTGAACATAAGGTCAATACAATTGGGTCATCCACAGTAAGATGAATCTAAAGAAAAACGTAAAGTGTGTCGACATAGGTGACTCAGGAGGCCGATGCATGTGCCTCATCCAGTGAGCTATGTTTTGGAGATATGCAAAGTGTGTCGACACACTTTGATTAGAATGTCGACATACATGATGCATCCAGTTAGTTAGCTTTGAAGTAAAACACATGAGTTCAACGCAGGTTTTCAATGAGGTCAACACACATGATGAATCCAGTGAGTAAAGTAAGACTATAGTGCGTTGACGTAGTGCACAAGATGTGTCGACATACATCCTAACTTTATCTTCCAGCAATAAAGTGCAAGTGCCAAGGTGTCACTTTTGGGCACATGATCTAAGGCCCAAGGATTAGGGATTACTTGGCACACACTACAAGGTTCTGGAACCACCTGAAGATTCCTTGATGCCACAAAAAGGGGTCGTGATCTCAACCTTCAAGATTTGAAAGCTCAGAATTCAAATCAAGAGGCTAAGTAAAATTGGAAAGATCAAAGGACTTATAATCAATGATTTGCTTCAATCATCTCTGATTTGCATGTGCTTTTCATTTTTATTTTAAGATTTTCTTCAAAACTGGTATGCAAATCCTATTGTTGTTAGGAGTGTTGATCACACACTGTGTGAGTGTGTGGATTGGTAGATCTGATTGATCTAGTTACTGTAGTCAAGTTGTAGGTCAAATGATGTAAGAAGTTGTGAATTAGCGGCTGTGAGAGAGTCTTACACATTTGAGTTGATCCCAGTGAAGCCTCACTTGGTTTTAGTGAGGGTTGGATGTAGGTCTCCATCTAGGAGCTGAACCACCTTAAAAATCCTTGAGTGTTGTGTGGTGTGTTGTGATTGTTTTGCATCTATCTTGTTAATCATTTAGGGTTAGATCTGTTCACCCCCCCCCCCTCTAGTTCTTACATTCCACACCCAACACTTTCAGCGGTTTTCTTTTTCAGTAGGTCTACGAAGAGTCGAAGGTTTTGAAAAGAAGATAAGAGAAAACATCCAACTAGCAAGTAAGAACATCTGCTCATGCCTGAAAGCATTCAAGACTCATCCTCTCCATTCTCATTCTGTGTGTCATTGTGAATCTGTAAGAGAGATCTATGGGTATGCCCAACATAGCCTTTTCTTGTATACTCTTTTACTCTTAGGTGTTGTCTCAGATCAAGTATATCCATTGTTTATCTTGAGCTTGGTCTTGGAGCTTCGTATTCAAGCTTCTATTTAGAAGTATTCCTCTTACTATGGGAAGGGAGGACTAGCTCGGGAGCTGGGGGTTGTGCCCCTTATTGAAGGGAAGAACAACTTTTGATGGGTGTTGAGAACCTGTTGGGGTTTGTAGCAGTGAGTTGCTTCTGAGCTTGCAAAAGAAGCACCTGGCTGAGATGAAACAATGGGTTGCCTTCTTCCCTGGAAAGAGAAGAAGACCAGTTGGGATGCTGAGTGTATTCCCCTTGTGTAAAAGGAAGGACAAGAAGGGAGATGGGGGGTTATATTTCCACGGGGGGATTGTACCCCAGTTAGTGAAATCCCAAGTGTTCTTGGGACTAGACGTAGGACTTTCTTTTGGAAAGGCCGATTCAGAATAAAATCTGTGTCACTTGTGTGTGATTGCTTCCATATCTTTAATTTTGTTTGCAGACAATTTATTTATCTAACCTAAAGTTTAAAGTGATGATTTTGCTTTCAGAAATCTATTTCAACCTATTCACCCCCCTCTAGGTGTTTAGTGCTTGCTGCCAAGGGCCAACAAGTGGTATCAGAGAAGCGACTGGAGACCCAATGATATGGAGCAAAGATCTATGATAGCTCAAGGATTTGCAGAAGGCTATCCCTCACAAGACCTCCATTGTTTGATGGTGAAGACTATACTTACTAGAAGACAAGTATGAAGTTCTTCCTACATGGATACAACTACCAACTCTGGAGCATCATAGAAGATGGTGACCTCCAAATATCAAAGACAAGGTACAATGGTCTGATGAAGACATGAAGAAGAAATCTTTGAACAACAAGGCCAAAAGCTTCATGTGTTGCGCATTGACAAAGCAAGAGTTTAATAGGATATCAACATGCAAAACAACAAAAGAAATGTGGGACAAGTTGAAGCTAACTTATGAAGGAATAGACAAAGTGAAAGAGACTAGGATTGGCATCCTTGTCACACAATATGAGAAATTTCAAATGGAACCAGCGAGTCCATATCTCAAATTTATAGTGATTTCATTGAAATCATTAATGGTCTTGTAGGTCTAGGTAAGAAGTATAGCCAGGGAGAAATGCTCAGAAAGATCTTAAGATCTCTCCCAATGCAATGAACACCAAAAGTGACATCAATAGAAGAAGCAAATGATCTCTCAGAAATGTCACTTGAAAAGCTCATAGGGTCATTAATGGCTCATGAGATCAATATGGAGAGATTAGAGGAAAGCTCATTCAAAAGAAAGGTGAACAATGCTTTGAAGGCTCTTCAGCCAATAATTTCATGATGTTTGCTTGCCTTTTACTTGCCAAAGAAGTCACAAGAGAATAAAACCCATTAAAGGTTTCTCCTCCTTAGAGGCCAGCATTGGCTGGCCAAGGGGGAGGGGGGCCTAGCCCTTCTCCCCCGATCATTCTTTCTCCTACTACGTTTTCTCCAGTGGCTTCCCATCCTTTCCTAGTGGTTGTTGTCCCTAGTGCCCCATCTTCATCGACTACTATTGTCCCTGCTATTCTTCCTTCATCGACTGTTGTTGTCCCTGCTGTTCTTCCTTCATCGACTACTACTACTGTTTATGGTGTTTCTCCTCCATCGATTGTTGCTGCTGTCTATAGTGTTCCTCCTCCATCGATTATTTCTCCTTCTATTGATGCTTCTTTGGCCCAATCCCTGAGACAACTGCTACAGTTCCTGTGCAAGATCCATGGAAATCTAGTGCTTGCAAAAAAAAATTTGCATAGGTGGTCAAGCAGGCTATGGCTCCTCTGGCCATCCCTATTGTTGTTCATCCTCCTGCGTGTACAGACAAGGGTGCCCCTGAGGCTCTCTTCAGTTTGGAGAAGATTCATATTTCGTGTAAGCCTTTTAAGCATACTATCATCGCCCACACTCCCTATGGTCGACCTTCATTTCTTGAGAACTAATCACAACTTGCTCAGCGCTTTCAATTCATGAAGGACTAAGCGATCAGTGTGTTGGGGAATCATCCCCCCGATCGGAAGCCCTCTCTCACACAACTCACACTTAGAGTTTGGAGAAGAGATTGAAGAAGGGAGAAGAAGAACACAAGAATACCAGATTTTTACGTGGTTTAGAGGCAAAGCCTTCCTACGTCCACGACCACAGCAGCAGTTCCAATACTATATGTCAGGAACGATCATGCTACATGTACATAGAGAGACTGCCCTACTATATATATTAGGAGGTTAGGGCGCCATAATCGAGATTTACAAGGACAAGACTGCCCCTCACTCAGATTCATGTAAGTCGCCTGTCTTGGGGTTGTAAAGTCGACTGCCTTGAGAAATCCGACTGCTAAATTCGAATGCCAAATTCGACTGCTGCAGTCGAATGCTGACTTCGACTGCTCAAGTTGAATGCTGACTTTGACTGCTCAAGTTGAATGCTGACTTCGACTGCTCAAGTCGAATGCTGCCTTCGACTGCTCAAGTCGACTGTTAACTTCGACTGCCCCCTTGACCCCCGCGACCTGACCGCGCAGGTCGATCCGCATTCCAAACCTTCTTGTCTACATCAGCAAGTTCAGGCTCCACACTCTAACACAGTGCGTTAGATAATTGTCATCTTCTGACCCGTTTTATTTGCCTTGAGGATTATATTCAAGCTCTTCTAAAGGGTTTGATGCTTATTCATGGTCGGTTATTCAAGTTTTTTCAGTGGTCCTTAGAGTTCTTTGTGGAGGTCGATTCCTCAGTGGTTCCAGTGTCGATTCCTCAGTGCTCGTGAATGTACATGCTCATTACTTGCTTGCTTGTTGACATGGCCAATCTTGTTACATGTTATTTCGTTCTTACTCATGAAACTGACAATCTTGCTAGATCATTGTTCACACTATCTTGATAGCATGAACTCCACTGTCCTGCTTGACAAAGTACTACAATATCTTGAATATCTTATGCTACCTTGCACAATACACTAGTCATGTTTTATTATCATGGTTTAACTGCATAGTTCATATCATGCGCATACCATCTAGCTTATAAAGTGTTAAATACATATATTATACCTGGAAGATGTAAATCTTACTGTGCGAGTGCGCTCATCACCTACCTTCTTAAAATTTCAGGAGATCTAGATATAGATGAGGAAGAGAATCAAGACTACATTCGGGATGATCAGGAGTGAAGAGTGCTCTACAAGCCTTAGTGTTGGAGTCATAATGTCTAAGTGTCATACTATCTTAGTTTGACCAATTAAGAGTATTAGAATAATGTAGTAGGAGTGAGGATAATATGTAATTTCTCCTTTTATTGAGTCTTAGTCTTGTAGTCCTAATATGTAGAATTACGATTGTGTTAAGTTTGATCTTTTGAAATAAATAATGAGTTTTGAGGTTATGGCAAGTGAAAATTATTTGTTTTATATATGATCACTTGCTAGATACTTATTTACTGATTGTTAACGTCTCAATTATCCTCCTGCTGCCATGTTTGGGACATGACAAGGCATGGGTGTCATGCCCCGCCAATTTAGCAGCGGAATAAATCGGGGAGGCATAAACAACGTGTATGATAATGAAAATTGCACATCTAGTCTCAAATATCAGAGCATCTAATGAATAATAATTGCAATAAACTTTTCATTTTATTGATAAATCACCTAACTATTACAACCACTAATTCTGAGCCGAAACATAGGGCTCAATAATACCGTTACATCTGGAAAAGATAATTAAGCAAACATCTAACTATACTCTAAGGTACTAAGGACACTCCATCGCTAGGACTCCGGGTCACTCATCACTCCAGTCCATTCCCATTGGTGTGCGTAGGGTCATCACTTGACTTACCTGAAACACATACAACAAAAGCGCAGGGTGAGCTCTCAGTAGGACTTAATATCTCATGTAAACAAGCTTGCTTTAAATAATTAATGTCTTATAAAGCAGGATAACTAAAGAGAATGATTAAAATATAGCCAAGAGAGTAATAGAACATGATGGCAAAAGGACGATAAGACTTCCAACAGAGATATTGCAAAACTAGTATGATAAATGATTGGCCATGTAACGAAATAGTGTATATGGTTGCACTACGGTGCACTAGTAGAGATAGCACCTCTGGTCGAGCATCTTGTCAACCTAGAGAACGATAGCATAGTGATTGATATATTGATTTATTGATTGTCATAAATTAATCTAGATAGTAAACTGGCGCTGGATGCATGCCGTACACATCCTGATCATGTAACCCTTGCAAGGAACTAGCACTCTTCGGGAGCTCCTCCCAAAACCAGACTGGGCCCTATTGCTTTGGCATATAGTACTTGCTTGTTTAATTTAGACAATCAATTGTATGGTCAAGAGAGTACCAAGAAATAGATGAGAGCAGTAGAGAGAACGTGAACAAATGAGAGGATATAGATAGTAGACAAGATAGGGACATTTCCGTAAAATGATGATAAACATACGATAGTAACGGTTGCACAGCACCAGGTCGGGTGCCGGCAGTCTGGTAGAAGTCACAACCACCCACTTAGTCGTGTCGTGAACACGGCCAAATGGTTCAGAGTGATCCTGAGATGAGAAAGAAAAACACTAAGGCATGGATCATACTGATCCCTAATGTGTATCGGGATTTGGGGTACAACCAGCTCGTTGACTAAGGACGTGCGCCAATGCCAAGGAGACTTACAGAGATCATGACAAGGATTCCCTAGTCCAGTCGAGAGTATTCCCGGTGGAGAGGTGGTCCATGTCAAGAGAAAGTGTGTAGAAAACGGGTCCGTCGTGCCTCGAGTGCTCGAAGGTAGAGGGATGCGATAACGGTGTACAAATCACGTGAATAAAATGAAGACGTGTCATTTAAATAATAGAGAAATTAGGTAATTAGTTTCACTTAATTACCAGATACTTTATTGAGTAATTTACTAAGGTTTAATGGCCACATGATGGTTAAGTGTGTGCAAGTGTATGAAATCAAAAGAGCATGATGGATTGTGCACAAAGCTTTTAAATTACTTAGATTCATGCAATATATTGCACATTAATATTTATTCAGATCAAATTATGAATAACAATGTTTAATTAAGACTAAACAATGGCTAATTAGCAAGTAGAGCAAGGGTGTATAAGCAATTTCGGGTTCTAGCTATTTTTCTGTTAACGCGACGGGGGTACCTGTCGCGACTCCAGGTCGCGACAAGGCGGCTGGGCGGGACAAGCGAACCGGACCCAGGCCCGGTTCAGGGGTGGAAACGCGACAGCATAGGCCGCCATGTTCTTAACGCGATGTGACGGCGGGATGCGACCCGGCTGATATCGCGGCGGGTCGCGCCGTCGCGATATCAGGAGAGTCCGGCCCTTTTCCCTTTTTCCAGGGTTGATCAAATTTGACACAGGGCTCTTCTAAATTCAATATAAAATCTTATAATGACCCAAAAATCATGAATCTAGTTTCAAATGAAAGTAGACACATAGATCTATCTGCATACACGATTAATTTGAAATTAGACAAGATTTATGTATGCTTTGAACAAGTTACATTCCGATGACCTAAACAGGTGTAGTCAGGGTTCAATGAATTAATTAGAGATGAATACATGATGAAAAATTCCGAAACAAAGGTTGATCAAAAGATAATAAGATGTAGTATTTATGGTAATTTTATCATGGTACGAACTTAAACATGAACGAGGTTCACAAACCAACAAGAAGGGTCGGTGCATGGATCTAACAGAGATTCAACGAATTAATTCTCCTTCATGGGAGATCGAAATAGAACGAAACTAGGGGCGTTTAAAAGCTATTGCACTATAGTATCAATGAGAATTTTATCATGGTATGGGAACAAGTACGTGCGGGGAATTAGAGAGAACATGAGATTTCAGGTTCATGGTGACAGCAGGGTTTCATGAATTAAATTCGCCCAAATGGATGAGCAAAATGCAACCAGACCATAGGGATTTTGAAAAGGTACATGAAAGCTACCTAGGATAATTTTTGCACGATTTTTGCTTGAGAGATTGCCTACCTTTTTGTGCTGTGAAGATCCTAGGGTTAGGGATGACGGAATTTCCAAGTTCTTCTTGCTCCAAGTCTCCTCCTTCCTTGCTCTCCTCGTCCTCAGCCTCCTCTTTCGTTCTCCAGAGTTCCAAGAATGAAAATGGGGCTCGGTAGACACTAATTAGAGGTCTATTAGGTTGCTTAAGAGTCCTAATGACTTAAAACTCTTCCCTTCCCTTCAAACTCTGAATTTTTACATTTATCTCCTTATTTTCTTGCATTTATCCACCTAATAAGCTAGGGAGAGGTCTAATTTCGTGGGTAATGGGTTAAGATGGGATGAAGACTCCTTTTTAAGATAATTACCATCCATTTAGGCATTATCTCACTCTCATTTAATTTATTAATCAATTAACTCCAAATTTCTCATTTTTCTCCCATTTTTCTATCACTTATTCACTCATTTGGCTTGGGGAGAACTCCAATTTCGTGGCTAAGGGATTTGGGTAGGTCGGGGATTCTTTCTAAAATAATTAAGAGTTATATTAGTGCTTTAGTGACCGCTTTTTAATTAAGAGATAATATAATTACGAATTTTCCTATTTAATATGAGTCTTCTATATTTGATCCCTATTTCCTCTTATCTAAATTCCCTTTTTAGATTAGGATAGAGTCCTATTGAGTTGGGCTAGGGTTAGGATTCTTTTTAAGATAATTTAGGAGTTAAAATAGTCATTATCTTACCCCCTTTTATTTATTAATATTTTTAGGTACGAATTTCGGCTTAATTAACTCCCATGCAATTTGGGCTCTTCATAGTTGGGCCCATCAATCCAGGCTTGGACCACTTATACAACCCATACTTAATTTTTCTTAATGAGTTTTTAATTACTTAGAATTATTCACCCTGTATTCTAATTTAAATCCATTTATCATATTTATTCAATTGATTTCCTATTTTAATCCAATTTAATATTACTTATCCCAATATTGATAACCTTCATCCATCCTTTGGCATCTTGCTATTGGCCAAGTAACTTATGTATAACTTAATTGTACAACCAATATACTTAATTTACTTAATGGGTTAATTATCCTTTCGTTAGTGAATTTATTCATGGGCCAACACTGTCCATTGATCCAATTATCATAATGGACTATCAACCCCTATTATTTAAAGTCTACCCATATGTTTATTTGAATTTTTAATTCACTTTGGCTCATATAATAATGGGTTCTCTATTTTATTCGTTATTTACGATAATAAGTCGCATAAATTCTCAAACTAGGTCCAAATGACTTATTTATGCCTAAACTTCTTGACGGATCATTAGAGAATATTATTTAAAGCATGACTATTATTTTTTATGTCATTTTTATATGGGTTTACACACATGTGATAATGATGCGTACCTTTTTAACTAGTTGAATTTATTAATAGATAAAATTTAAATTTATCCTATATTTAAAATTACGGAATTTTTCGGGGTACTACAATGGGACCTTAGTCCGGCCAGACTATGGTAGTTGTTATAGTTCTTTGAGTTTTGCGGCGTCACTCTGACGGGAGGATGGTAGGCCTGGACGTTTGATCGAGGATAAGGTGCCGGTGGAGCTCCTAATCGGTTGAGTAGTGGTAGTCGGTTTCCATGTTTAGTGTTGTTGTCCAAGCAAACCTTCCTCCATTTGTGTTTACAGTCATATGGTAGTTGCAGTGAGTTTTTACATGAGGTTCCCGATCATGTGGCATTTCTCGACTGGTGTTCGTATAGTAGCCCTTTCCTTCCACACTTTCCTTTGGTAGAATAGATTGTTATTATTGCTATATATATATATATATATATATATATATATATATATTCTACTTGTCAGAACCAGTGGGTGATTGGTAGTCCTTATAGACCTTCTTCGTGCAGCTCACTCCCTTCCGTTCCAAGTGAGACTTCACAGTAGACGGTGACGTAGTAGTTGGCGTCATCCTTAGCGGTGTCCCCTTTTGTGCCTCTATACTTTACCTTCGAGGTATGCCCCTTAAAGGTTATATTTTTCCATTTGTACTTGTACTAGTGTGTTTAGGACTTGTACCAAACTTGTACTGCGTACCTTATGTGTACTTTCAGTGTATATTTCTAGTGCTATTATTCAGAGATGTAGAAGAGAGATGAGGCCAGAGTACAATGCCAACGGTGCACTAATTCAACACTATTTTGAGGAGCAAGAAGTTAAGGCCTGACAGATCATTGATCACTATGTACCTCTTCTCTCTCTTGATTTTTATTTCTAATACCATTCCACTCTTTTGAGTGGTCTTTTCCTTCTTTCTGTGTCTAATTTTTTCTTCCCTTTTTCAGCAATTGGCAGAAAGGGGGAGACACACTCTGAAATACATATCTCAATGCATTGGGAAAAATACATGCATATTACCTATTTAGCTAAATTTGATGCATAATTTTGCTTAATATTTAGATGAGTTATTTCATTTCTTTAAAGTTTTGTCATCGGCAAAAAAGGGGAGATTGATAACCCTCTCATCTCCAGTTATTTATAGATTTTGGATAGCAAAAAATGCTGGAAATATGTGTTTAATGTGTATTTCTATTAAGTATGTCAATAGGGCAAAAAGGTGTTTTTATCGCTTTAAAGATCACCATTATAAGTACTTTAAAAGCCTCAAACTCATGCACTTCATATATAATGCTCAAGTCCATACCAATTGTAGTTTAAGTGCATATCGATTATAGAACACACATCACACCGAGTATAGAATAAGTCGTCCACCGATTATAGTTGAAGTATCACAATGACTAGAGTTCACATACCAATTATTATTTATGCATCCTATCGATTCCAGCTCAAGCACTATATTGATTATCGTTTAAGTATTGTATCAGTTGTTATATAGTACTTGAATGATTATTATTTAACCAACATTCTGATTAGTGTTATTACACTTGCTCTGGTTACTACTTGCAAGGACTATTGAGGAAAGTACTGCAACAATTATTATTTAAGCAACTTTCTGATTAGCGTTGTTACATTTGTTCTGATTATTACTTGCAACGATTATTGAACACTACTTATTCCAGTTATAGTTCTCATCTCTTGTCAATTCTGATTGGAGTTACAAAACTTTTTTTGTATCGATTAATGCTATTACAATGATTACTAAACAATTATATCAGTTATACTACAATCTGCGATTACTATATACATAACTTATCAATTAGAGACTATTGAACAAAAGACTTCCGTTACTTGATAATTGTTCAAATGTCCTATCGATTGGTATCAAACTATATCGATTAGTGTTTTCAGATTCTAATTATCTCATACTTTCATTCCGATTATAAAATAAATCGTTATATACATGAGATACTTTCCTGTTCCAATTATTGAATGACAATTCCACCGGCTCTGTCCTTCCTTTTGTTTGACCCTATGCTAACGTCCTACTTCTTCAATTACTAAACTTGATTCTGATATCCTTCAAATTAGCATATGTCAGACATCGATTATTGAAGTCTTACTTCCAGGTTTATCAATTATTGAATTCTTACTTTCAGATACATTGATTATTGTTTTAATCATTCTATGTTTGGTGTTTTCATTGATTATTCATGCTTTTACACCAATTAACTATACCTTAAATTTAAAAATTATTACCTAAGGAACAATAATGAGTATACATTGACCCATAAACAAAGTGTTGAATGAATTTCAAATATTTCTTAAGGATATATTGTTAAAACTTTCCCAAAATTTTAAAATGGCATTATGTGGGATGACAGTTATTGCACAGATTTTCTATATGAAATGTCAACTTGAAACTTACCATTAGCATGTCAAGTATATGTTATCTCCTTCATGCATGACTACAAGAGCCTATTTGTTATAGCAATATCGCCAGTAGGAGAAGCAGATTACTTAGTGTCTAAGTGAAACAATTGTAGCTTCCTTTTTCTTTCTCAGACATTGTCTCAGATCAAGCCAAATCAGTGATTATTCTGTGCTTGGTCTAGGGACATTTTGAAAAAATTATTGTACATTAGGTTTGTGTGCCTCTTCCTACGTGAAGAGAAAACTGGGAGAATTTTCCAATGAGTTGTTCCCCTTCGGGCTGTGAAGGGAAGACCAGTTGATTAGCTGGGTGTTGTAGTATCCATAAAGGGGGACTTATGTTAGTGTAATCTCAAGGTGTTGTTTGGAGATTGGATGTTGGACTGAGAAGGAGCTCAGTGCCAAACCAGGATAAATCCTTGCATCTTTTATGACATTGATTCTTCCCTCTATGTGCACGATTATCCATTGCTAACCTCTACGCATTTAAGTTTTATTTGTGTTGCATAATTTATATTTTAGCAGCTCATTCACCCCTCTCTGGGTCTGCTAGTTGAGCAACATTATTAATAAGCAATGGCCAATGGGCTTAATCGCAATAGTCGACAGACACAACTTTCACCATTTACATAAGTTAACAGTCACTATTTGAACAATATCTCAATCGTCGCCAATACAATAATAAATAATTTGGTACCTATCTTCAATTATTTAATAGATGAAAAAATTTTACTCATACATTCCATAATTTTAAATTTCCAATTAAATGATTTTTAGAAAGCAACATTCACCTATTAATAATATAAAAAAATTATCCTATAACATTCACTTGTACAAAACATCTAACATGTATAGCACAATAACATTCACTTGTTTATAACATCAACAATTTTCTTTCACCATTGATCACTAAACAAAATCCATGCCATATTGCATGTAGACAAGTCATCCCTTTGTAACATGAATATTATAATCAACATGAGTAGTAGTCCTAACTAGATTAATATATGAAACTCCATTGGCGTGGGGGTTAAGAATGACATTGGTACAATGAAGAAAAGATCATTTAAACTTGCTTCTTGCCCAAGCACCCATAAATTATTCTTCAAATGGAAGATAAAAGACCAAAACAATCATTAGTTCCCAATCATGTGGAGATCAATAAGACTAAGTCTAAAAGAATAGAAAAGGCTGAACCCAAACTTAGCATTGTTGAGAAATGCTATGCTCAATTGTTTCTTTGTGGATTCCTATAAGATTTTAAGATGTGTCAATAATTATTCATGCTAAGACAACAGAGTGGGTAAGCTTGGTGAGTGAGTGAGGGTTCTGGTTAGGACCAATTTTCCCCTCCCACCTACCCCCGTCTCCAATGTAGAACTAGAATTCTACGTCGTCCCCTCCTTCGGCGATCGCCGAAGGGAATCGTTGCCTTTGGTGACCCCATCCCAAGGCAGTACTATCACTCGCTCTGCGGTGTCCATCCTGGCAGGGTAGCACCCTTTATGGGGGCTCTCCCTCCCTCCCTTTTTTCTTCTCCCTATTTGCTGCCTGCATAGTGTTTCTTGCATAGTCCAAAGTTTTTTTTTCCTTGCATTTTAGCTCCTTCGGATCTCTTCCTCATATGATCTCTCTTTCCCCTCCATTTCTATAACTAGATCCCTATCCCCACCCCACCACCCTACCATTTCCCACCAATTCTCCACCTCCTCAGCTTCCCCATCCACCTTGTCTCTGATTCCCCTACCCCTGCTCCCTTCCCTATCCACTACCTATCTCATTTCTACCAACCCCATCCTCTTCCAGATCTATTGTGACAGTCACCCCTTTTTCTTCCCCCTCTGATACCTCAACCATCTTTTCTATTCACCCCTCCTTTGTTCCCCTCCCTTACCCTTATCTTCTCACTCATCAGGCCTTCTCACCCTAACCTACCTTTACCCCCACCCACATCCCCTTGTTGGCCATCGCCTTCCTGACCCCGTCATCAATCGTTTCCCCGCCGCCATGACACCATCCACCTCATTTTTTGGTTGATCTAACCCCATTCCTCATCTTCGCCACATCATCATCTAAACCATGCTTCCTCTATTTTCCAAATCCGTCCCCCTTCTAGTCCTTCCTCTATATCCACTGTGAACTGCTCCATATAGTATCCTTAGGGCTATCAACCTTTTGTTTGAGGAGACTTTGCTCTTCCTCTTTTGTTTGGTGTGTGTTCTTCGGCTTCAATCACTCACCCTACATTGGAGTTTTTTTTTTCCCTGGCCTCCCACAAGTTCCTTCACCATCGGCTTTCTCATGCTATCAACGAGATTTTGAAGAGTGGTCCTGGCAGTTCCGTTGCTGGAGCCACTTTTCTTGGGGTCACAAACTATTAGAGTTAGCTTGTGATTTGGGGATACTTCGTGCTTCTCTATGGGAGGTGCATCTTCCGAGCTACCATCATTGATTTGCTGCACAAATATGAGGCAACCCTTCTCCTCTATTTGCTGCACAAATATGAGGCAACCCTTCTCCTCTAGCACCAACCTTTGCCTCGGAGTCTCTTCGATACTATGAGATCTTTGCATGAAGATGTCGATCGTGTTTCATAGTTGGAAAGAAACTGCTTTACTTGTAGGGGCTATATATCTACCTTGCACTGGGTGGGCTCGTATGTAACTTTTTATGGTGTTTCTGCTCTATTATGTGGTTTGAGAGTCTTCTCTAGAACTATACACTCCCGTTATCCTTCAAACAAAACATAGTGGCTAAACTTACCGCCACCAATGAGCAACCATCGGATAGCAAGAAAGAATTTGAACAACATAATAGACTGAACCTACCTCATGTCTTGACAAAATAGACAATGGGCGAGAGTGGGAGAATTGGTAATTCATCTTCTATCCAAAAAGTAGGTGGTGGGTTCGATTCTTCCCTCTCCCATGGGAGAGGGTTTACCTGGTGTCTTCCATAACATACTCCTCCCCACTTTGGGTTTACCATGTAGCGGAAAAAGTACAATACGTGTAAAATACCACAGATATGGCAAGATTTGAACCCTTGACTTCCTAGTGTTGAGCATTGAGTCCTAAGCCACTACGTTGGGTTCCTCGTCAGCCAAAAAAAATATTCTAAGAATATATTTTTAGAAATAAGAAACAAATAAAAAGGTTGTTCAAGACAACTGGGGGAAAAAAAGAAGAAGAAAAAGAATAGCTCAAAAAGAGCGGAAACAGAGAGAATACAGTAATGAACAAATAGCAACACACAAGCTTTTCATGGAATACCAACCTTGAGAAGACAGAACAGGAGCATAGATGATGGGCTTGGTTCAGTCTTGTATGAATATGGTTTGTTAATCATTATCTCATGGAAATACCAATCTGTTGGAGAAGGACACGAGCAGATTAAGGTAAATGGAATCCATTTCCAAGGTTGTTAGTTTTTTTTTTTGAAGTGTCAATTATCATGTTAGTTGATAGATACAAGAAATGGAATCCATTTCCAAGGTTGTAAAATGAAAAAGATAACCAGCACTACAAGAAAAATAAGATTTGTCAACGACTTTATGATAGCGGCTAGAAAATTTATTAATATATAAATCATATGTCAACGGCTACATGTGGCCGTTGACATATGATCAACATATGTCAATGGCTGTATGCAGTTGTTGACATAAGTAACATATGTCAATAGCCTATGATAGCCGTTGACATAAGCGAAACATGTGTCAGTGGCCTCAGATAATCGTTGACAAAAACTTAACATATGTCAACAGCTTCTAAGATCCGTTGACATAAGCTACATATGTCAACAGATCTTAGTAGCCGTTGACATTTGTTGATGAAAAAATAGCAGATTTTTTTTCCAAGTTCTCAATATTTGTCAACGGCCCCTAATATCTATTGACATAAACTACATACGTTAACGGTTGTCCGTAACTGTTGACATATGTTGATGAAAAAATGGCGGGATTTTTCCCGCCAAGTTCTCAATAATTGTCAACGGCTCCAAATAGCCATTTACATATGTCCCATTTGTCAGCAGCTCCTAATAGCCATTGCCATATACTTAAAAAAAAATCTAAAAAACCCTTCGTCCCCCTCCTTTCTCTCTCCCACCACGCCACGCCGCCTCTATGCTCTCTCCCACCCCGCCCCTCTCGCTCGTCTTCTCCAGCGCACTCCAAATGCTCGACCTTAGCTCCAACCAGCTCTCTGGTTCGATCCCCACAAGAACCGCCGGGGTGCTGGAGAAGTCGGGACTCATACTATCAGATCTCTCCAAGAACCACTTCTCTGGTGAGATCCCCGAAGACGGCTCTGTGGACCGTCGCATTAAGGAGAGAAGTCGCCGCTGGGCATGACGGCCTCCAACATGTCCATCGCCACCAAGAGGCCTACCCGGTAGGCGGCGACACCTCCCCCCGTCCCTTCCATCCCCGTCGCCCGATGTGATGCACTCGAGGTGATCATCGACAACTTCATCGACCTCGCCACCCACCGGCTTGACGCCGGCGCTCCCGTCATGCCCAGTGTCTTCACCGGTTTCCACCGGATCAGGGGCTAGCTCGTCTTCTACAGGAACCTCTACTCCGAGTTCTAGTTCCTCGTGTCCCCCTACTTCCCCTCACCCTCGGAGGCCGCCGCCGACGGCATCTCTCTCTACGACCTCATCGTCGGCCCCTCCTCAGACTTGTCCCTCTACATCTACCTACCCACCGCCATGACGGGCCAGGAGGACGGGATCGGAGCCGGTGATGGCGAGGCACGGCCATGCTCCCCGGTGCTGCTCCACTTCAACGGCAGGGAATTTTGCATAACCCACCCCAACTGGTACATGTTCTGCATACCACTTTTACGCCCGGCTGGCACGGGAGATGGGCGCTCCCGTTGTCTCCGTCTACACTCACCCAACCCCCAAGCACCGACTCCCTGCCGCCATCGACGACTGCTTTGCCGGCCTCCTCTGGCTCTGCTCCCTCGCCCGCTCCGAGCCCGTTGCGGACAACCGGGAGCACCGCTGCGACGGGCATCTCCATTAGTTTTTTTTCCAAAATATAACTTTGTCAGCGGCTGTAGAAGCCACTGACATATGTTTGATATGTCATTAAAAAAAAGCCGCAGACATAAGAGACATACGTCAACAGCTTGCATCCATTGACATATCAAATTTATGTAAGAGGTTTATAGCCGCGGACATATATCTCATATGTCAACGGTTTTGAGCAACCTCTGAAAAATATAAGTCGACGACCCATTTGTCGACGAATTTGTCAACGGCTCTAAATCGGCTGACATAAAGTAATGTCAACGGCTCTTCTACTTTTGTCAACGAACTTTAGCCGCTGACATATGCCATTTTCTTTGTAGTGCAGAGATCCACTTTTAATGTCAATTTCTATCGAAGTGAAAGGAGCAAGGGTACCAGCACAACTTTATGATAACCTAGAGATCAACTTTTAATGCAGCTGAAGGAGGGAAATCCCAGCACCTACTGCATCTGGGGAGTGATAATGGAAGCCTCCACATCGTCATCCAATAGACACAACTTGGCTTGTGATGCCCGCGTGAAAGCTCTGCAGATGCACAGCGCAATTAGTTAGCATGAGATCAGGTGCAGAAAAATTGTTGACAAAGTACATACTATAACTTTATTAACAGTAACTTATCATTGAGTAAATTTCTTAAGCATGACCCGATCTGTGGCCTCCTATTTTGAACAGGAACCAGATACAAACTGTGCTAAAAGAAATGTTAATGATGTAACATAGAGCTAAAAGAAGTGAGAAGGGCAGATGGAAGATGAGCACCTTTTCATTTTGATGGAAACAAAAAACAAGTCAAAAACAAAATATCTACCAGTCACATCTCTAAAAAAATTGCATCCCCGTAAATATAACCAAACATAGACCATGTCTCAAAACTAAGCACCCTCATTGTGTTGCAAGAAAGGTGGATTAACAACTATGAGTCTATGACAGACAGCCCAAATTCATTTCTTCCATCTAAACGTCAATGGTCTCTTCTTATTTCAGAAAAGGGGATCTCAAGAAAGCTACTTTTTTTAAGACTAAACCATGACTAGAAAAAAAGATTAAAAGCTTCGTTATCTATGAATTGAGTCAGTACAAAAAGTAACATGCAGACAGTACTGTCAATCATAAGGAAATGAACACCAATGTCCTGAGCTTCACGTTCTTTTTGAATCTGACGGTGCATTGTCTGCAAGTTAAAGATACCAAGGCAGATAAATTATGCAGAAATCTATGAGTAGAGGCAAGCCCACAAAAGAGTTGCCGCATATCTATGTGTGAAACTTCAGGTATAATAGCAAAATGATGTCATATTTTAACAATTATTGTGCAGTAAGGGATCAAGAAGCTGTCCACAACCAGACAAACTATATAATTTTATTCAGATATTTTTATTACAGCAATAAATTCTCAGGCAAATAGTTATAATGTAACGACCCTCCTTATACCGGTACAATTATATCAATCCACGTTGGTATAATGAACGCCGTTACAGTGGGACATTGACCTAACACTAAACAATATACTGATATGCACATGAATAACAAGAGTACAATGGAAAATAAGCGTACTAATCTTATTTCATCATCAACATTCTATCTACAGTCCATATAGCATTTAAAAGAAATACATATATCCACAGTTTACAATTCCAAAACAAAATTTCATTGTCCAAGTGAATTTCATAATTCCAGACTACATACTATAAAATGAAAAGTACTACGGATCACGTCCACAAAAAAAAAAGTTACTTCTCGCGCTCGGAGTCACTCCTAACAATCTCCTCCTGAAAAGTGGAGACACCTACCACACCTGTATGTCGAAGCAAGTATGAGTCTAAATAGACCCAACAAGTAATCGATGCACAACACCCTTACACATGTCATATGCACATGATGACTTTTAAAGATGAGAAATAACACATGTTGCATGCTTCATACAATCTAAACTATTATGCATAGAAAACTTATAGCACTAGAACACATGATACATGCTTATAACATTAAACAGTATAACACAATAATCCTACACATGCTTTCCACACACATCTTATAACATGATTTACAATTCAACCATTATCTCTATCATGGAACAATTCTACCAATTTAGAACATGGAATTAAGTATGAAGTAAATAGCACACCTAGCATGAATTCTAGCCACTTTCACAAGCATTTATCACATTTATACTCACATTTTACTTGCTGTTTTGACTAACATAATCACATAAATTTACAATTGTTCACATACTAACTCATTCACTTAACAAATTCACATGCTCATTTACACATTGCACATTTCACAAGCTCACTTACACATATTCACATTTTTCACTTAGTTTCCGTGACACATAGTCCAAACCACCACTAGAAGGACACACATATACACATTCACATACCTATCACCTAGGCAACACAGTGATAGATCTTGGTTAACTGCGCAGAACCGGGAGAAGCCCTCTCCACCCTAACCAGTGGTACTTGTCCACCTCCAGGATTTCATCCTAATTGCCTATAGGATATCACACACATTGAACCTTCCCGTAGAGACTTTACTATGGTACGGTTCCATAGCCCTCTATGGTAGCAGTGTCACTAACGGCACATTTATAACATTATCATTTAGTCATACGTTCACATGATACACATGTACTAATTTATATGCTTATATGCATCATTTACATATAAATACATGGATCAATTTACAAGCATGCTATCGCTGTTTCGCAATGCAAATTAACACCTAATACAATCCTAATCATGCTGTTCATAACTGAATCACACACTTTAACTTGACATGCTTAACATGATCATTTTTTTCATTTAAATCCATAACAGTACCTACTGTTTATAAAAAAGTATGAAATTTTTATAGCAGTTCCAAACAATAAACATATCACATGCTCAATTTTCCATAATTTTCAGCTCTGTAAAATAATTTTAGCAATTAAAACATGATTCAGGCATAATTATCACTAAATTCCTTTAAACAGGTTTCACAATAACACAGTTATACACAACAGTGCTAATACCTAAACACAGTCATCATATAGTCGTAGGAATTTTATGAAACCCTAATACATCATGAATCCAATTAATTAGGAATTATCAATATTAATTCATGATCATTATCTCATTATAGAAATTCTAATAAATAAGGCTAATTACAGAAATTCATCAGCTCTGCATGATATGACCTAGTAACGGCACCTGATCACACAAAATTTTCACAACATATACATACAACCATAAGTCCGAAATCACAGGGTATAGATGAAAGTCACAGTTCTGAAAACTTGAAGAATTTGGCGGCACAGATGTTGCAGCCAACAGGGGTTAACGGCACCAGAAGTTGCCGCCGACCAGGGATCTTAACGACAGCAAATGTTGTCGTTAAGTTCGTATCTGCAGAAGTGCAGACTGAATGAATGAGATTTGGTGAATGGGTCTAGGACACGAGGAAAATTTTTTAAAAATACCTCAGACCTACTAGACATAGGTAGAGGTGATATGCGTAGGTTACCTACCTTTAGAAAAATCTATAAATGGTTTAACTAATCGAAGATGCCCTCCTCGACCAAGCCAAGAAGGAGCCCAACTCTTCTTCCGAGACGGTTCTGTGTTGATGTACACTGCACACCGGGGTCGGGGAAGCCTTCCTTTATGTTCAGAGCTCCTTCCAGTTGAAGAGGATCGCCGGAAGATGGCCACAATCACTAGATCCAAGCCTCCAAAGAACAGATTTCGCACAGAGTTTCTAGGGTTTCTCAAAGAGCCAAAGAAACCTAATCGGACCGAAAGAGAGAGTTTTTATAGAACCCAAGGGTCGGGGTACGCAATGGATAGGGTATCCTACCGTTGGGAGACGGTTTCCAAAACAGGGGCCGAAAGAATCGCAACTGTTTTTGGATCTGAAGCCACACAATTCTGGGGAAATAGACGTCCACATTCCTGGCCGTCTACTGGGAGTTGGCGTCTATCGATCTGGACGTCGACTCTCCTTTAACGTCCATGCATGTTGACGTTAACATGCACTTCGGCCAGAACACAGAAATGACTAAATCATACATACACACTATATACATATATTATATAATGTATAACTTAAACACCATATATACAATGTAAATAAAGCAACATATACATGATTGACAATCATATACATATGTACAACATTATTTAATATAAATTATATAGAATTAAACACATATATGCATATACCTCTATATACATATACACATAACTATATACACAAAGCAACTCATCACTACATGACACAGTCTAAATAAGGAGCAAAATCTGAGGGCCTTACACCCTCTCCCCCTTAAAGAAAACTTCATCCTCGAAGTTAGATCGATACTACTTAAACAATTGGTGATACTTCTTCATCATAGCATCCTTAAGCTCCCACGTAGCCTCTTCTCTTGAGAAGTTTCTCCATAGCACCTTCACGGACGCAATGCTCTTGTTCCGGAGATGCTGAACCTTCCGATCAATAATAACTACTGGTTGCTCAACATACGACAGATCTGGCTGAATCTCCACTGACTCATGACTAATGACATGAGATACGTGGAATACCGGATGAACATATCTCCCGCTGGCTAAGGGACATATCTCCCGAGCATAGATACGTGGAATACCGGATGAACACTAGCTAACGCTGGAGGTAAAGCTAGTTCATATGCCACGCTGCCCAAACGTTTGAGAATCTCATACGGGCTAATGAATCTATGACTTAATTTATTATGCCTGCCAAACTTGACAACACCCCGAGTAGGCAAAATCTTCAGAAAAATATGCTCGCCCACCTCGAACTCTAAATCGTTGTCGGCGTAACTCTTCAGCCTATCCTGCGCCGCAACAAGCCTCTTCCTGATGTAGACACCCATTTTTTGCCTATAAGTTGAGCATATTTCTCGTTCATATTATTGATGTCCCAAATTGGTCATCACTTTGGAGTCCTTCTTTGTCCCATCATGAGACCATTCACCCTTAATTTCAAACCCATTCTCAAGCCCATGGCCAAAATCCACTTGAAACATCAAAATTGTGCAATCTACCATATTCTCTGAATATGCCTTCACTTTAAGAGCTAATATCTTCATCATTTTCAATTCAAATCAGGCGTATCATACTATAATTTTGTAGCTCTCTGAATCTAGAATCCAATGCAACAAACCTCTCATCAATCCGATGTCTGTGGAGAAAGTTATGGCCTGTTTCGTGCACCCTGTGCGCACTGCCCCAGTGACGCAACTTGGCGCATGGTCGTGACAAAAACGCGACCCCAGCCTCTATTTCCTTCCTAGAACCTATATAAAGTCCCTTTGAGTTGGATTACGACCTAAACCTCTTATCCTCATCCCCAGGGATCCCCCAAGTCCATCCAAACTCTACATAGACTCTCAAACTCTCCTACAACTTGGACTCTCTCTCTAACTCAGGATTGAACTCTCTCTTTATCTAAAAACACATGTTAGGACTCTCTAGGGGATAGAGGAAGGCTACCACCACGAGGAGAGGTCTCTGGAGGCTTTTCTCATGAGGTCCCATTGTCCCCAACACAGAGGAGAAGTTGTCCTTCACGTTTTCCTCCTCTCTCTCTCCTCTTTCTCTCTCATTTCACCGTGCTTGCATGGCTTGTGGAGATAGAACCAGGCCAGATCTCTTCGAGGTGTCTTCATCAAAGTTGTCCCTTACAGATCCCTCTACAACCTCAAAGTGGAATCACATCAATTGGTGGCCTGTGTGCAAAGTTACAACAAATTATTCTCCACTTTCTCTCTCATATCAAGATCTGCACATGCGAGATTATCGTGCCTTCCACAGCCCAAACCAGGCCAGATCTCTTCAAGACATCTTCATGAAAGTTGTTCCTCACATCCTCCTCTATGACCTCCAACTAGAATCACATCAAACGGGGTAGTATCTGTTCAGTTTTGATTTTTACTTTCTTTTCCACATTTTGCACATGTATACATGCTAGTTAGGGTTCCTCCCTCTCCTCTTCCATGATTTCTCCCCATGCATATTCCCTCCTAGTTTTCCTATACCCATAAGGGGTTTCAAACCACTTGATACGCACTCACCATGCTCTCTACATGCTCTCTCATATGTGATGGATGCTACACTTATTTGAATGTCTAATTGGGTTCCCCTTTCATTTTTCATGACTTGGTAGGTACTTGGAACAAAGAACAAGCAAGGAAGCTCTTCCTCTTTGGCCGGATGAAGAGGAAGAAGGAGGTCTGACATTCATCTCCTGCACTACTGAGAAGGCGTCGAGGGACCCGGTCGCGACATCCATATCGCGTCCGATCGGGTGGTCGTGACAAGGTTGTTATCGCATCGCACCTCGGTGACGCGTTAATAGGTAAGTGGCCTTCTCTTTCCTTTTTCCAAGTTGATTAGCCCATGCTTTAGGAGTATTTCTTTAGGCAATCATCTTAGTGGCGATCACATTCCTTCATTTTATATATATCGCATGCTCTTTTGTGTCTCAGAAGGGCGCACAACCCCGTGATTACACCTTTTGGCGATTACGGTGGGACCTCCATTGCTAAACCTTGTTTGCTCTGCCATTTACTTGCCTTTTGTTTGTTTTTGAAGTGTTAGAATCATCTTAGGATCGGGTTTTTCCATTTTATTCCCTCTGTTGCTTTCGGGCCTTGTCGCGATAGCATTGGGGACACGATATCAGGTATGCTTTGGTTGGTACTGCTTTCCATTCCATGGTCCAGTTTCTGTTTGTTAGTGAGTCTTTATCCACTTCTTAGATGTTTTCACATTGTACTACGTTTAGGGTAGTTTGTTTGCCATTTGTTTGTGTGCAGTTTAAGGTTTATGTACACAAAGTTTATCGCAACTAACACCGCGGTCGCAATAAGGTCGCGGCGGACCCTGTCGTCGCGACTTTGACAAAAACTTTCTAGACTGTTGTTTGTTAGTTTAGGTTAGTATTTGCATACACTTCAGTGTAATTAGGTTCATGCATACACTATTTCATGTAGATAGGACTCCTCCTTGGTAGTGGAGACCCTCTCACCTGCGAGCACTCGTGGGTTGACCAGGGCTTGCTACCGAGGGCCTCCGTAAGTCCCCATTGCCATACACACGTTGCGACCGCCGGCTGGTTGTACCTGTTGCCCCTTAGTTTAGGTCGTGTTTGTGTGAGTTGTGTGTTTCGCCTTAGTCATCCTAGAGTACTTGAGTACACACCCATTAGGGTTCCTCTTTAGCCATGTGCAATTCAATTAAATCAATCCATTAAAAGGCTAAGTGATAACCCTAAAATCCTAGCGCATATCATGTTAACTTGGGTGTTTGCTTGAGAACTCCCTTTCTCATCCCCTTCTTGTGTGATCTTGATTGTTGTTGTACCCCTTATTTGTATTTTAGTGTATCCTTTTTAATTCCCCCATTTCTCATCCTCTCATGGCTCCTTTCCACTTCACCTATCCTCCAACCTCTCCTCCTCATGCAGACCCCTTGTCTCATGAGTTTATTCCGAATTCAGCCCAATCTAGGGCCCATCGGGCCGATGAGAGTGTTGTTTCCCACTCTGTCCCGTCACCATCCTCCTCTGATGAGGTCGCTGAATTGGAGCACCTCCTGCTTGAAATGGGCCTTGACCAGGCCCGCGAATTGTTGTCCACCTTTGCTCTATGGTCTTCGTCCAGGATGGGCCCAATAGGCCCACATTATCCTACTCATTCTTGATCCCCTCATGTTGTCATGCCTGGATCGGGCCATCCTTATGCTCAATTTAGTCCGGTCCTTGACTCTCGACTATGCTCTCACGCCGAAGCTGGCTCTCACTATCCACAATTCATCTCGGCTCAGGACTTCCAATCTAAGTTCGAGTCCATGAAGCGAGAGCTTAGTGACTTACGAAGGCAGTTAAATCCCAAACCATCCTTTAATGACACACTCCCTGATTTCCATGGTCTCCGGATCCCTCCACTCTCTCAGCTCCCTATTTATTACAAATATAGTGGAGTCAGAGACCCTTACATCCATATGAAGGAGTTCCTCTATGAGTCTGTGTCCTATCAGCATGATCGTCACTTATTGGCTTATCTCTTTAGGCGATCATTGGATGGACCTGCTCTGGAGTGGTTCAATTCACTGCCTCCCAATGAAGTCGGGGATTTTGAAGTGGTCAAGGTCAGATTCATATAGCAATACCAAGACTGGGCAGGGCCCGAGTATTCAATGGCCGATCTGGTGGCTGAGCAGATGAAACACGATGAAGAATTTGCATCTTATGCCGACCGGTGGCGTCAGATATCCACGTGTGTCCAGATGCATATCTCAGAGGAGGAGAAGATCAAGCTCATCATTGCCAATGCAACACCCATGTACCGCCACATTTTGGCTACGAACGACATCACATCCATGCAACAGTTACATAGTCGTGCTTGCTTTATCGAAACCCAACTCATTGACTCCCCCATGCCATCCTTGTTTGAGGCCCAACAACTCAGTTACACACTTCAAGGGCCCACCTATGAGCAAGTCCAAACCCATGCCCAAGTTAATGCCATCCACCACCCCATGTCTACCCACTCTGCTAACCACTATACACGTCCACCTCTATATAGCCAACTCGCTCCACTTCCACAAGAACAACCACCTCGTCCATGCCGCAGCACCATGCCATCCACTACCCAGCCATCATAGTATCCACTTGGCCCAAAGCGAGCCCATTATCACCTGTTGCCCGAAGCCCTTTCAGATGTCTTTATAGCCCTAATGTCTATCAATGCATTGCAGCTACCTCCATAAAAGCCAAGTTGGGATGCTACCATGGACCGGTCTAAATATTGCCTATATCATCGCTATCAGGGGCATACGGTCGCAAATTGTTGTGAATTTCGAGATGTAATATATGATTTGGCTCTAAAGCATAAGATAAATTGGTCTGAAATGCACAGACTCATCCTACACTGTCAAGAAATGAGAAGAACACAAGGCCAGGGGCAGCAGCCCTCTCCATCACAGGCAGTGGAACAGCCACCCAAGCAGCCTCAGGTAGATCAGTTCCAGCAGCCGTCGAGATAGTAAGCACAAATATCAAGACAGTCGTCTACATCAGCATAAGGCCAGAGGCATTTCTTTACTTACCCTCCAAGTGCACTACCTGCTCCGTCACCACCTCAACAACCTCCTTCGTAACCACCTCAACAACCTCCTCCACTACGCCATGCTCAGGCCAGCACCACCACACCTACCACCGACACCGCACCACGCCACGACGACAAGCTATCTGCTCGACGTATTGTGTCTGTATGTTGTCAGTCATTTCCACCAACGCCGCAACCCACTGATCCCTCACCTCCTCCAAACCCTCCATCCTTACCCATTGCCACCATCTCTATGCCACAACCACCTGTGCTTGAGCAAGCCACCACTATAGCACGAAGGCTGGAGCAAGCTCCACTCACCTCTAAGCCGGAGCAAGAGTTTCCTACTCCCAAGCTTAAGGCTGACTCAACCTCTGAGTTAGAGAAAGAGCTCCCTCCGCACGAGCCTGTCCTTGCCACCATCCAATCACTCAAGGTTTTGCCAAGAGTCTTTTGCAATTTACCTCGGCCTGTCAGTCAGCTGGTCGTGCTAGTGCCACTCATCACACTCCCAGAAGCCTCCCCTCTTCAACTGTCAAGGGAGTTGGTCTTCATGCCAGACTGTCAGGCCAAGATGCCAAATATCAAGTTGCTGGTACCACGCATCAAGTTCTCATGGGTCTGCACTATCCACATGTCAAAGGAAACCTTCTTAATGAAGAAGCCAATTTATGGCATTCCCCCATGGGTGTCTATAGAGGTTGGGTATGCAAATGATGGCCAAGGGGAAAGTGCACACATGACAGTCATGTCAATTAATGAGAGAGCCATGTGGCTACATAAAAGAGCAAGGTCGTCTGTTGCTTGGGCCCGTTATCTGAGGAGACATTTCAAAAACAAGAAGTCACATCTATTTGTAGAAGCAAATTGGCCTACACGCAAGCAGGAAACTGCCAAGAAGTAGAGGAGGCTGAAATCAAGATCAAGGCTCCAGAATGTTCACCTAAATACCTTGGCATCATCTGACCCTAAGCTATCCACACTACTTATTTCAGTCAATCTTTTTTCAAGAGGAGGCACCCGATCGCTCAGTCCTGGGCTGGTGCCACATCCTTCCCCTCCCACTCCTCCAGGGTCTTTGGACCCTCACTTACCTCTTACACCTGAGCCGCCCGATCATTCTCTGGGTCCTCGAGGTATCTTTTCATCCCCTCCTCCTCAGCCACCCGATCATCCTTTGGGTTCTCAGGGTTTCTTTCCATATCCACCTGGGTCACCTGACCTTCTTCCTGGTGCTCAGGATTCCCTTCTTCCTCTTCCACTCGAGCCGCCTAACTATAGGTCAGGTCCACATCCTCTAGGGACATCTGATCTTGGTCCTGATTCCCCTCCTTCCACTTCCCCTTCTGATCCTCTAGATCCTCCACCCTCTATCCTACAGTTCCTTCTTCTAACCCCTTCTGATCTCAGGTTTGACCCGATTCCTCCTTCACTAACTACTCAGGGTCCTGACCCTTTCTCTCACTGTTTCCGAGGTTTCAGTCCTCACTAGCATTTTCTTCACTTCTTTGTAAATCCTTTTTGTTTGAGGGTTCTTATCCCTCATATTCTCGTAGAGTCTTGTCTCCATCTTGTTTTTGTGTTGAGTTGACTCCAACTCTTGCCACCCCTACTTTTCACCGTTTCCTGCAAGTGAGCCATCAACTAAAGTCAAAGTTCAAAAACTAATGTAGGTCGTTCTTTCAATAAAGGGGTCACATTGTGCACCAAATAACCATGCAAATATTTGTTTGAACATAAAAAAAATCAAAGAGAATCATCTCAGTTCACAACAAGAGTGGTCGAGTTAGTATTATGTTTATTTTGCTTCTGCAGCACTCATGCTAGAGATTACTCCGCGCTAGGAGTCTGACATCCCTTCCCCTATCATTAAAAGTCACTTTAAGCAAGGATCATCACACACTCACATGGCAACCTTGTCGGTTCCTCTAGCAAACACCGTTGCTACTTAGACCATACCTAGGAGGTGTAAAAGCTGTTCTCTTCTTTACTCGGTCGAAGTGTAGGGGCAAAAAAGGGCTATCTGGGCAAGGCAACCAACCTAAGCACATCTTGATGAGAGGAAATATCAAATAGGGACAGTCAATCAAGCTTGCAAAAGAAAAGCAAAATAAAAAAGAGAAGAAGGACAAATGAAAGAAAATTGAGGAATAGAGGCATGGCAAAGAGTGGTAGTACAGTTCCCCGCAGGACGCCCTTGAGCCCAGTCGTACGTATGCCCAAACAAGAAACATGCAAAAAAGGAAAAAAATATGAAATGACCAAAAGTCCCTGCACAACAGACTGAATCTTTAAGGGGTGTGCCGTGAAAGGAAGCTAAACTTGTTTTGTCCTTTAAAATCTGCACTAGACTCATCCCCAAAGTTTCTTCTCTTTCTCCCTATAAGGCTGGGCCGTCTCCTGGGTATGGCCTTTGTAGTGGCACCACAAGATAGGGGAAACCATCTACAGGACGCCACCATCTTAATTCACATCCGACCTTTTTGATGGTCTTTAATGAAAGGGGAATGAATAGGGACCCCTTGCTAGTAGTTTGATCTTGCTTTAGTTCCGCAGTAGCAAGGGTGAGTACCTTCCGTCTCACGTGTTTTTTTAGGAAGGGCTAACGTCGGTTTTAGGCTCTATTCAAAATATAAAAAAAATAGATATTTTCAAATTTCCAAAAAAATTAGATATTGTCCAAAAAATCCCAAAAAAATCAAATATTGCCAAAAATCCAAAAAATCAGATATTGCCAAAAATCCAAAAAAATTATCAAATAATTTTAAAACTACAAAAAATCAAATGTTTTCAAACTAAAATAAAAAATGAGTAGATCTAATCATACATGCTAAGTGTGCAGGTACATTGGCTCTCAAGCATCGCTCACTTAGATCTCCACATTTCTTCATTACTTTTCTCTGAGTCTTGCTCACATCATCTTTATGATATGTCTCTCCTCCTCAGTCCCACCCATGATTTGAATTTCAAGCTTATTATCCCACCAAGTCATTCCCAAGTCCCACACTTATTCTCCATCATCCCAATGGCTCCATGAGAGGACTCTCTATGTGTGAACCTGGTGGTTCTTCAGTGCTTTGTTTCAATCATGGGTGACTGAGTTGTATATGCTTGTTGTTATTGGTTTGTTTAGTGCTTTGTTTATTGCTTCATTTACACAAAAAAACAAAAAAAAAATCAGAAAAAGCAAAACCCCAAATAAAAATTGGCGAGTTCTGCGCTCCACAAGTAAGTATCTCTTTCCCTTCTTTGCATTACTATATGGTACTTATGCTACTATATCATTTGAAGGACCGGCTGGTTTTCAATGTGTTCTGAGATCTGAGTTCCCCTTCAACAAAAACAATGATGATCTAAGTGTACATTGCTAATTGCTGGATAGGCCATTGAGTTAAATAAGTTTAGGGACGATAGATTCAGACCTGCACTGCGATTGCAGGTAGTTTCTTGACCCATTCTTATTCAGTTTAATATTATTATCCTTGAGTATTTTATATTTTCTCCTTTCTATGCATATTGATTTGATGATTTCTTTTATTTTAGCCCAGCATGCATCATGTATAACTTTGAGCTTCATGCCTCATGATTTGTCAAATGTTGCTTCCCTGGTGATGGTCAATCAAGCTTAAGTTTCTTGAACAAGAAATCCTATTCCACTCGCAATTTGAAGGTCTTCTTTGAGCTTGTCACTTGGTCGAGTTGGCCAGTATGACTCCTGTCTGGAATTTCCCCCCTCCATTCATCTAAATTAGCTTAAATATTCCCCTTGATCCGTCTTGGTTACGAATCGCTCCCAGGCCTTGAGTCATCGTGACCCGCCTGGCACACACATGTCCTCCCAAGATGAAACCTACAGGCCAATCGGCTAGGGTACCTTTTAATCAAGAGGTTGATCATCCTTTTTTTACTTTCCTTTTTTATGTCATTCTAGTCAGGAGCCATTCGTGCTCGCTCTTCCTTGAGGTTAGTTTAGAGTCTTCCAGAGAATTCTATCGCTTATTGGTTGTGACGGGTGTCTCTTTATCTTGATGCCCACTTTTCAGTTCACTCCGCTTCATCCTCACTCCATTCCATTTCATTACACTTCGCTCTCCTTCCGCTTCACTCCCTTGAAAAGAAGGCATCAAGGAGGGGCAATCTGTAGACACCCATTTTTCACCTATAAGTAGAGCATATTTCTCGTTCATATTATTGATGTCCCAAATTGGTCATCACTTTGGAGTGCTTCTTTGGCCCATCATGAGACCATTCACCCTTAATTTCAAATCCATTCTCAAGCACATGGCCAAAATCCACTTGAAACATCAAAATTGTGCAATCTGCCAAATTCTCTAAATATGCCTTCTCTTTGAGAGCTAATATCTTCCTCATTTTTAATACAAATCGAGCAGATCATAGTCTCATTTTTAGCCCTCTGAGTCTAGAATCCAACTCAACAAACGGCTCATCAATCCGATGTCTGTGGAAAAAGTTATGGCTTGTTTTGTGGACCTTGGGCGCACTGCCCTGGTGACGCGAATTGGTGCATGGTCGTGACAAGAACGTGACCCCACGACCCGTCGTGACAGGGCCATGTACGTAAACACATTTTTACGTGATTTTCGGCCTCTCTTTCCATCCTAGAGCCTATCTAAAGTCCATTTGAGTTGGATTACGACCTAAACCTCCTATCCTCATCCTTAGGGAGCCCCCAAGTCCATCCAAACTCTAGATAGACTCTCAAACTCTCCTACAACTTGGACTCTCTCTCTAACTCGGGATTGGACTCTCTCTTTCTCTAAAAACACATGTTAGGACTCTCTAGGGAATAGAGGAAGGCTACCACCATGAGGAGAGGTCTCTGGAGGCTTTGCTCACAAGGTCCCATCATCCCAAACGCAGAGGAGAAGTTGTCATTCACGTTTTCCTCCTCTCTCTTCTCTCTCTCTCTCATTTCGCCTCCAAGACCAGCAGTACTTGCACGGCTGGTGGACATCGAACCAGGCCAGATCTCTTCGAGGTGTCTTCATCAAAGTTGCCCCCTATAGATCCCTCTACAACCACGAAGTGGAATCACATCGATTGGTGGTATGTGCGCAAAGTTACAGCAGATTATTCTCCACCTTCTCTCTCATATCAAGATTTGCACATACGTGATTATCGTGCATTCCACAGCCCAAACCAGGCCAGATCTCTTCAAGACGTCTTCATGAAAGTTGTTCCTCATGTCCTCCTCTATGACCTCCAATTAGAATCACATCAAACGAGGCAGTATCTGTTCAGTTTTGATTTTTAGTTTCTTTTCCACATTTTTCACTTGTATACATGCTAGTTAGGGTTCCTCCCTCTCCTCTTCCATGATTTCTCCCCAAGAAAATTTCATCCTAGTTTTCCTATACCCAAAAGGGGTTTCCAAAACCACCCGGTACACACTCACCTTGCTCTCTCATATGTGATGGATGCTACACTTATTTGAATGTCTAATTGGGTTCCCCTTTCATTTTTCATGATTTGGAAGGTACTTGGAACAAAGAACGAGCGAGGAAGCTCTTCCTCTTTGGCCGTCTGAAGAGGAGGAAGGAGGTCCGCCATTCATCTCCCACAGTGCTGAGAAGGCATCGAGGGACCCGGTCGCGACATCCATATCGCCTCCGATCGGGCGATCGTGACAAGGTTGTTATCGCGTTGCACCTCGGTGACGTGTTAACAGGTAATTGGCTTTCTCTTTCCTTTTTCCAAGTTGATTAGCCCATGCTTTAGGAGTATTTCTTTAGGCAATCATCTTGGTGGCGATCACATTCCTTCATTTTATATATATCACATGCTCTTTTGTGTCTCAGAGGGGCGCACAACCCCGTGATTACACTTGATAAGCTGGATCTTATCTGAAGTCTCCTACACTAACTCTGGACCAATCAACTGCCTATCACCAGTCTCCTCCCAACACAAAGGAGATCTACAAGGCCGCCCATACAATGCCTCAAATGGAGCCATACCAATACTCGCATGAAAACTGTTGTTATATGTGAACTCCACAAGAGGTAAATGACGCTCTCAATCACCCTTCCAATCCAACACACACGTTCTCAACATATCCTCGAGCATCTGGATAATCATCTCGGACTGTCAATCTGTCTGGGGATGGAACGCCGAACTAAGCTTCAATTCAGAACCCAAAGCATCCTGAAGACCCTTCCACAGCCTCGAAGTAAATCTCAGATCTCGATCCGAAATGATTGACTTCGACACACTCTCAACTGACTACTTCTTCCTCATAGGCAAGAAATGCGCAGTCTTAGAGAATCTATGTATAATCACACAAATTGAGTCATTGCCCCTAACTGATCTGGGCAAACCCGTTACAAAATCCATAGTGATGGCCTCCCACTTCCATAATGGGATCTCCATCTTCTGCATAAGACCAAATGGTCGCTGCCGCTCGGCCTTCACTTGCTAGCATACTAAACACCTGGATACAAAATCCACCACATCCTTCTTCATGCCAGACCACCAAAAAGATCTCTTCAAATCCTGGTACATCTTAGTGTTACCTAGATGAATAGAGAATCTTGACCTATGAGCTTCTGCAAGAACATGCTCACATCCACAAAATCGGGAACATAGACTCGGTGATGAAATCTAATCACGCCATCCTCAACATGAGCAATGTCTGCCTTGCCCACTAACTCCTGGAGTCTATGGTCGACTTTCTGTTGCTCAATCACCTCATCCAAGACAATGGACCGAATGGACACCTGAGCCACGAAAGCCTGACATAACAATCTCTCTAACTCAGTCATCGCACAAGCAGCATCCTCCAACATCTTCCAATCCTGCTAAAGTAAAGACCTCTTCCAGCTAAGAGCATCCGCTACGACATTCACCTTCCCAGGATGTTACTAAAGATCAAAGTCGTAGTCCTTGAGGAACTCAATCCTTCTCCTTTTCCACAGGTTTAACTCCTTTTGCGAAAAGAGATACCTCAAACTCTTGTGGTCAGTGAACACCTCAAATCTGACACCATAAAGATAGTGCCTCCAGATCTTCAGTGCATGAACAACTGCCGCAAACTCCAAATCATGAGTCGGATAGTTATGCTCATGCTCCTTCAATTGGCAAGAAACATACGCCACTACCCTTCCCTACTGCATCAACACACAACCTAAACCAATCCGAGACGCATCTGAGTAAATGGCAAAACCCTCTACACCACTCGGCAAAATCAATACCGGTGCAGAAGTAAGCTTAGCCTTCAACAATTGAAAGCTACTCTCACACTCCTCGGACAAGACAAACTTCACACCCTTCCTGGTTAGCTTAGTCAAAGGTGCGGCGATGGATGCGAATCCCTCAATGAATCGCCGATAATAGCCCGCTAAACCAAGGAAACTCCGAATCTCCGATGGGGTCCTGGGAATCCCCCAATCTACTGCAGTCTGGACCTTCGCTGGATCAACTGCTACACCAGCACCGGAGATAACATGCCCAAGAAAATGAACCTCGCGCATCCAAAAATCGCACTTGCTGATTTTTGCATACAGCTTGTGCTCTCGGAGAACTTCTAACACTACCCTCAAATAGTGACAGTGTGTGGCCTCATGCGGAGAGTAGACCAACACATCGTCGATAAACACTACAACAAAGCTATCTAGATAAGGCCTAAACACCCTGTTCATGAGATCCATGAATGTTGTAGGGGCGTTGGTCAGACCAAATGGAAGAACCAAAAACTCATAATGTCCATAACGAGTCCTGAAGGCCGTCTTGGACACATCTTCACTTCTAATCCTCAACTGATGATAGTCGGACCGCAAATCAATCTTGGAAAAGACCGATGCATTCTGCAATTGGTCAAATAGATCATCAATTTGTGATAAGGGATACTTGTTCTTCACAGTCACCTAGTTGAGCTTCCTATAATCGATGCACAATCTGAGTGAACCATCCTTCTTCTTTACAAATAATATAGGTGCGCCCCAAGGAGATACACTAGGCCAAATAAATCCCTTGTCCAGTAAATTTTGCAATTGCTTCCTTAACTCAGCCAATTCTGCATATGCCATCCGACATGGAGCCTTCGAGATAGGAGAGGTGCCTGGAAGCAACTCTATGGTAAACTCTATCTCTCTAGCCGGTGGCAATCCAGACAAATCATCGGGAAACACGTATGGAAACTCCTGCACTACATCAATCCCCTCAAGGGTCGGTGACTGATCAGCCTTCGGTACTAATACCACCTTGGCAAGAAAAACGTCACAACCCTTGTTCACCATCTTCATCGCCTTCATGGCGGAGATAACAAACCTTCCCGCTAAGTTCCTTGGCAACGGATGTGAAAACTCATCCTCACCAGGAATGCGGAAAATGATCTTCTTCCCACGACAATCTACTAATGTATAGTGCTCCTCTAGCCAATCCAGACCAAGAATTGCATCATAGTCCTTCATCTTTAGAAAAAAGAAGCACCCTTCTAAGACTCGGTCCTCAATACACACAGGTAACGACGGAATACACTTCCAAGTCTATACCGTTCCCGCAGGTGTGTGCACAAACAAAGGGATCCCTAACTCCTCAACCTCTACACTAGACTCTACAGCTAACTGCCTAGCAAACCGCTCGGAAATGAACGAGTGAGTGGCACCCGTATCAAACAAAACACGAGCGTGCACACCCATGAAAAGAACCATACCTTCCGTGATGTGCTCCGCCTGCTCTGCGTCCTCTCACGCTAAGGCAAACACTCGAGCTTGGGCTCGAGGCCTTCCTGGTCTTCCTGTAGCTGGAGCTGCTACTGCTGAGGCTGGCGCTCCATGCTGAACTCCCTGCTGAAGCCTAGGACTGTACTGAATCTGATGCTTGCTGCTCCTGCTCTTTAAGCACTTCCCCGCCAACTTCCAGCACTCAATACCGCCATGTGCCCTTCCACAGTGAGGACACTCCTTCTTGCCGTTGGGCCTACTACCGGGGAACCACTGTGAAGCTGCCTGGTGACTGCTCACTACCACGGGACGCTGCGGTGACTGGTACGCTGCCTTCTTCTTGTCCTGCCGCTGGAATGGAGGTGCAGATCTCTTCTGTGACGCCTTCTTCTCCTCTAGGTACTGCTCCATCTCGCTCTCCTGCCTACACGCAGTGCTAAGAGCCTCATCTAAGGTATGATGGTCAAATTCCACGAGCCTCGATCGCAGTGATGGCTTAAGGCCCATCACAAACTTCTTCGCTTTCCTGCGCTCATCAGCAATGATATGAGGTGCATACTTAGATAATTCAGCAAACCTGACCTCATACTCAAGTACGGTCATGAAGCCCAGAGTAAGAGTGAGAAACTCTTCTCCATCTTGTCTTGAATATGCTCGGGAACAAACTTGGCCCGAAAGAGCCTCACGAACTCATCCCAAGCTATCTTGATAGCACCGTCCTCAAACCGGGTACGCAGTAAAGAGGAGCACCACACATCGGCTCTCTCCTGCAACAAACTATCCATATGCACCAATCTAGACAAATCTAAACTTAATACAAATACATGCATAATTAGCTAACACATACCTGTAGCATATAGGTGGCCAAGCTAACCTTGTCCTCCTCAGCACACCTAATAGCTCGGAAGATCTTCTCGATCTCCCTCATCCAGCTCTCCGCCAGTAATGGCTGACTCTCCCCCTTAAAAGAGGGTGGAGCCATCCTCTTGAATCGCTCCATGATAGAAGGACCACCATGGCCACGCTCCTGGGGAACTGGAGCTGGAGCCTGAGCATGCTACAACCACAACATAATCAACACATAAACAATATAGCAATCTTACATTTAATGAAAACATACTACTTCTATCTAACATTTCTAACTTGAGCCTCTAGCTGAACCTGAAGTGCAGCTTGGGTATGCGCCTGTGTCTGCATAGCCTACACCAAGCCTTGCATGAACACCCCATAATCAATCGGTGGTGGTGGAGGAAGCACTGTAGGACCCCGTGGTGCTGGGGCCTGCTGCTCACCCCTCTTCTCTCTCCTCTGCTCATCCTCATGAGCAGGAACACCACGCCTACCACGAGAAGCCATAGCCTATAAAACAAATTAATCACAATTAGAAACTAAGTTATTTAATCCCTAACCTTTTCTTAGCTATCTTTTATTCCTTATTAATCATTTTCTACACATGTGGACAATTTCTATAAAGACTTAGCATATATGAAGATGATGATATATATTCATGTACAATCTCAACCTTGGGATACCAATCTCTGTAACGACCCTCCTTATACCGGTACGATTATACCAATCCACGTGGATATAATGAACGCCGTCAAAGTGGGACATTGACCCAATACTAAACAATAGGCTAATATGCACATGAATAACAGGAGTACAACAAAAAATAAATGTACTAATCTTATTCCATCATCAACATTCTATCCACAGTCCATATAGCATTTAAAAGAAATACATATGTCCATAATTTACAATTCCAAAACAAAATTACATTGTCCAAATGAATTTCATAATTCCAGATTACATACTATAAAATGAAAAGTACAACGAATCACATCCACAAAAAAAAGCTACTCCTCAAGCTTGGAGTCACTCCTAACAATCTCCTCTTCAGAAGTGGAGACACCTACCACACCTGTACGCCGAAGCAAGTATGAGTCTAAATAGACTGAGCAAGAAATCTATGCACAACACGCTTACACATGTCATATGCACATGCTGACTTTTAAAGATGAGAAGTAACACATGTTGCATGCTTCATACAATCTAAACTACTATGCATGGAAAACTTATAGCACTAGAACACATGATACATGCTTATAACATTAAACAGTATAACACAATAATCCTACACATGCTTTCCACACACATCTTATAACATGATTTACAATTCAACCATTATCCCTATCATGGAACAATTCTACCAATTTAGAACATGGAATTATGTATGAAGTAAATAGCACACCTAGCATGAATTCTAACCACTTTCACATGCATTTAACACATTTATACTCACATTTTACTTGCTGTTTTGACTAACATAATCACATAAATTTACAATTGTTCACATACTAACTCATTCACTTAACAAATTCACATGCTCATTTACACATTGCACATTTCACAAGCTCACTTACACATATTCACATTTTTCACTTAGTTGCTGTGACACATAGTCCAAACCACCACTAGAAGGACACACATATACACATTCACATACCTATCACCTAGGCAACACAGTGATAGATCTTGGTTAACTACGCAGAACTGGGAGAAGCCCTCTCCACCCTAACTAGTGGTACTTGTCCACCTCCAGGATTTCATCCTAATTGCCCATAGGATATCACACACATTGAACCTTCCCGTAGGGACTTTACTACGGTACAGTTCCATAGCCCTCTATGGTAGCAGTGTCACTAACGGCACATTTATCACATTATCATTTAGTCATACGTTCACATGATACACATGCATGTACTAATTTATATGCTTATATGCATCATTTACATATAAATACATGGATCAGTTTACAAGCATGCTATTTTTATTTCGCAATGCAAATAAACTCCTAATACAATCCTAATCATGTTGTTCATAACTGAATCAACTAATATAACTTGACATGCTGAACATGATCATTTTATCATTTAAATCCATAACAGTACCTACTATTAATAAAACAACATGAAGTTTTTATAGTAGGTTCCAAACAACAAACATATCACATGCTCAATTTTCCATATTTTTCAGATCTGTAAAATAGTTTTAGCAATTAAAACATGATTCAGGCATAATTATCACTAAATTCCTTTAAACAGGTTTCACAATAACACAGTTATACACAACAGTGCTAATACCTGAACACAGTCATCATATAGTCGTAGGAATTTTATGAAACCCTAATACATCATGAATCTAATTAATTAGGAATTATCAAGATTAATTCATGATCATTATCTCATTGCAGAAATTATAATAAATAAGGCTAATTACAGAAATTCATCAGCTATGCATGATATGACCTAGTGACGGCACCTGATCACACGAAATTTTCACAACATATACATACAACCATAAGTCCAAAATCACAGGGTACAGATCAAAGTCACAGTTCTAAAAACTTGAAGAATTTGGCGGCACAGATGTTGCCGCCAACATGGGTTAACGGCACCAGAAGTTGCCGCCGACCAGGGATCCTAATGGCAGAAAATGTTGCCGTTAAGTTCCCGTCTACAGAAGTGCTGACTGAACGCATGAGATTTGGTGAATGGGGGTTCCAGAACACGAGGAAAAGTTTGTAAAAATACCTGAGACCTACTAGACATGGGTAGAGATGGTATGCACATGTTACTTGCCTTTAGAAAAATCTACAGATGGTTTAATTAATCGATGATGCCCTCCTCGGTCAAGCCAAGAAGGAGCCCAAATTTTCATTCGAGCCGGTTCTGTGTTGATGTAGACTGCACACTGGGGTCGAGGAAGCCTTCTTTTATGTTTAGAGCTTCTTCCAATTGATGAGGATCGCCGGAAGATGGCCACAATCGCCAGATCCAAGCCTCCAAAGAACAGGTTTCGCATAGAGTTTGTAGGGTTTCTCAAAGAGCCAAGGAAACCTAATCCGGCCGAAAGAGAGAGTTTTTATAGAACCCAAGGGTCGGGGTACGCAATGGATAGGGTATCCTACCGTTGGGAGACGGTTTCCAAAATAGGGGCCGAAAGAATCGCGGCCATTTCCAGATCTGAAACCACACAATTCTGGGGAAATAGACGTCCACATTTCTGGCCGTGTAGCACCCCGAAAATTTTAATTACAAAAAAATTTGAATAAATGGAAATAAATAATTTCCATAATACAATAGTATTTAAACATACGTATCATTATCGTATGTGCCAAAACACATCGTAAAATTCCATAAAAATTATAAATCAACCCTAAACATTATTACTAAATGTTTCACAAAGAAATTTGTGCCAATAAAAATCGGATTAGCCAAGTTTAAAGTGTTTCACGACTTATTATCGTAATTTATGAATAAGTCGTAAAATCATTATAACACGTACTTGGATGAGTCAGAAAATTAAATAAAAATCATATATGGACTTCAAATAATATCCTCTAATGACCCATCAAGAAATTTGGTCAATAAAAATCATTTGGACTAGGTTTAAGAGTTATAGTGATCAATTATCCAAATTAGGAAACAAGTCGGAAAACCGTTAACACGAAAATACGATGCAACCATAAATTAAATAAAATGTTGGAGAGACTTCCAACATTATATATTGATGACCCTTATCATAATTGGGCCAATGGACAACATTTGGCCCAAAAATCAAATAAAGCTAGAAAATGCATGGAAATTCGTAACTCTAAATAGGCTGAAATTAGAAAGAAGTAATTATAGTTGAATTGGGAAGAGATCTTGCATTCTTGGCAACCCAATTCGTGCTTAACTATGGTGGGATGTTTCCTAAAGCCTCACACACTCTAATGGAGGAAGAAATCCTCAAAATAGGAAACTAATATGTCAAAACAGCAACCTAGCTTTCCTAGTTACAATAGGACTCCTAAACACCTTTGTTGCTTAAATACTCTTCACCCAAACCCTAGGGACGAGTTTAGAACTTGCTGGGGTTGTGTGGAAGAGCTCTTGTTGGCTTAGGAGCTGTGGAACGACCATAAGAGGCTCATCTTCTTCCCCATTGCGTCTTCTGCGACTTGCACAGACAGTCATCTTGAAGTCGACCATAGGTAGGTCAAACCTAAACCAAACCTTGCAAGGCTTATACCCCTGGAAAGAGGGTCAAGTATACGTTCTAACCCAAGTGGAATGCCCAAATTCCATGTAGTATACACGGAGCAGTAAGCGTTGTCCTCCAAGTGGTCTGAACTCAGGTTTTCTAGAAAAATGAGACTTCTTCAACCCAGAAGGTAGGTTTTATCGGGCCAAACCTTAACATATCCTATACCAATGTGTAGAGCATCAAGATAACTTTCATTTCCCACTGGTTTCATCGAATTTCATTGAGTAGATTTTGAACTACAAGCGTTTTCCCAAAGTCGCGCACTGTCAGGGTTTTTCCCGTTCTTTATTTGCTGCATGCGATTTGAACCGAATTAGAGCAAACCCCAACATGAAAGCTTTCCTGATAGTTGTCCTCGTCATGTCTTGTGTTGAACGTTTTGTCTAAATGTTATTAGTTAGAGAGTTATAAGCGTGGTAATAGGGTTATTGCATGAAACTATGGTTTCAGGTTGCACTTGGCCTGACATTGTGTTCGACTTGATTAAAGCCTATCGAAACCATCCTTATTTTCTAATTCTGATTTACTGGAAACACCTTGGTATGTCTAGGTTGTTTTAAAACTAGTTTCGTTATTTTTCATACACTGTACAATTTGTTCTCTATTTCGGAAGTACCCTGTGTCAATATATGGCAGTTCTGGACCGCAATCCAAGAACATGTCCTTGCTCTGTCAGAGTCAGGCGCAGCCCCTGTGAATGCGATGGCCCAATAGGCCGCGTTCTGAGGTCTTGTCGTGACTGCCCACACCGTCACGATCTGATCGCGGAGAAGCGATCCGTCGCGACCGTGCTGCCTGATCTGACTGCCCCGTCGCGTTCTTCACATCACCTTGTCGCAATCTGCTCCCGATCCGTCGCGACCTGACCCAGGCCTGACAGCCCCTGTCACTTTTCTTATATAAACCTGTCGCGACCTGACCCCGGGCCTGACAGCCCTGTCGCTTTCCTTATATGTACCTGTCGCGATCTCAGGAATTTTGCATTAAACCTCCACTTACCTTCTTGCAAACCTAACCACTATACCCGAGGTCTGGTTAAGATAATATTTAGTATGTAAATTGTCTGTCTTGGATCTGATCATTACATGCTGTCTATTTAATGGCTTAAAAGTGTTAAATCCATTTAAAAAGCTTTAAGTACACGAACATTATTCTAATTGCTTTCCTAATGACATGACTATTCATGTGACTGTTGATTAACTCTTCGAACTGTTCTAGCTTCTTAAATGATGAATTGTTATCTTAAAATTCATGAAATCCATGTTTAGTTAAGTGCATAGTTTCCCTTCATGCTATCATGTTAAAGTGTTTTCCACATGTCCGAGACCGATGGTTTGTGAATTGAGACATGCGTACCGCACTACACACTCGCACTATTAGGCATCCCCTTTCTTGGGAAATTGGAAACTCTCTACCGGTCATTCCGAATCGGTAGACTAGTGACCTTTTCACCAAGGCCTCCGTAAATCTCCTCTGACCATGGATTCCCACATGGCCGACGAGTTGGTTGTACCATTGAAGTTCCCTGAAGATAGCGTGCACTTCCTTTCTCTTCTTGATCTCGTGAGTGTGATTTACAATCTAGACTAAAGTCATTAATGTAAAGATTGAAATAAAGTATAAATCGTACCGTTATGTTGCCAAATTTATCTCTTGACCATTGTTATCATGAAATCATGTTCAACTACTTATTACTTGTTCTCATCATCATCATGAACATGACATTACACATGCTTACTTATTGAAACCCTAATTGCCATTATTAATGACTGTAGGTATCTACATTTAAAAATTTACATGAGATGCTGACAGGGCACGGCGTGTGTCCAAGGGCTCCAATCTAGCCCCAATGACGACGAGTCATAGATATACTGTTAACCATGGGGTATAATGATTACTGGCATTGCATCTGCACTGGGAGTCTTGCTTGCTTGTTGAATGATAGATACAATAACCACATACACGTGTCCTAGTGTACATTCTTGATGGATCTTTTCTTGGTGTACATTAGTGTCTATGTGCCTGATTAGTGTTACTTGATCGTGCTCGTACATTCTTGCTTGCTTGCTTGCGTGATATGACCATCCTGCATTTAATGCAATTAGTGATATCTTGCGTTCTTGGCATCAAGTGAATTCTTGCGTGCTTGTACAAAGTGATCTATTGCTAGTTCTATCTTGTCATCTTGTTCAAAAATCTTGTTCTATCATAATCACTCTCTCTAGCTTGTTTTATATATCATGTTTTAACGAGTTTTATTCGTACTTGCATATCATTCATCGTACTTGCCTAGTTCTAAAATGTTAATCACTTATATCATTGCCCGCACATTGAGATATAAATCCTACTGGGCTAGTTTGCTCATCCCCTACTTTTACCCAATCTAGGTGACTATGAAGTTCAAGAGGAAGAGCAAGTCGAGGGTGGGAATGCGTCCGAGTGAAGAGCGTTCCAATTATGAGTCTATCTATAGTTAGTTTATTTTGAGTGGTAGAACAATGTAGTAGGAAGTGAGGTATTATGTACTTTTTCTTTTATTGAGTCTTAGTCCTGTAATAGTTTCCATTTAGAATATAATGAGTTGAGATTTGAATAAAAGATTAGTTGAGTTCAATATTTGGGCCCTATGATGATGTATGTTGTTATACATTTAGTGCGTGCTAGCTAGAGGCTTATTTGCCGACTGTTCACGTCTCGGGATATCGACTCAAATTATTATTTCAAATTATTAATTAATATCCGCTGCGTAATTCTCAGGACGTGACAGTTTAGTGGTATCAAAGCCTAGGAACACCAAATAGGATGTATGTCTCAGGAATAGGAGATACATATGGAACCTAGGTCATGGAAATTAAATACAGTATCTGGTGAGAAGGGGTAGAGACTGGAAACATGTTAGCAAGAATTAAACACTCCTACCTATTGACTCTGATAATGTATCTAGAGACATTAATTGGTTTCCATTCTTTTCTCACGAACCCTCATAACTCTTGCACTCAACTGCAATGGCTCGCAACCAATGGCAAGCTATGCAAGAAACAGTAGCTGGATTGACTCCGGCCCTGCAAAATGTGGTTCAGGCTGGAAATCAGGCTGCTACAGTTAGAAATGGAGCCGGTGATTTGCACCGTAATTTTAAGAGTTTGAACCCTCCTCGTTTCTCTAGATCCCCTGATCTGGACGAAGCAGAGAACTGGCAGGAGGAGATAGAAAGGATCTTCCAAGTCATGCAATGCACTAACAGGGAGAAGGTGGTACTGGCCACTGTCCAATTCACTAAGGATGCTCGAGCATGGTGGAAGGCCACATCGGCCCACCTGCCTAATGTTGGCGAACTGGAGTGGGCCGGATTTCTGGAGATATTTCGGGGAAAGTATTTCTCTGAGAGAGTCAAGGAGAAGAAGGCAGAGGAGTTTGCCGCACTAAAACAGAAAGGGATGTCCGTGGCTGAGTATGAGGCTCAGTTCGCGCGTCTGGCTGTGTATGCCCCACATCTGGTGGGAACGGAAAGATTAAAGGCTAACCGTTTCATGGACGAGCTCAAGCCCATGTTCATCGAGAAGCTCAGACCTCACAACCTCCAAACCTACACTGAGATGGTCCAAAGAGCTCAACTGGTAGAAGACACTATGGCTAAGGTGGAAGGCATGAGGGGGAAAGACATCTCAAAACCGACTTTTACAAAAAGGGGAGCAGTCGATACAACTGGAATAACTACAACAACAAAAGGCCAACCACAGGGAAGGACTATGGCATGGAGAAAAAGATCAAAGTAGAAGTCACAATGACAGTGGAGTATTGTAAATTTTGCAACAAGCCTGGGCACCAAGCGGACAAGTGCTGGAAGAAGGTCGGGGCTTGCTTGCGATGTGGGAGTCATGAACATCGTATACCGAATTGTCCCATGCTGAAAGACCAAGTTGGAAGGAACCAGAGAGTGGTAAAGCGTCTAGGACGCGTGAATGCAATAACACAAGCGGAGCTCCTGGAAGGAGGTATGATTGTTAAACCCCTTAGACTGATCTTATGATGTTTTCTTATTAGTACATTTCTAAGTGGGGGAGATCATTAAGGAGAAATTAGAGAGGAATAATCTAGTAATTATACCATAGTTCATCTGGTGGATCAAGATGGAGTTATAACAGCCGTGAAAGAAATAGGAGTGGAAGGACCCAAATCGATAATACGATGGCTATATGTTTAGAGGATGGACTAGCATCTACGATGCGAAAACAAGTTAGAAGAATTAAATCCGAATCGACCTCAAGGGTCATAACTATCAAAAGACAATTAATGATCTATGAATTTGGGGACCAAATTCCCTTAAGTGGGGGAGGGTGTAGCACCCCGAAAATTTTAATTATAAAAAAAATTGAATAAATGGAAATAAATAATTTCCATAATACAAGAGTATTTAAACATACGTATCATTATCGTGTGTACCAAAACACATCGAAAATTCCGTAAAAATTATAAATCAACCCTAAACATTATTACTAAATGTTTCACAAAGAAATTTGTGCCAATAAAAATTGGATTAGCCAAGTTTAAAGTGTTTCACGACTTATTATAGTAATTTATGAATAAGTCGGAAAATCATTATCACACGTACTTGGATGAGTCAGAAAATTAAATAAAAATCATATATGGACTTCAAATAATATCCTCTAATGACCCATCCAGAAATTTGGGTCAATAAAAATCATTTGGACTAGGTTTAAGAGTTATTGTGATCGATTATCCAAATTAGGAAATAAGTCGGAAAACCGTTAACACGAAAATACGATGCAACCATAAATTAAATAAAATGTTGGGGAGACTTCCAACATTATATATTGATGACCCATTATCATAATTGGGTCAATGGACAACACTTGGCCCAAAAATCAAATAAAGCTAGAAAATGCATGGAAATTCGTAACTCTAAATAGGCTGAAATTAGAAAGAAGTAATTATAGTTGAATTGGGAAGAGATCTTGCATTCTTGGCAACCCAATTCGTGTTTAACTATGGTGGGATTTTTCCTAAAGCCTCATACACTCTAATGGAGGAAGAAATCCTCAAAATAGGAAACTAATATGTCAAAACCGCAACCTAGATTTCCTAGTTACAATAGGACTCCTAAACACCTTTGTTGCTTAAATACTCTTCACCCAAACCCTAGGGACGAGTTTAGAACTTTCTGGGGTCGTGTGGAAGAGCTCTTGGTGGCTGAGGAGCTGTGGAACGACCACAAGAAGCTCATCTTCTTCCCCGTTGCGTCTTCTGCGACCTGCACAGATAGTCATTTTGAAGTCGACGAAAGGTAGGTCAAACCTAAACCAAACCTTGAAAGGCTTATACCCCTGGAAATAGGGTCAAGTCTACGTTCTAACCCAAGTGGAATGCACAAATTCCATGCAGTATATACGGAGCAGTAAGCGTTCTCCTCCAAGTGGTCTGAACTCGGGTTTTTTGGAAAAATGAGACTTCTTCAACCCAGAAGGTAGGTTTTATCGGGCCAAACCTTAACATATCCTATACCAATGTTTAGAGCATCAAGTTAACTTTCATTTCCCACTGGTTTCATCGAATATCATTGAGTAGATTTTGCACTACAAGCGTTTTCTCAAAGTCGCACACTGTAAGGGTTTTTCTCGTTCTTTATTTGCTGAATGTGATTTGAGACCTAATTAGAGAAAACCCCCAACATGAAAGTTTTCCTACTAGTTGTCCTAGTCATGTCATTTGTTGAACGTTTTGTCTAAATGTTATTAGTTAGAGAGTTATAAGCATGGTAATAGGGTTGCTGCATGAAACTACGGTTTCAGGTTGCACTTGGTCTGACGTTGTGTTTGACTTGATTAAAGCCTATCGAAACCATCCTTATTTTCTAATTCTGATTTACTGGAAACACCTTGGTATGTCTAGGTTGTTTTAAAACTGGTTTCGTTATTTTTCATACACTGTACAATTTGTTCTCTATTTTGGAAGCACCCTGTGTCAATATATGGCAGTTCTAGACCGCAATCCAAGAACATGTCCTTGCTCTGTCAGAGTCAGGCGCAGCCCCTGTGAACGCGACGGCCCGATAGGCCGCATTCTGAGGTCTTGTCACGACAGCCCACACCGTCACGATCTGATCGCGGCGAAGCGCTCCGTCGCGACCGTGCTGCCTGATCTAACTGTCCCGTCGCGTTCTTCACATCACCTTGTCGCGATTTACTCCCGTTCCGTCGCGACCTGACTCGGGCCTTACAGCCCCTGTCACTTTCCATATATGAACCTGTCGCGACCTGACGCCGGGCCTGACAGCCCTATCGCTTTCCTTATATCTACCTGTCGCGATCTCAGGAATTTTGCATTAAACCTCCACTTACCTTCTTGCAAACCTAACCACTATACCCGAGGTTTGGTTAAGGTAATATTTAGTATGTAAATTGTCTGTCTTGGGTCTGATCATTACATGCTGTCTATTTAATGGCTTAAAAGTGTTAAATCCATTTAAAAAGCTTTAAGTACACGAACATTATTCTAATTGCTTTCCTAATGACATGACTATTCATGTGACTGTTGATTAACTCTTCGAATTGTTCTAGCTTCTTAAATGATGAATTGTTATCTTAAAATTCATGAAATCCATGTTTAATTAAGTGCGTAGTTTCCCTTCATGCTATCATGTTAAAGTGTTTTCCACGAGTCCGAGACCGATGGTTTGTGAATTGAGACACGCGTACCGCACTACACACTCGCACTGTTAGGCAGCCCCTTTCTTGGGAAATTGGAAACTCTCTACCGGTCATTCCGAATCGGTAGACTAGCGACCTTTTCACCAAGGCCTCCGTAAATCTCCTCTGACCATGGATTCCCACATGGCCGACGAGTTGGTTGTACCATTGAAGTTCCCTGAAGATAGCGTGCACTTCTTTTCTCTTCTTGATCTTGTGAGTGTGATTTACAATCTAGACTAAAGTCATTAATGTAAAGATTGAAGTAAAGTATAAATCGTACCGTTATGCTGCCAAATTTATCTCTTGACCATTGTTATCATGAAATCATGTTCAACTACTTATTACTTGTTCTCATCATCATCATGAACATGACATTACACATGCTTACTTATTGAAACCCTCATTGGCCATTATTAATGACTGTGGGTATCTACAATTAAAAATTTACATGAGATGCTGACAGGGCACGGCGTGTGTCCAAGGGCTCCAATCTAGCCCCAATGACGGCGAGTCATAGATATACTGTTAACCATGGGGTATAATGATTACTGGCATTGCATCTGCGCTGGGAGTCTTGCTTGCTTGTTGAATGATAGATACAATAACCACATACAAGTGTCCTAGTGTACATTCTTGATGGATCTTTTCTTGGTGTACATTAGTGTCTACGTGCCTGGTTAGTGTTACTTGATCGTGCTCGTACATTCTTGCTTGCTTGCTTGCGTGATTTGGCCCTCCTGCATTTAATGCAATTAGTGATATCTTGCGTTTTTGACATCAAGTAAATTCTTGCGTGCTTGTACAAAGTGATCTATTGCTAGTTCTATCTTGTCATCTTGTTCACAAGTCTTGTTCTATCATAATCACTCTCTCTAGCTTGTTGTATATATCATGTTTTAACGAGTTTTATTCGTACATGCATATCATTCATCGTACTTGCCTAGTTCTAAAATGTTAATCACTTATATCATTGCCCGCACATTGAGATATAAATCCTACTGGGTTAGTTTGCTCATCCCCTACTTTTACCCAATCTAGGTGACTATGAAGTTCAAGAGGAAGAGCATGTCGAGGATGGGAATGCGTCCGAGTGAAGAGAGTTCCAATTATGAGTCTATCTATAGTTAGTTTATTTTGAGTGGTAGAACAATGTAGTAGGAAGTGAGGTATTATGTACTTTTTCTTTTATTGAGTCTTAGTCTTGTAATAGTTTTCATTTGGAATATAATGAGTTGAGATTTGAATAAAAGATTAGTTGAGTTCAATATTTGGGCCCTATGATGATGTATGTTGTTATACATTTAGTGCGTGCTAGCTAGAGGCTTATTTGCCGACTGTTCACGTCTCGGGATAACGTCTCGAATTATTCCGCATTAAATATCCACTGCATAATTCTCGAGATGTGACAGGCCGTCTACTAGGAGTTGGCGTCCATCGATCTGGACGTCGACTCTCCTTTAATGTCCATGCATGTTGACGTTAACATGCACTTCGGCTAGAACACAGAAATGACTAAATCATACATACACACTATATACATATACATATACATATATTATATAATGTATAACTTAAACACCATATATACAATGTAAATAAAGCAACATATACATGATTGACAATCATATACATATGTACAACATTATTTAATATAAATTATACAGAATTAAACACATATATACATATACCTCTATATACACATGCACATAACTATATACACAAAGCAACTCATCACTACATGACACAGTCTAAATAAGGAGCAAAATTCGAGGGCCTTACATATAAAGGCTACTAAATCCTAGTTAGTACCAGCAGAAGCCCCCTTTCACTGGTCTTATGCCTGTTTCCTTCTTCCTGTTGTCAGTGATGTAGACTAACCCCTAGCTGAATGGGATAGTCTGCACAATATCTTCTACTTCAATTCTTGGGAAGGCACTAACCGGTTCTACTCTCAATTTAATCTAAGTTCTCTATGTGTCTATGTTTGCGTCTATTTTTGAGAGGGAGAGGGAGAGAGAGATGAGTCATTGCGTCAAAAATTGGGACATTGATGATACGCTTCCAAATCCCTCCACCGCCATTGCCACAACCACCAACACCACCAAGATCCACACCCCCATACTGGTGAGTCCACTAGCTTCACCAAGATTTCTCCTTCTTCCATCATCGTAGTAGGTCATGATTTGGGAAGACCTACTTACATTATTGTCATCTAGACTACGGATGTCTAAGAAGGGTGTTGGGAAGCGCTAATGCGGCTAGAGATTTGAGGAGAGAGCACACTACCACCACACATTGGAGACTCAAGAACACACGCCTGAGGCCGCCCGTCTACCTGCCCATTCATAGTCTCTGCCCACCAAAGATATGGGTTTCGGTCAAGCGGCCGCCAGAGTTCTAGGTTTTACCGATGCTTCTGGCGCCGCTAATGGCGGTATAAGGATGGTTAAAATTGGAAGTCACCATATTTACTTAAGGTGTTGGGGCTTGGTGGTCTTGGAGACAAAATCCGAGATTAGGTTTACCATTATCCTTCTTGTCATCACAATTCTTGGCAAAGTGCCCCGACTTTCCATAAACATTGCGACCTCCTTTTTAGACTATTTATTGTGCTTTTTCCCTTTAGCCTTAGTTTTGACTCATTTGGTAATTGGGTTTCCTAGAATTTTGTAACCTAGGATTGGCATTTTGGAGCCTTGGATGATTCTCAATCTTGTTCTAGTTAGGATTCTCTATGTTTATTGAGGCCAAGCCAATTCACAAGCATAGCACAAATCTATTACCCCTTGTCCCAACTCAAAAGTGAGTTGTACACTTTTCAAACAAAACTATCAAAACATGCAGTACGAGACAAAATAAAAGGTAGATGAAATTTGAGTCAACACCAGGAAGGTATCATCTCCAACATAGAGGACCCATTAGCCATCTGACAACACATAATCCAGTTTTCTAATGAACATTTAACCAGTTGTCAATGAATTAGAAGGATTGGAAAGCAGCAAACCGCCACCACCATCCTCAATCCAAGAATCCCCACTAATGTGTGGTGTTCAAAGAATTAATTTATCAGTGAGAAAGAAAAGGAGGAAAAAAAAATGAAGGAGAAATGTTGTTGTTTTAATTCTATTTTGGTTACCAAAGGTGGAGGTGAAAGCAATAACAACATATATGTACAACTCCAAAAGCTTCCCTTGTTGAACCACTCTTATATTTTATCTTTTTATTTTGATGAAAATAAAATTCATGATTATCATAAATATAATTAATATATTCAGTATCATTTTCTAACATAATTATTGTATTTTCCATCGCCTGTAACTTTGTAGCAACCTGTATTTTTTTCAAAAAATAATAATAAAAAAAGTTTAATAATAATAAAAATAAAAAGCAAGTAGATCAAATTAAAGAAAAGAGAATTAAATAAAACCCATCAAATGAAAATAAGTAATGGGCTCTATTAAATGGACCTATTAGAAATTAGTGGGCTAAAATAGAGATTTTAAAAAGGGGAATAATAGAGAAATACCCAAAATTCGTAACTAAAATATTACTTAAATAGAAAAGAGATATTTAATGCATAAAAAATAGAAGTTTGAATTAGAATTGGATTCCTAAACCTACCCCAATTGATTGGCCACGAAATTCCCTCTCTCCCAACCCAAATAGGAGATCTCTTGCTTAAAAAGGGGAGAAGAAAATAGGAAATTTGGAATTTAATAGAAGTTAGACTTAAACTAGGAAATGGAATAGGGAGAAGCTTAAATACTTCTCTTAAACCCTCATGGCCGGCCCTAGCTCGTGCCAAGAGGTTCCTGGACCAGGAGGCGAGGCCAAGAGGAGGAGAATTCGTGGAGAAGAGGGATCTCTCAAGTTCTTCCCCGAGTTCTTCAAGCTCTTAATCCTAGAAGAGGAAAACAATCAAAGGTAGGCATTCTCACGAGCATAAACCATGAAAATTTATCTGTAGGGTGTTGTGTCCATTGGGAACAAAAGCTCTTTGGTTTCATAATCTTTCATCGAGCATATCCTTCGTTCTTGATTTTTCATGTTCTGCAACTTACCTGACCCCGAACCCTCTTCTTAACTCTTGATCTCCTTGTATACTCAACCCCATGCCACAAGATTTCTACTGTAGGAACTGATGCATGTTAGGCATATTTTGCCCCTAAAAGCCCTAAATTTGATTCATCCTATCTTGTGAATTTAATTGTTGACCTCAACTATGTACTATTTCATGTTCATCATGAATACCCATGTTTAAAACATGTCTAAAACCTGATTGTTTTCTAATTCCTATTTATTGTAAGTACCCTTGCATGTCTAGGTCATTTTGCAACTAGTTTCATGATTTTTCATTGACTATACAATTAGTTGTGATTTTCTGAATCACCCAGTGTCAAATAGGGGAAGTTCTGGCCCGTAATCCAATGTAATGTCCTTTCCCTGTCGGACTCGGGCGCAGTCCCTGTGAACGCGACGGCCCGATAGGCCGCGTTCACAAGGGCCGTCATGACAGTGCCCTCTGTCGCGATCTGATCGCGACATGGGCTTGTCGTCGCGATCTACTGCCCGACCTGACTAGGCCTGTCGCGACCTGTACCAGACCCCGTCGCGACCCTCATTAGGGTACGTCGTGATCTGGGTTTTTTTGCAAGAAACCCCCTGTCTCAGCAATGCTTGATTATCTACAGTGTTTGTACTCTTGTTTAATAGTCATACATACAGAAAATAACACTTGTTATAAATTAAACATTCATGTATGATTAAAAGAAGTGTAGTGAATGCTCAGAAAATGAAAACGAAAATAATAGCCCAAAAGGAAAGTCCCGTACCAGATGCGGACTTGAGAAGAGGGGTGGCCAAGTGCTATGACCACCCTTCTTCCCTCCGTTTTTGGTTGGGAAACCCCTTTCTAGGTGTGTAGGGAAGTGGCCTACGTGCCTAGAGTGTGTGGGAAGGTGTGAGCAACATGTAAATACTAAAGAAAGTAGAAAGGAAAGAGAGGAAGAGGGGGGAGTTGATCCTCGTTTGCAGGCGTTGAAGACTCCTTGCAGGGCTCCTCCAGCTCCAAAAGAACCCTCCTAGACGTCCCAAGTGTTGAGAGAAGCAAGAGGATGAGTGATGGAAGGTAGGGTGCAACTTTCTCTCTCCTCTCTCAAAAGGGTAGCATGTGGACGTCCAGCCTCTCCTCTCCCTCTTAGAAGACCAGAGAGGGAGTTAAATAGGCAGTGGGGTCGGAGCTTGGGAGCTTTGGATGCTTAGTGTGAAGAAACACACTTCACACACTTGGCAATCCATGCATAAAGGCTCCAACCAATGAGGAGAGGCCAAGTAGGATTTTTACTAGGTCAAGGGGGTGCCATGGTGGCCAATATGCCCATTGGGAACGGCTCCATGCGGTGCATGGGTGAGAGAATGGCGCAAGTGGGCTAGATTCTCGAGGTAGTTGTGCAGACCAAGTAAACCAGGTTGACACCAACCGATCCTGCCGCCAACACCATGCAGACGTCCAGAGATGTGGACGCCAATCGAGGTAAATGTCCAGGGTGCTTGACGTCAACATGTAGTCGGCGGCCATCGATGCTGTCGTCTACATGGCATCTGAGGCAGGTCAACAAACGGTCAAACGGGCCTTATTGGGCCAAAGAGCCACGCGGGGATGGGCCAAATCTTGCGTCTACAAATGCCCCTCCGAGACATCTGGTCTTGCAAGGGAGCAGAGCAGACTGAAAGGTTGGTGTCTCGGTAAACAAAGGACGTGAAGATTTAATGGAAGGGCCATCTCTGAGGATAGGAAATCTAGCAAGCCAAACGAATGAGTTAGGCTAGAAACAAGTGACGAATCGTTTGAGAGACAAATGTGGGTAAGAGGAAGAGTGATCTACCCGTGTAACTACAACTGCAACCCAACGGTAGGGTCCCTGGCATAGCCGTGTCAGACTTTGACTAGTTTCCTGTGTGTCTGAGTCAAAGGAGTTGTAATATGACGGTTGAATCAGGAGAGTCTCATAATCGGAGCTTGTGGGCTCGCTCGCCTAATCAGGACGTCTGTCCCGAATTTAGGAGGTCGTAGAGACAAGGAGTTGGTTTATCTCTCAAAAGATTATCAAAAGATTCTAACTGGAATCAACGTTCGGAAGGCCTGAAGTCCGGAATTAAGCTCGCGATTGGTGAAGGCTCAAATGAACTCAATAAGGCTGCTTGACTATTTGTGAAAGTCACGGTGGGACAACTTGGAAAATGGACAACAAAACTCTGATATCAAGCTTGGACGTTCAAGAAAGATGCTGACCTGGTAGGCTACCTGAGCACGGGGAGCCATGGAGCAATCGAGGAGAATCACCAATTTTTTTTTTCTTGAATCAGTGAGAAAATGTTAGCAGTGAAGACCTAAATGCATGCTGGTGTGGGTTGCCTATCTAAAAAATGCAAGTTAGAACCAGAGGAAAATTCTAAAGGCCATACGAATAACTGAGGGATCGCAAACCCATCACGGTTTTTGGTAAAGGGGAATTCAGGGTTCACAGTCACCAAATTATTTGCCTCTGGTGGGGTCCTACGTTAGACATACCTGTAACGCTCAAGGCCGCATGAACGTTCTGAATCCGAAGTGCGGCTTGTGCTTAAAATATCTGCAAAACAACTTGAAGCACAAGATAAAGGATAATGGCCATATGAAAAATATGACTTTTAAAAATTTCTGGGGAGTAAACGTCCACATCGATGGCCTCCAGATACCAGTTAACGGCAACACATATTGCCGCTAACCAGACACTGACGTCAACCGATCTGGACGTCTATTGGCCAGCGGATCAGGCCGAAAACATAGGTGGTAGGAGTCCATGGGGACTCTCCCATCTTCTACCTCCGTCCCTCTCTGTTCCTGCTGCGAACCAGAGACTTTGGAGAGGATCTGAAGCAACGAAATGGCCTCTCCATCGACCGGACAGTCCACAAGCATGAACCCGGGGATCCTGAGCGAGGTTCCAGGACATCTGAGCACCATACTGGCCAGTGGGGAGGTAAGTGATGCTCATTTTTGCTATTTTTTAAGAACTGAAAATGCCCCCAAACTTCTCCCTTACAGAACCCTCTTGTGTAGGAGGTGCCCTCATTCTCGAGCCAAGGCCAGGTACGAGCCTTCTCTTGGCTCATGAATCTGATGAACGCCATCATGCTAGACATGCGAAGCTACATCAGAATGTGGAATCTGAGCTTCATGGTGGTACTGGCGAAGAACATGAAGGAGATGTGGTGGGGGTTTGATGCTCTAGGAGCGCTGGTGGAATGGTGGCATCCACACACACACACTTTTGTGTTCCAGGCGTTCGAGGCGAGTGTGCTGCTGGAGGAGGTGGAGCTGTTCTTGAAGAACCGGGTGCTGAAGAAGCGCCGGGAGCAGCAGCGACAGACCCAGAAGGAGGCGGCCGGGAGGATGGGATCTGTGTTCGGATCTCTTGATGACATAATGTCATTGGGAGATCCGTCCGTCGGACGAGGAGGAGGAGTATGACCAGAGGCCTCGACTGCGACGAGACCTCCCGTCCCGGACCGACGTCGGGAGAGGGAGGATGAGGAGGTGAGCAGCTCGTGTAGGCCGAGGCCTAGCAAGGGGGAGAGGAGAGAGGAGTGATACTTTGTACCACCAGGGGTATGCCCCTGTCATGATATGTACAGAACTTCAACCTTTATAGTGGATTTTTGTGGACTTTTATCATTTGTGCACTTGAATGGTTTGCTTTTGTGTACTTTGGTTCCTGCATCCACAACACTTAAGAGAAAAGTTAGTGTAGATCTATCTTTAGCCCCTTGCCTAAGTGATGTACCTTTCTTGAGATCTGGTTAAGGGCTAATGTCTAATCAAAGGAAAGAACATAAGTAAAATAACCGAAGGGAAATATGCACATGCATTTTTTTTAGTTTTTTTTTATTTTCTTGATTTTCAAAAATAAGAGGAAGATATGTACATGGGGAAAATATATACATCGAGAGACTCTCTTTTGGTTCTTTTTTGTCATTTTTTTTTGGACTCTAAAATACATATTCATCACATGTCAAAGCATAGGGTCTGTGTGATCTACTTAACCACGGAGGTCATGAATAAGGAGGATCGTGCATGAATTCCTTGATGTGGAAATTGCCCCTAGCCTTCTTGATATTTTCCACCACGGAAGGTCTTATATAATCAAATTTGCCCCTAGAGGGAGGAATTTGGAAGAAATAAGTAGGAAGTCATGCGAGGATTTGGTTTGAACCACTTTCTGTTTCCAAACCAACATCTCACACTAAAAGACTTGGTCAACAATTGTTTGCAGGGGAATTCTTCTTCTTATTTGATTTCAGGGGTGGAGGTACGTACTTTTTGCTACCTCCTTGATTTGGTCAGCCTTTTCCTGGGTACGTACTTTTTGCTACCCTTTTTTGACCTTTTTGGCTTTTCTTTCCCCCTTTAGGGTTGATTTAGGATTTTGTCCCTTGCTTTTTCTTGATTGCCCTTGTTTATTGTGACCTTGTCCTTTAGATGGGAGTGGATGGTCCCCTACTCGTAGTTTGCTCCGCTTCCAGACGTGACCGAGCTGGAGAAGAATAGGGGAAACATATTGACCGGATTAGACTATCCGAGTGTACTTGTGATTTTCCAGCTAGAGGGCTATATCTTAACATCGTGTGGTGTGTGAACAAACCCTACCTCACTAATGACCAAGTGGAAAAGTAGAGACTTAAACCTACACCATTAACAGGTGATGAATAACCGATTTGACAGACTGACTGACTAAGGATAGAATTTTTTGAGGTAGACTGCGTTCCACGGATATGACAACTCCACTCCTTCGGCGTTTGCCAACCTATATCGTTCCCTGAATATACTTCCTTGACAACGAACGGACCTTCCCAATTTTCTTGCAATTTGCTCTAGGGACCTGGTGCCTTTATGATTTTACGCTTTAGGACCATCTCACCCACTTCGAATTTTCTCTCAAGAACTCTTTTAGCGTAAAAACGTGCAATTCTCTGACGGTAGACTTGAGCATGGTCAGCCGCTATCATTCGCCTTTCTTCTAAGAGTTCAAGTTGTGCCAGCAAGGCCTCCCGACGTTGATCGGGGTCAAGCTCGGAATCCAGTTGAACTCTAAGTGAAGGGACGAAGATCTCATATGGGAGTATTGCATTTGATCCATATGTCAAAGCATAGGGAGTTTGCTCTGTAGGAGTCGAGACCGAGGTGCCATAAGCCCAAAGAGCTTCAACCAAGCGATCTGGCCAGTCAGCATTGTTGTGAGATTTGCATGTTTTCTTTATAATTTTGATGAGAGTTTTATTAGTAGCTTCCGCTTGTCCATTACCTTGTGGATAATATGGGGATGAATGATGCAAGTTAATTCCATATTTACCACACATGTCGCGAAGCTCCTGTGATGTGAATTGAGGTCCATTGTCGGTGACGATGTCCCGAGGCACGCCGAACCTTGCAAGGATGTTGCGCTTGATGAATTTGACCATTGTTGAAGCTTTGACCTCTATGAATGCTCTGTGGCAGTCAGAATGAAGGACTTCTTACGGATTTCTCCAGTTCTGTCCGCAAGTGGACCGACCACGTCGAATGCCCACATGGCGAAAGGCCATGGAGCAATGAGAGGGTGAAGAGAAGAGGAAGGAGCATGAATTTTGTCACCGTGCAATTGGCATTTAGTACAGTGACGGACAAAATGACGACAATCTTCTTCCATGGTAGGCCAATAATAGTGTCTTAGCAACTTTTGGGCAATTTCTCTACCATTAACATGGCCACCACATTCACTAGAGTGAGCGGCTTCAACAACATCTTGAGACTCGATTTCATCGAGGCAACGAAGATAGACCCCACTGAGAGACTTTTTGTACAGAATGCCACCTATGATCTTGTAACGCTCCGACACGCGGCGAATGGCCCGTCTATCAGCAGAGGTGGCATAATCGGGGAAGGATTCATCTTTGAGAAAGTTCTCGATGTCAAAATACCAAGGATGACCATCTTCGAGGTCGATTTCTGGCTCTTTCGAGAGTGCAAGGACCCGAAGGGATAGAGAAGGAGACGTGAGTTGAGAAAACCAAGGATCTACATTGGAAGGGACTCTCACCTTTGAACAGAGACGGTTTTAGAAGATTTTCCCCAAAGGGATGGAATGGAAGAAGCTAAGGAAGCGAGTGAATCTGCTAGGATATTCTGAGCCCTAGGAGTGTGAACTAGGGTGAGCTTCCTAAACTGCCGGACCACCTTTCCTACCAACTCTTGGTATGGTTTCAACATGGGGTCCCGGGTCTGGTACTTGCTAAGAGATTGTCGGAGTATCAACTGCGAATCACCAATTATCCTTAACTCCTTGACTCCGAGCAATAATGCCATTTTCAGCCCAACTAAGAGCGCCTCATACTCGGCCACATTGTTCGTGGCTCAGAAGGTTAACTGGTAGGCGTGCGGAATGACTACCCCTTCCGGTGAGAGGAGGACTGCCCCTATTCCACACCCTTTGGAATTGAGGGCCTCGTCGAAGTAAAGTACCCACGAAGGTTCAACATCAATAATGGCTCCTAACTTTTCATCGGAAAGCTTTCATCGACGGGAGAGCAAGAAGGTAAGGGTGGTGGGCCAAATGCTCAGCAATAGCGTGCCCCTTGATCGACTTTTGGTTGACGTAGGTGACATCAAATTGATTGAGGAAACTCTGCCACCTCATCACACGACCAGTCAGGACAGGCTTTTCAAGCAAGTACCGAATTGGGTCCATACGCACCAGAAGTTTCACTTCATGAGCAGGAAATAATGCTTTAACTTATGGGCAACCCAGACGACGGCTGCACACGTCCTTCCATAGCGGTGTACTTCTTTTCAGCTTCATTGAACAACTTGGATAAATAATACACCGCTCTCTCCTTCTTCTCGTCGTCATATTGGGCAAAACTGCTCTATTGAATCTTCGGTGGTTGACACATAGAGCAGTAAAGGCCGACCCGGGACCGGAGGAGCGAGAATAGGGAGATTGAACAGATGCTCTTCAACTCATCAAAGGCCTTTTGACATTTCTCGTTCCAATCAACTTAGCCTCTCCTCTAAGCATCCATAGAAGGCTTACAACGGATTGAATGCTGGGAGATGAATCTCCTAATAAACTGAAGTCTGCCTATTAGCCCTCTAACTTCTCTGATATTCCTAGGAGGAGGCATGTCGATTATGGCTTTGGCCTTGTTGGGGTCAATCTCAATTCCCCGCTTGCTTACTATGAACCCCAGCAATTTCCCCGAGGAGACACTAAAGACACACTTCTTAGGGTTCATCTTAAGATTGTGTTCTCTAGACTGCTGGAGAACTGCCCGGAGGACCTCAGCATGGCCATCTCAAGTCTTTGATTTAACCAAGACATCGTCTACATAGACCTCCATGTGCACATGCATCATGTCATGAAAAATTGCCATCATTACCCTTTGATAAGTGGCTCCCGCATTCTTTAATCCGAAGGGCATGACGACATAACAGTAGGTCCCCTAGGGCGTTGTGAAAGAAGTTTTCTCCTGGTCTTCCTCCGCCAGATGGATCTGGTTATACCCAGAGAAACCATCCATGAAAGACAACATCTCAAAGCCGGCAGTGTTGTCCACTAGGACATCTATATATGGGAGAGGGAAATTGTCCTTCGGGCAAGCACGATTAAGGTCACGGAAATCTATACAGATTCTAACCTTACCGTCCTTATTCATCACAGGGACGATATTAGCTACCCATTGTGGATATAGCACAACCCTAATGAATTTGGCTTTATGCAACTTGTCAACCTCCCCTTTAATCTTGAGTGCAAGCTTGGGATGTAGCCTTCTCAGCTTTTGTTTGACGATTTTTGTAACGACCCAGAATCCGCATTACTAGTAACCAACCAGTAACCCGAATTCTGACCCGCTAACCCACGAGACAACCTCGGAAGGGTAAAAAGTGAACGTCGAGAAGACTATATATAAGAAGACACACCATGTAAAGCTGTAAAATTTCACTATACATGAACATAACAGTACAACTCAGAGTCCGAGCTAAGTACAGAGTACAGTAAAAAGTACTACTCACTGCATCTAGGGCGCACCAACACCGGAGTGACTAGACTCGCCTGGAACGGGAGTCGACGACGACCCACCTGAAAGGGAGGGGAGTGAGTCTCAAGAAAAGAGACCCAGTAGGGAAAAGTAACCCCACCGGAAATAGTACTAAAGTGCGGAAAGTAAAAACTGAAAGTAAATACACGTCGCATCACAACCAGAAACTGTAAACCTCGCGGCTCAGTAACACACACTCACACACACACAGTAAGTAGGACTCAGCTAGGGTCTGTGGCTCGGTGTCCCGTCACCACAGAGGCTCTCAACCCCAGCCACGTGTGCACACTACAGACGCTCTCTCTCGCGTCTGGTCAACGACTAGTTTTCCCCCTACGCCTGACCCTAGCGGTAGAGAAGGGGCTCCACGGAGACCGGCTCAAAACCACCACAAGGAGTACGCACAGGACAGAGACGCTCTCAACGTCCTGCCTCACCGACGGAGGACCCCCACACGCCGGTCATCTAGACAGAGCGTCGCTCTATGTCCAGGTGACAAACAGAAACAGAAGCACGGTAACTCGACGCGAGTACAGACGTAACACTCTCAACGTCTGAAACACCGTACAATAAGTGAACACCTCGTGTCACAACTAACTACTCATATGCACAGGCAGTCACACTCTAAGCCTGGCAAAATGTGTTAACAGGGCGACATCACACGTCATACCTTGAACACAGAACAAGACCAAAGTCTGCTGGGACACAGGATATTAACGGCAGCATCGATTGTCGCCAATATTGATGTAGACAGCACTCACAATGCCGTTAACCCTAAATCAACGGCAATCGACCTTGTCGTTTATATCAACTTCGAAGATCTCAACGTCAACATATGTGGACGTTAAGTTCTCCAGTCCCCTAAACCCAAAACAGCATCGGGTCAGTCCAATTGGGTAAAATCACCCAACCAGAACACATGATGATGGAGGGAAACACTTCCTCACATCATCTAACACTACCAGAACTTCGGAAATAAACGATCCAACACTTGGATCGCCCAAAACACCCAAAATCCCGGCATGGTATAACCTAACCCTAAAATGTAATTAGCATACATAATCCACACAATGAGCATGCTGATTTACTAAGGAGGGTTAAAAGGTTAAGTCCCTACCTCAGAATGCCTTAAAAACTCCCAACAGCCACCAATCGCACCGGAACCCCTCGAAGTCTCCACGCAAATCGCACCAAATCTTCACGTTTCCCGCCCGATCAAGCACCGCCACACGTACCAGAGCCTTCCCACGAACTCCCATCAACATCAGAAGCAGTGGAAACAGACAAAGGCAGAAGTGGAGGGAAAGGAGGAAAGGAGAAAGAAGGTTCTGCTCTCTCGGGTTGCCATATTTCTACAGGTGCGACCAGTAGACATCCACATCCCTCGCCTCCTACTGAACCGCTAATAGGTTGACGTCCAAACCGCTTGCCGTCGAGTTCATCGACAAATGTCCACATCTCTGGACGCTAAACCCAATCAACGGCTAGCCCCTAGCCGCCAACCCCAAGTCAACGACAATGGACCTTGTCGTCAACCACAACAGAACCTTTACAAGATCCAATAAGGATCCACTAAGACCCGAGACCTTACAGCCCTCCCCCCTTAAGGAATTTTGCCCTCAAAATTCAAACAACATAAAGAAGGAAGACTTACCAAAGAGGTACGGAAACTGCTCGCGCATTTCATCCTCTCGCTCCCATGTCGACTCACCACCTGAATGCCGCTGCCACACAACACGAACTAAGGGGATTGCCTTGTTCCTCAACCTCTGAACTCATGATCCTCAATATGCAACGGAAACTCTGGTACAGTCAACACTGGAGTCACCTCAGACCACTCTGTGCTCTGGAGAACGTGAGACTCGTCAGAAAGGTACCTCCGAAGCATCGACACGTGGAACACATCGTGGAGTGCTGCCAACTCTGACGGAAGCTCAAGTCTGTACGCTAAACCTTCGACATGCTCAGTAATGGTGAAAGGTCCAATAAAGCGAGGACTCAACTTTCCACGCCTACCGAACCTCACCACTCCCTTCATAGGAGACACACGAACAAACACCTGGTCTCCTACCTGAAACTCGAGCGGTCGCCTGTGCTGATCTGCATAACTCTTTTGTCGACTCTGAGCTGACTGAAGCCTCTGCCTCACAAGCTGAACTACCTCAACTGCCTGTTGAACTAACTCTGGCCCCGTGACAATCCGTTCGCCAACCTCGAACAAGTCTAGGGAGTGCGACACGGTCATCCGTACAAAGCCTCATATGGTGCCAAACCGATACTGGAGTGATAGCTATTATTATATGCGAACTCGACCAACGGCAAGTGAGCTGTCCACGATCCCTGCCACTCCAGAAAACAAGCACTAAGCATGTCCTCCAAAGTCTGGATAGTCCGCTCTGACTGACCATCTGACTGAGGGTGGTAGGCAGAACTAAGAGCCACTCTATCCCCAAAGCTCTCTGGAAATTGCGCCAGAACCCAGAAGTGAAGCGAGGATCCCTATCTGACACAATAGAGATCGGCACTCCGTGCAAAGGAACAATCCGCTCTACGTACAACGCGGCCAACCTACTCACACCCCAACTAGTCCTGACAGGCAAGAATCTAGCAGTCTTCGTCAATCTGTCCACAAGAACCCAATTGCTGTCAAAACCCTCCAGCTGTCTCAGCAAACCACAAGCAATGTCAGTAGTCACATGGTCCCACTTCCACATCGGACTCCAATGGCTGCACAAGTCCTCCTGGATGCTGATGTTCGGCCTTCACCTGCTGACAGAGCAAACACCTAGCAATAAAAGCTATATGTCTCTCTTCATCCCAGGCCACCAAAACTGACGTCTTAACCTGTGATACATCTTGTCGACCCTGGATGAATCGAGTACCTGGAACCATGTGCCTCCTGCAACACACTCTCTCCTGACAGACTCCTCAATAGGAACATAGAGTCTATCTCGGAACCTAACAGCCCCGTCCTCGCAAAGCTCAACCTCTGGGAGAAGCAACACACTGTGCAACTCAGGATCTGCCTACTGAACCTCAACAACCTGTCTCACAACGGAGGGAGCCGCCAACAAACTGCCCACACACCCAGTCGACGAGTGGACGAAACTCTGAAAGACCCTTCTGCTGCAGACTGCCACAACTGCCACTCTTTAAGCATCAGATGACTCATCTGTGCTTTCCTACTCAAAGCATCTGCAACTACATTCGCTTTTCTAAAAACATAGTCTTTTAGATATTCCATCCATCGACGTTGCCTCATATTCAGATCCCTTTGAGAAAACACATACCTCAAGCTCTGGTGGTCGGTACAGACTACAAAACTCACTCCATACAGGTAAAGACGCCAAATCCTCAAAGAAAACACCACAACTGCAAGCTCTAGGTCGTGGGTTGGGTAACTCTCCTCGTGGGGCTTAAGCTGGCGAGACGCATAAGCCACCACCCGGCCTTGCTGCATCAAAACCGCACCCAGACCAACATCTGAAGTGTCTGTGCAAACCTCGAAACCCTCCTCACCTGAAGGTAAGGCAAGGACTGGCGCTAACGTAAGCAGTCGCTTCAACTCTATGAAGCTCTGCTCACACTGCTCCGACCACACAAACAGAACTCTCTTTCTCGTCAGCCGAGTCAAGGGTGCAGCAACCTGAGAAAAGTCCCGAATAAACCTGCGGTAGTAACCTGCCAAGCCCAAAAAGCTACGAATCTCAGACACAGATCTGGGACTCTCCCATTGCAAAACTGCCTCGACCTTCGCTGGATCTACAGAAACTCCCTCACCTGAGATCACGTGCCCCAAAAAGTGAACCTGTTGTAGCCAAAACTCACACTTACTAAGTTTGGCATACAACTGGTGCTCTCGCAAAGTCTGCAACATGATCCTCAGGTGCTCGGCGTGCTCCTCCTCCGAAGCGGAGTACACCAGAATGTCGTCAACAAACACTACGACAAACCGGTCCAAGAACTGGTGGAACACCCGGTGCATCAGATCCATGAAGGCCACTAGTGCATTGGTGAGCCCAATTGGCATCACCAAAAACTCAAAATGTCCATATCTGGTCCGAAAAGCAGTCCTCTCAATGTCAGAATCTCTAATCCGCAACTGATAGTAGCCCGACCTCAGGTCGATCTTCGAAAAGACATGAGCAGACTGAAGCTGATCAAAGAGATCATCAATCCTAGGCAAAGGATACCTATTCTTGATGGTCACTTGGTTCAGCTTCCTATAATCGATACACAATCTCAGGCTACCATCCTTCTTCCGGACAAACAAAACAGGTGACCCCCACGGAGAAAAGCTAGGACGAATATAGCCCTTCTCCAACAACTCCTCAAGCTGCCTCTTCAACTCCCTCAACTCTGCTGGTTCCATACGGTACGGTGCCTGAGCAAATGGTACAGTGCCAGGAATCAACTCAACAGTAAACTCAATCTCTCTCTCTGGCGGTAGACCGGGTAACTCTTCCGGAAAAACATCCGGAAACTCACACACTACGGAAATGTCTCCCACTCCCGAGGTAACCTGGTCAAGGGTAATAGCAGAAACTAGAAAACCCTGACAACCAGAAGCAAGCAACCTCCCTGCCCTCAAAGCAGAAACTAAAAAGCGAGAAGTAAGAGGTACGATACCCTGGAAGTAGAACGCCGCTTCCCCAGGTATCCGAAAGTGCACCCTCTGCTTCTGGCAATCCATCACCGCACCATACCGCTCTAACCAGTCCATACCCAAAATCACATCATAATCATGCAACTGCAAAGCAAACAGACGAGCCGACAACCACTGATCCTGCAACTGCACAGGTACCTCCTCGAGACAGTAGGACGTAAGGACAAAGTCCCCTGTCGGAAACTCTACTGCTAGCTCAATAGACTCTCTCGAACTCAACTCTCCAAGGGAGTCTAAAAACTCCTCAGACACAAAAGAGTGAGAGGCACTGGAATCAAACAAAACTCTAGCTGTATAACCAAAAACTGTAACAGTACCTTCCACTAGCTGAGCTGCCTCCGCATCTGCACGGGTCAAGTGAGTAACACGACCTCTACCTCTCGACCCACCAGAACCTCCGGCCTGCTGATGCTGCTGCACGGGTGCCTGCTGCTGTTGCTACTGCTGCACTCGGGGCTGTGACTGATTCTGCTGCTGCGGTACACGAGGTAACAAAGGACAATCTCGCGCCATGTGACCCATCTGGTCACATCGGTAACACTGACCAACAAAGGAATGCGGTACCTGCTGCGAAGGCTGTCCTACAGGCTACTGAACACTCCCAACAGACTGCTGTCTCTGCTCTGCCTGCCTCCTGTCACACCGAAACTTCCTCCGAGATCCTAACTTCGCCGTCGTCCCAGCAGAAGTGGACGCGTAGGAAGTCATAGTCTTCGGAGTCGTCTGTACACTACTCTGCTGCTGCCGAGGCTGAGTTGGAACTACCTGCGTCTGAACCTCTGCGCTCCGAGCACGGGTCCGTAAAGTGTCAGCCTCCAACGCTGCCGCTGTCTGATAGGCCGCATCCAAGTCTGTGACATGAGCAACTATCAGCGCCTGCCTGAGGTCTGGCCTCAGGCCCCTCACAAACTGCTGAGTCCTCAGACTCTCATCTGTCATAATCTGCGGAGCATAACGCCCTAGCTCTACAAATCTGGCCTTGTACTGCACTACAGTAAAGTCCCTCTGCTGCAAGTCCAGAAACTGGTACAACCTCTCCGTCCGGACGTAAGTAGGACAGAAGGCTCTCTCAAAAGAAACGACAAACTCCTGCCACGGAATCTGTCTAAGCGGGCGAGACTGAAAAGTAGTCTCCCACTCAGAGGACCACCAAGTCAACGCCTGCGCCTGCAACTGGTAACTGGCTAACAACACTCGCTCCTCGGGAACACACTCCATGGAACGGAAAGTCCGCTCCACTGCATCCAACCACGCCCGCGCTGCATCTGGATCAGGCTGGCCCAAAAACTGGGGAGGTTGAAACTGCAAGAACTCCCTCAACACTTTCCCAGTACCGCCCTGGGGTACCGGCGCATCACGGTGCTGCGCTACAAACTGAGCCATCCCCCCAAGAAATCGAGTCATGTCTAATCCCTGAGCTACCTGAGGAGGAGGTGGCGGCGGAACAATGCCACTGTGTGCGTCCTGTGGCAAAGGTTGCGTCTGCTGAGGTGGCGGAGCGTCTCCAGCCTCTTGATGAGTCGCCTGCTCAGCCACTCCCTCTCTAGGACGTCGCCTAGGTGCCATAGTACTATACACAGAGCAAAACTACACACATGAATACACTAACTAACTCCTGGTTAAATAGATGCAACTGTACTCTTTGCACTCTGAGTTAACATGATGGGTATTTCCTTATATATATCTCATCAGACCAGGCTCTGATACCAAACTGTAACGACCCAGAATCCGCATTACCAGTAACCAACCAGTAACCCGAATTCTGACCCGCTAACCCACGAGACAACCTCGGAAGGGTAAAAAGTGAACGTCCGAGGAGACTATATATAAGAAGATACACACCATGTAAAGGTGTAAAATTTCACTCTACATGAACATAACATGTACAACTCAGAGTCCGAGCTAAGTACAGAGTATAGAAGTACAACAAAAGTACTACTCACTGCAGCTAGGGCGCACCAACACCGGAGTGACTAGACTCGCCTGGAACGGGAGTCGACGACGACCCACCTGAAAGGGAGGGGAGTGAGTCTCAAGAAAAGAGACCCAGTAGGGAAAAGTAACCCCACCGGAAACAGTACTAAAGTGCGGAAGTAAAACTAAAAGTAAATACATACACGCATCACAACCGAAAACTGTAAACCTCGCGGCTCAGTAACACACACTCACACACACACAGTAAGTAGGACTCAGCTAGGGTATGTGGCTCGGTGTCCCATCACCACAGAGGCTCTCAACCCCAGCCACGTGTGCACACTACAGACGCTCTCTCTCGCGTCTGGTCAACGACTAGTTTTCCCCCTACGCCTGACCCTAGCGGTAGAGAAGGGGCTCCACGGAGACCGGCTCGAAACCACCACAAGGAGTACGCACAGGACAGAGACGCTCTCAACATCCTGCCTCACCGACGGAGGACCCCCACACGCCGTCATCTAGACAGAGCGTCGCTCTATGTCCATGTGACAAACAGAAACAGAAGCACGGTAACTCGACGCGAGTACAGACGGTAACACTCTCAACGTCTGAAACACCGTACAATAAGTGAACACCTCGTGTCACAACTAACTACTCATATGCACAGGCAGAGTCACACTCTAAGCCTGGCAAATATGTTTACAGGGCGGACATCACACGTCAATACCTGAACACAGAACAAGACCAATCTGCTGGGACACAGGATATTAACGGCAGCATCGATTGTCGCCAATATTGATGTAGACGGCACTCACAATGCCGTTAACCTAAATCACGGCAATCGACCTTGTCGTTTATATCAACTTCGAAGATCTCAACGTCAACATATGTGGACGTTAAGTTCTCTCCATCCCCTAAACCCAAAACAGCATCGGGTCAATCCAATTGGGTAAAATCACCCAACCAGAACACATGATGATGGAGGGAACACTTCCTCACATCATCTAACACTACCAGAACTTCGAAATAAACGATCCAACACTTGGATCACCCAAAACACCCAAAATCCCGGCATGGTATAACCCAACCCTAAAATGTAATTAGCATACTAATCCACATAAATGAGCATGCTGATTTACTAAGGAGGGTTAAAAGGGTTAAGTCCCTACCTCAGAACGCCTTAAAAACTCCCAAACAGCCACCAATCGCACCGGAACCCCTCGAAGTCTCCGCGCGAATCACACCAAATCTTCGCGTTTTCCGCCCGATCAAGCACCGCCACGTGTACCAGAGCCTTCCCACGAACTCACATCAACCATCAGAAGTAGTGGAAACAGACAAAGGCAGAAGTGGAGGGAAAGGAAGGAAAGGAGAAGAAAGGTTTCTGCTCTCGGGTTGCCATATTTCTACAGGCGCGACCAGTAGACGTCCACATCCCTCGCCGCCTACGGAACCGCCAAAAGGTTGACGTCCAAACCGATTGCCGTCGAATTCATCGACAAACGTCCACATCTCTGGACGCTAACACCCAATCAATGGCTAGCCCCTGGCCGCCAACCCCAAGTCAACGACAATGGACCTTGTCGTCAACCACAACAGAACCTTTACAAGATCCAATAAGGATCCACTAAGACCCGAGACCTTACAGTTTTCAGCGTCGGCTTTTAGAATTAAATGGTGCTCGACCAAAGAGGTGTCAAGTCCCGGTATGTCCTCGTAGGACCAAGCAAAACCATCAGAGAATTCTTTGAGAATACCTACCAGAGCTTCTTCTTCTTCAACACTTAAGTTGGCACTATTCAAAACTACCTTCGGAGATTCTTCAGTGCCAAGGTTGACCTCTTTAGTGGGCTCGTCCGCAGCCATGGTTGGCTCGTCGAACCTCTTTGTGCCATCCACATAGGAGCTCACTGGGTCCTCTTCTTCCGACCCAAGATCTCCCAGCTCACCCTTCTTATCAAAATCTAGCAGATAAACCCCTAAACCGTCATCTACAGAGTCGCCTTCTTCAAAATCAGATTTAGCAAGGGCAGGCTCCTCAAGAAACTCTGGGACTTGACTTAACTTGGCACACCTCTCAGCCAAAGCCATGACATAATGGGCAAGAACTTCCCTACCTTTCTCTTTGCGCACACATGGCTGAGAGGATCTAGACTCTTCTAATCCTAGACCAGACCCTAGACTAGACTCTAGACCCGACTCTAAGCTAAAATCTAGACCACTATGTACAAAACTATGTACAAAGAAGTGCCTCTGGAGGGGCGAGGAAAGGAGTCTAAGCTGGAGAGTGTCGGCCCCTGGCTGAGCGGAAGAGACTCCAAAGCGGAAGGGTGCTCGATGGAGACCTCGCATTTCCAATTTTCAAAATTGGCATTTTTTTTGGCAATCAAGGCCTAGAACCATAAGTTACTGACTTAAGGCAGCCTCGACTGGCCATGCGAGGGATGGAGAAAGAACGAGTGGAGAAAGAAGGGAGAAAGAAGAAGTTGAGGGTGGAGGGGAGTCAGGTGCCGGCACACAGTTGGGAGAGATTGTGAAGGATAAGAGAGGGTGGAGACGAGAGTCAGAACCGAAGAGCGAGAGAAGGCCGAAATCTTCGGAACTTCCTCTAATTGAGCGTCCTCTTCTTCATCGCTCTTCGAGTCGGACAACTCCTCTATCACGAGTTCCCGAGTTCCCGGTTGGAGGGGCCCCTGAACGAAATGTTCCTTCACGGTCCAGGTAAGAGGTTTAAATAAATGGGTCTGGATGAATGGGGTCCGGGTGAAAACCTAGACCAGCCCTATCTAGCGGCCTCTTGACTTGGGTGTGGTGGACAGGACCATGCTGCTTCTTACCCAACCCTCGGCCATGTATATAGCCGATCCTAGCCATTACCTCCCAACCTTTCCCTTGGGGACATGGGTCATGGGGTTCTTCAGCTGACTGGGGAGGTTGGCCGAGATCACAGGGCAAGGGGAAATCAAAGATTGACATGACAAGCTTTTTCCCGATATCCGGAATGAAAAGATGTGGCATCTGCTCCGATGTGATGGAGTTGAGAGTTTCCAAGTAGGAATGCTCTTGATTTTGATGACCCGCCCATTAAAAGGAAACTTGAAACACTGATGGGCAGTGGAAGGGACCCCTAAGGTTTGTTCTAACCAGGGATGACCGAGAATGGCCTTATAGGCCGGATCGACGTCAAGGACTAGAAACTCGAAAGACATAGTGACGGGTCCGATCTCAAGCTGAAGAGCAATTTTACCCTTTGGAACCCTCTTGGAGTTGTCATAGGCCGCAATTGTGGAGCAGATTTTCTCCAGATTATCTTCCCGCAAACCCAATTTCGTGAGGGTCTTCATCGGACATACATTGATAGATGCCCCGGCGTCGATGAGAGTGGAGTCTACCGAAACCCCATTGAGGTTGATGGTAAGACAGAGAGGAACAAGATCTTTGTCTGAAAAAGAGATTGAAGGTCCTTGGGTGAGAGAAAGAATGGCATTGGTGACCCCACTGGGAGGGAGGTCATCATTGACCGTGATTTTCTGGAGAAATTAGAGGAGGGTGGACTGATGAGATGGCGATTTCCGAATCAATTCTAAGATAGACACCCTCACGGGAGTCTTATCTAGATGTTGCAGAATATCATATTCGATGCCGGCAGGTGGTGGAGGTCCATGTCCTCCTCATCTTGGGAAGGCCGCGGGGGTGGAGGAACGATCCGGTTCCTAAGTGTGACACGAACATTTTCTTGAGACTTAGGGAGGATTAGCTGGAGAGGTCTGGTCTCAGGGGCAGACGGCTCATGGATAAGGAAGGTAGGAGGGTAGGCCTCTTGACGGGTAGGTCGGATGAGGACTAAAGGCCATTCCTCTAAAATGGCGTCTACAGTGGCTGAGGGTTCCTCAGACCCTATGGAAGGACACAGGTACCATTCTTCAAAGCCTTCCACCCCCCACTTTTGTTCTCTCCTCACAACCTGAGGTTCTGAATGCGTCATGGTGTGGACGTTTTCCTGGGACTTAGAGGAGGAGGGATTGTTGCTTTGGTGGTTGGGGAGGGGGTTTTGGAAGATACCCAGCTCTTTCTTGGTATACCTAGACTTTGCAATGGCTACCTTGACATCCTCCCAGTTAATCCTTCCCTGGTCGTTCATGTCATACACCCAGTCACGGAAGGTGAAGCAGTTAAGGAGCTGATGACCATGGGCCTATGGTAAGGACAGTATTGGAGGTGTCCACCCTCGAATTGATGTTCTCCCTTTGTGGGGGAGTTGGATAGCATCGCAGGACATAAGGCGAAGAATACGTCCTCAAGGGTCTCAGGTAAAGGAGGGTAGTGAGACCTCCTAGGGCCAAGCCGGGTGTAGCCAGCAGGAGGGGGAACTGCAGAGTAAGGCTTGGAGGGTGTGATGGGAACTGGTGAGGGTTGGAAAGATTATATGGAGGATTGGAAGGCTTGTTTGGAGGCCTCAATGGCTAACTGCAAGCATTCACGGACTCATTGACGGTCACCCCCTCGGTGATAGGTGTCGCGGGAGCCTTGCATCCCTTGGGTTTCCCTTCAAAAAAGTGTGGCAGAGAAGAGTCCTTAATTTGGTTATGGACCACCCTGGCTCGGTTGTAGAGATGTGCGAATGAGGGGAACTCACTCAGCATTAAGATAGAGTGGAGCACAGGGGTGGTGTTGGTAACCAACATAGTTATGGCCTGGGACTCTGGGATGGGTATGTCTGCCCTCGATGCCATAGATCTCTATTGGTTGGCAAATGTGACAAAGTCTTCGTCCGGATTCATCTTTTCTGCCACCAAGTCAGGAAGTGTAGGGACTTGGGTGGCCATATACGAGATGTGCGAGATGAATCGCTTGGAGACGATGTCAAAATTAACGAGGTCCGATGCGGGTAAAGAGGTGAACCACCTCAAAGCTTCCCCTTCTAATGATTGTTGGAAGAGGTGAACTAAAAGAACCCGATCGTGCAGCCATCGATGGGAATCCATGGTAAATCTGGCGAGATGGAATTGGGGATCAGAGGTCCCGCCATACTTGCGGTACTTCGGGGCCTTGAAACCCAGAGGAAAGTAGGCATTAGGAAGCTTGCAATAGTTCTAGAGGGAATGAGGCTTTGAAAGGGACAGAGATTCAGCCAAAAGCTTCTTAATAAGCCCCTCCATCTCCGAATGGGAGACGGATTCAGATTGAGTGGGGGAGGCGGGCTGAACATGAGGTGGGTAGGAGAAGGAAGGAGTTGGGATAGGGGTAGGTAAAGGAGCGGAGGGAATTGGAGTGGAAAAAGGGACAGGGGAGATGGGAACCCTTGAAGGGATAACAGGCCTAGGAATAGGCCTGAACGAGGAAGCTTGGAAAGGAGAAGGGGATGGAGAGGAGGGAGAGACTGCTGCCCGGACAGTATGCTTAGAAAGCATAGAAATGATGTCCTCAGGCGAGTAACGGAGAGAGCTTGGAGAATTCACAGTCTTCTTGAGTGTCTTGAGCATAAGTTGGATTGACCCTTAGACTCACACTCCCCTCATTATCAGCTTGAGATGAGGAAGAGGAGTGAACTGACTCTTCGGGCTGGTTATTGGTGTCAACCATCCCGACAAATTCATGGACATCGTCTTCATACTCAAAAGCCGGATTGTTAGTCATATTCAAAGAATTTAACCAAGCATCCATTAGCACACAACCTACTGATTTTAGATGGTTTGAGTTGATTAATCTCACTATTTTTTTAGTAGAAATTTGGGTTTCTACCAAACAATGTTATCGAACAACATCCCCAAGATTTTAAGTATCGAAGTTATGTGTTAATTAGACTTGCAAAGGCTGGTTCTCTCAAATCTAACTCAAACCCGGACGAATAGGCAAACGAGACTGGGAGGGTAAAGGTCCTCCTGCCCCGTACCGTGAGGGAATCCACAGAATTTAGGAACTTACAGAGTTTTCTTCGGAACCAACCCGATTTACCCAAGAGGGAATCCCCGAGTAAAAGGTTGTAAACCAAAGAAGCACAATCCTAAAATGTGAGGGAGGCTAGAACAGATGAGAGGAAGGACCCCCCATGACTGAGAACTGTTAGTGACAAACAAGAGGCAAACAAGCAAAACCAGATCAAAACAGTCAAAAATAGAGTTCTGTGAAACTAGACGGCATGCATGTTGACGCTAAGTTTATCAGAAACAGATTGACGACATGATCGACGGACGCTGAACTAAAATTAACGACAACCTATATGGACGTCTATAGAAACTAAACGGCGAGAATGAAGGATGTTTACCTGAGTAAACGGCAAGATCGCTTGCCGTCTACCTGGGCGCAGATAGACCACAGTGGCAGAAGCTTGTCCCACCGTGATCGCCAAAAAAGAGAACTATGGACGATCCGTTTCACGCGCTGTTCCCCTGGTCGACTGTGGGGTTCTCCGATTGCTCGCGGACGTCGCTGATCTCTCGTTGGCGATGTTGGATCGTTGGTTGACCCCGTTGACTCTCTAGTTGGCTTGGTTGACTAGAGAGGAAACAAAGAAAACCAGCAAAGAGAAAGGGAGTTTGTGATCGCCAGGGCCTACCTGTGCCCAAGGAGTGATGTGATCGCGTCGGTGCAGCAACCTTGCGAAGCGGATGGAGATGGGGCTTCAACTTCTCCCCCTTCGGCCGGCCAAAGGAGAAGAGCTTCGCGGTCTTCTACAGATCGTTCCTGCCACAGAAAGAGACTCTATTAGCCTAAAAGAAGTGTAGTGAATGCTCAGAAATGAAATAACAGCCCAAAAGGAAAGTCCCGTACTAGATGCGACTTGAGAAGAGGGGTGGCCAAGTGCTATGACCACCCTTCTTCCCTCCGTTTTTGGTTGGGAAACCCCTTTCTAGGTGTGTAGGGAAGTAGCCTACGTGCCTAGAGTGTGTGGGAAGGTGTGTGCAACATGCAAATACTAAAGAAAGTAGAAAGGAAGAGAGAAGAGGGGGGGAGTTGATCCTCGCTTGCAGGCGTTGAAGACTCCTTGCAGGCTCCTCCACTCCAAAAGAACCCTCCTAGACGTCCCAAGTGTTGAGAGAAGCACGAGGATGAGTGATGGAATAGGGTGCAACTTTCTCTCTCCTCTCTCAAAAGGGTAGCATGTGGACGTCCAGCCTCTCCTCTCCCTCTTAGAAGGCCAGAGAGGGAGTTAAATAGGCAGTGGGGTCGGAGCTTGGGAGCTTTGGATTCTTAGTGTGAAGAAACACACTTCACACACTTGGCAATCCATGCATAAAGGCTCCAACCAATGAGGAGAGGCCAAGTAGGATTTTTACTGGGTCAAGGGGGTGCCATGGTGGCCAATATACCCGTTGGGAACGGCCCCATGCGGTGCATGGGCGAGAGAATGGCGCAAGTGGGCTAGATTCTCTGGGTAGTTGCACAGACCAAGTAAACTAGGTTGACGTCAACCGATCTTGCCGCCAACACCATGCAGACGTCCAGAGATGTGGACGCCAATCGAGGTAAACATCCAGGGTGCTTGACGTCAACATGTAGTCGGCGGCCATCGATGCTGCCGTCTACATGGCATCCGAGGCAGGTCAACAAACGGTCAAATGGGCCTTATTGGGCCAAAGAGCCACGCGGGGATGGGCCAAATCTCGCGTCTATAGTTACGTGCAATGTCCACTAGCTCTCATCTACACTCTATTCACTCATCTATTCACGTTCACTCTACTATCTCATCTATTCATCTTGTGGTCTCGTCTACTTCTTGGTACTCTATATTGGCCATTGACTGATTGTCTAAAGATGCACAATATAACCAATGCCTGGCAATATTTAAAGGGCCCGATCTGGTCCTGGGATGTGCACCCGAAAGTGCTAGTGCCCATGGGAGTTAAATGATCGGAGTGTTTAGCATTACACTCAAGTGCTATCTATCTTGACTATCTAAATGACAATCAAAAGTGCTATGTTCTCTCGTTGTCCATTGACAATCAAAAGTGCTATGTTCTCTCGTTGTCCATTGACAACAAAGTGCTATGATGTTCTCGTTGTGCTATGCTATACTCGTTGTGCTATTTGACTATGGCCATCTTGCTATACTTGACCTTGTGCTATCTTGCTATTATTGTGCTATTCCTGACACTTGTGCTATTTTGGAATCTATATTTGGAAGCTCTGCTATTTCGTTCACATACTGTCTGCTATATTTTTACTTGACTCTCTCGCTCTATCATTAGTTACTCTGCCTTTAATGCATTAATTACTTAAAGCCTGGTTGAGCCTGAGATTTAAGTCCTACTGGGCGATGTTCGCTCACCCTGCAGTATTTGTCGTTGTATTCTCAGTGGAGACCAAGGATGTACCATACACTCAATAGGATATATAATACCTGGAGTGATGTCATTAGTACCCTACGTCCTATTGCTATGTTTAGCGTTGTAGTAGTTAGGTTTGAAGTTTAGTCTTTTGCTTTATTTCATTTAATTGGGCCCTATAGATTGGCTCTGATATTAGTGGTTGTAACTAGACATTGGAAAGTTATTAATGAAATGATTCGCTTTAGTATTATTCCACTGTGCAATGGTTTGATGTCTAGTACTCGCTCTATACCCCCTTTACTTGCAACTGCCTCGCGTTTCGATATTCCCGTTTGGGGCCTGACAAACTCATCATATTCGAAGCTTCAACTTCGTCATGCATGCTTTTGTCATATTAGTGAAGCTTACTTCATCATATCCGAAATTGGCACTTCGTCATGCATGTTTTTAGTCATGAACAATCAAAGTTAAACTTCATCATATACGAAGTCATAAACGAAACTTTACTTCGACTGACAATGTTTTAATCTATTTTATACGAAGTGCCACTTTGTCATATACGAAGTTACACTTCGTCATATCTGAAGTTACACTTCGACCAATTGCATTGTATTTTGGCTAGTCGAAGCATTTCACTTTGACCGACATCATTTTAATCTGTTTTATACAAAGTTCCACTTCATCATATACGAAGTTACACTTCGTCATAGTTTCCACTTCGACCGATTACGTTATATTTTGACTAGTCGAAGCTTCACTTCGACCATTTATGTTATTTCCTTGACCATCATCATCTCATATCGATTTCTGAACATTTTTATATATCGATTGCCTTCATTTAACAATGATTCTATCATTTGTCATCATCAATCGATTGTTTTCCTACATATTGACTGTTCTACATAGATTATCATAATACCCTGATCATCTTTATCATAATGATCATCTTTATTTTATTGATCAAGAAAGATTATGAATAAACTTTATTGATATGACCATTGTTTTCAATATCATTTTATATCGAGTTATTATCCTTGATGAAATCAGATAGGGTGGAGAGGGCTTCTCCCGGTCTACGCAGTTACCAAGGTTCGCCACTTGATTGCCCAGGTGGCGGGTATGTGTTATGAGATGTGATGTGATGTGCTATGAGATGAGCTATGTGCTATGAGATATGTGCTATGTGATATGGGTGTGTGCGTCCTCAGGTAGGTAGTTAGGACTATGTGTTACAACAATTAGCGATAAGTTAGAATAAATGTAAAGTAACATATGAATGTGGCATGTGGTGAGTGCAAATGATATGATATGTGATAAGTGAAAGTGCAAAATAAACAATGTGAAGAATGTGTGAAAAGATATGTAAGGGAGAGTAAATATGAATGAGAATTGATTACATGTGAACCCAATATAATAGTGCATATGTTTCATACTTTCATGTATTATACTTCAAATGCAATATCATGTTAGTAACATGTCATGTATTTATTATCTTCATGTAATAGTGTATGTGAATATACATATGTAGACCAGTGAATTACGCAACGTAAAAGATGAACATGTGGAATTGCTAAATGAATAAGATAAAGTGGAATAAATCTAATTCCACATAATTGAGTTTAATTCATGTCAAAACAGCCAGTAAAGTGTAATTATGGAGGTGATAAATACTTGAAAGAATGTTTAGGTTCCATGCTAGATGTAATGTTTATTTAGTAGAAAGTTCCATACTTTAACTGCTTATTGTTGCCAACCAACTTGCATATGTTTTAAATCTTCAATTCATGTTATAAAATGTGAAATCATGTGTAATGAGATTTAATTATATTAAAACAACAAATGAAATGTGTAATTAAATTGTAAAATGCATGTGAACATGATTAGATATCATGCTAGTTATTCTTTACTTTGTGCTTAAATCTATGCTCTAATTGGTAGAATTGTATCATAAAAGGGATAATGATGGATTGATAAATCTTGTTACATGTTAAGGGTAGTAAGCATGTATAGGTATTTGTTTATGTAAAGTATGATTGACACACGTTATGAGTTGAATCATGAATTAAATTAAGTATCATGTATAGGGCATACGTAGGTATATGTTAGTATATCCATGTGTTTATAGTTTTGGCTTATGGAATATCATTTTAGTATCCATGATCTAGAATGAGTACATTTAATCTAAAGCATATGTAAGTGGTATAGATTTGTTGATGATTGTTTAAAGATGTGACATGTAATGCCTTTATTGTGAAAAGATAATATGTGTTTTCTCAATGTGTAATAGATAACATGGATGTGATATGTTAAAGTTGAGTCTTTTGGTTTGCTTGCTGGTTCTTTTAGACTCATAATTGCTTCGGCGTACAGGTGAGACATGTTTCCCATATTGGAGGAAGGCATAGCGAAGAAAGTCATCGAGCACGAGGACTAATTTTGTGGAGTCTTCTTAGTAGTTGTACTTTTCCCTTTCATAGTAAGAATAATGTTAAATGCATGGACAATGTTATGGACAATGTAGTTCTTTTATATTTGTGATAATGTGGATATTGTCTTTTCTTGCTATATAGACTATGGAATGTGTGGTGATGATGGAATGAGAATGAGTTATTTCTTTTATTTCCGTTGTACTCATTTGCTATCCACGTACATATCAACCTATTGTTAGTGTTTGGTTATTATCCCACTGTAATGACGCCCTTTGTACCGATGAGGATTGGTATAATCGTACCGGTATAAAGTGGGTCGTTATACTGGCGATCCCTTTTGGTCACTCCATTTCGATGGAGCTCTCAATTCTAGGGGACGGGACATAGGTGTTATCTTGCTCACCCCAGAAGGGTTCACCATTCCATTGGCCTATGAACTCCAATTCCCTGCCACCAACAATATCTCCGAGTACAAGGCTCTCCTAGCCGGTTTAAAGCTTGCCTATCTTTTAGGCACGCGTCACCTTAAGATCATAGGAGACTCTCAACTCGTCCTTTGGTAGGTCCTTTCTACCTACCGCACTTGTGACCCCAAGCTCAAGCCTTATCAAGATCTAGTCACTCTCCTAGCTAAGCAGTTCTGCAAGCTCATCTATATTCACACTCCTTGTTCTCAAAACATTATGGCCGATGCCCTGGCATCTTTGGCCTCTTCTCTCTCCTTCCCTCTTAGCCGTAGCACTAAGACAATCATTGTCCAGAGGTTAGAAGCACCCTCCACTCATGATCCTTGGTTCAATAACCTCAGGACCTCCTTAGTTTTAAAAGAGGAGAGAAGAAGAAGCGAAGGAAGTATGCTTGTGGAACTAGGAGAAATGATGAAAGAAGAAAGGCCATGGTACCATGAGATCAAGCAGTACTTCAAGGACGGTACCTTCCCAGAAGAAGCTGAAGCTGAGGATAGAAGAGCCATCCGTAGAGCTGCGCTAAGATATTCTATGGTTGGAGAAGCATTGTATAGACGTGCTCTAAATGGAATGCTCCTCAGATGATTGACGGACGAAGAGGCCTAGAAGGTGGTGGAAGGAGCCCACTCCAGTGAGTGTGGAGGGCATGTGAATATCCAAATGCTAGCTAAGAAAATCCTTAGGCAGGGCTATTACTGGCCAACCCTAGAAGAAGATTATGCCATCTACGTCCGTAGGTGTGTAAAGTGCCAGCTCCATGCCGATAAAATCCATGCTCCATCTTCCTCGTTGCATCCACTATCCTCCCCTTGGCCATTCTCCATGTGGGCCTTTGATATCATTGGACCTCTTGGTGATGCTAATGCTCAAATCAAACAAAAATCTTTCATTCTCACTGCAACTGAGTATTTCTCTAAGTGGACCGAAGCTGAAGCATTTACAGAGATCAAAGGTTCAACCGTGTGCCGCTTCATCATGAAGAACATCATCTCGCGGTTTGGAGTGCCAAGCGGCATCGTCACTAACAACGGACCCCAGTTTATATTCGAAGAGCTTCAGGACCTATGTAAGAAGTTTAACATTTCTCTGCATCATTCGTCTATGTTTTATCCACAGGGCAACGGTCAAGCCGAAGCCATAAACAAAACACTTTTGAAAATTTTAAAGAAAACTTATGCATCTCATAAATTCGCTGATTGGCCTGAGAAATTGACTGAGGCTCTATGGCCTACCGAACCTCCGTCCACACGCCCACAGGGCAAACTCCCTTTTCACTTACTTATGGGATGGAGGTGGTATGTTCACATGAGATCCTCTTTCCCTCGATAAGGGTGCAGTTGGACAAAGAACTTAATCTCGATGAATGTCGAGAGGCATTACTTACACAGCTGGAACTCCTATACGAGCGGCGTCTAGCCGCAGTCTATCATGTGCTTTCATATCAAAATAGACTAGCAAGATCCTTTCAAAAGAAAGTGATTGAACGTAAGTTCGAAGAAGGAGACATAGTCTTGAAGCGAATTTTCATAAAACCCTGAGGTCCTAGATCGCAATTGCAAGCAAACTGGGAAGGGTCGTACGTCATTAAGGATGTGTACTCTGGGAACGCATATAGGTTAGTAAATGCCGAGGGTGACGAGCTCTCTCACCCGTGGAATGGGTTGTACCTTAAAAGATTCTATCCTTAATAAAAGATTTTTTATAGTGGCGCCATTTTGCAAAAGAACACTAGCTGTTGTGAGTCATACATCTGTCTTATTGCTGTTAGGTCCCCCCTGGGTTCAGCCAACACACCACGACACGACAACCCCAACGGTCAATTTCTCTTAGACACAGATGTTTCTACTCAGCTCTAGTGTAGGAGAGCAAAGGTCTTTCTTTTCCTGCTCGGACAAGGTCTAAGGGCAAAAGGACGCTAACTTGTAGACAAATGAGGGTGTAAATCATGTGTGCATGAAGTCTCAAAGAGAGACGGTCAGTTTCAAAAGAAAGAAGAAATAACAAAAGAATAGTAAATTAGTAAAAGAAAATGAGAATAGGGGGCATGGCAAAGAGTGGCAGTATAGTTCCCCGTGGGACGCCCTTGAGTACGGTCGTACGCATGCCCCAAGTAAGAGTAAAAGACCACAAAGTCTCTGGACAACAGACAGAATCCATGTGGGCTACACCCTCGTAAGTCAAACAAGCCAGTGTCCCAAGTACCAACGCCAAGTCTTATCCCCTTAAGTCTTCCTATCCCCACTTATGACCGGAGCACTCCCACACTTGGTCTGTGCAGTAACGCTAGTGACTAGGGCAATCAGCCATAAGGAGCCAAGAAAAAAAATGCACACCAAACCCAGAGGATATTTAACAGCTGAAGATGGGAGGTGAGGTTTACAATCACTGTCCAAATGCAAAAGGTGTCGCATGAAAATCCAAAATCCAAAAAAAGAGAAAATCCTAAAATAATAAAAAAAGAGAAAATCCCAAAATCCAAAAATTGAGAAAATCTCAAAATCCAAAAAAAAAAAAAATACAAAATCCCAAATCCAAAAAATGAGAAATCCCAAAATTCAAAAGAAGAGAAAATCCCAAATCCAAAAGATGAGAAAATCCCAAAAAAAAAAGGAGAAAATCCCAAAATCCAAAAAAAAATAGAAATCTCAAAGTCCAAACAAAAAAAAAATCAAAAAATATCAATGTCCAAAAAATAAAAAATCTCACAATTTTAAAAAATTATAAAATATCAAAATCAAAAAAATCAAAAGTTTCAAAAAAAAAAAAGATGTACATATCGCTTTCTTTTAACATATATTATTTCCGTTTAGCACCTATTTAATAAGGCTCAGCCCTTGACTACTGTGAAGTTAAAGTCATTTCTTACTTAATGCAAGGGGCTGAGCCGAAGAGCAGATCTAACCTATTTTGCTTAGTATGCAGGGACAGGAAACTCTTGAACAAGCGCAGCAAATGTACTTAGCTTTCCCTATCTCTCTCGGATCTCGTGCCACACTCATGTCAATTACAATTCATTCAATCACACAAAATTGACACAAAGATAAAAAGTCCACTAATAAAAGCATCACGTACAGAGATAAAGGGGAGGTGGTTCACAAACTCCTCACTTCTCACCACCACTCTCCCCGGATCCCTCCTGTCTCTCAGGTGGGGGTGGCATCTCACCAGCACCCCTACCGCTCCGGGCACTAGTCTCTCCTGCCCGGCGTCTCTCCTCCTCCTCGTTCCTCCGACGACTGGAGGAACCTGCCAAATACTGCCTGATGGAGTCACCACTCGCTCCGCTAGCTCTGCTCGTGCCGCTCCTTCTCTTGCTCTGGACTGCCTGGCTCATCATCGCCATGCAACTCCGAAGCTCTTCAATCCGGCCCTGCTGCGCGATCGTCTCCATGCGTAGTCGAGCCAGCACCGCCTGGGCCGCTGATGACCCCTGCGCACACAGTGTCACCAACTCTCTTGTTAGATCCGCAACCTGGGTGCGTAGCTGGTCCGCCTTCGCTACTGCCGTCACCGCTTGGAGACGCCACTGGGCGATCGACGCTGCCACTGTGTCCGCCTGCTCACGCCAGTGGGTCGCCTGCCTAGTGGCAGCCCTCAGCTCTATCACATGTGAAAAGCATGTCAGTGCCAAATTCTAAATGAAGTAAGGATCTGGTCAATGTCTCACTTACCCTCTCCGCCAGCTCTGTCTCTGCCTCCTCGGCTCTCCTCACTGCGTTAGCCAGCTGGTCCGCTATATCCACTTGGGCGCCTCCGCTGTTGCTCTAGATGAGGACGTCCTTGCCTGTGACGCCCTCAATCTCGCAAACTCCGCACGCTACATGTAGAACATTTGTTAGTCCCTCAATAAGCAAAAATTTGGTAATTTTCCGAAGTCTGAGTAGGTACTTACCAACTGCTCCGTCTCCCTCTGAGCCGCCTCACGATCCTACACGGCAGAGTAAAGTAGGGCCTAGAGCGAGGTAATCTGCCCGACCGCATCCACCTGCAAAAACATCAAACTATGTCAAATCCAATTCAATTATAAAACAATTCATAGGGTCTGAGGTTAGAAGTTTACCTGTCGTCTCGCGCCCCTGTAGACCCTCGCCCCATACTTCAAGGCAAAAGACTACAGGTATGCATCGTCGGACTCGGCATCGAACCGGACGCTCCTGCCTCGGTGCTCCCAATCCGCGATCTGCTCGTGGGCCCTCTCGTGCCAGTCTGTGGTGTCGTGGAGTCCTCGGAAGCTCCGGCCAGGCCTAGGGGTCCGGCCTCGGCTAGGGAACTCCACCGCACCCTGACGGAGGCCGAGGGACCTCTGAGCCAGATGAAAGTGGAAAGGTAGCACAAGGTTTAGAGCATGAACCCACAACGCCATACCGAAGTAGGGCCGTGCCTGCTCCAACCAGGGCTGCCCTCGTCCCCCTCCTCTAGGTATGGCTGCCATACCACCTGCACATTAAAAGCACATCTTGTTAGTAGTTGAGCACTTAAATAAATCAAGTGGAACTAAGAGAGAGGGTAGTATACTCACATCTAGCTGAGGGTAGATGTCGATCACATCCTGGATGGACGCCAGCTGCTCCTCCAGGGGGTGCGTGTCTTGGCACGGCACCCAATGCCGAGCTAAGGGCACGAGGCTTGGTCGCTCCAGAGTTCCCCTCCTAAGACCGGGGAGGTGAAGATATGTCTAGACCTGTAAAAATTCAAGAGCGCAGTCAGATCACAGTTGTAATATAAAGGAAGTTTAAGTTAAAGGGCAAGAGAAAGAGAAGTACACCTGAAGAAAGGGGAAGAAGCCGCTGATGGAAGTCTGCCGATCGGAGGAACCCAGACTGTCGAACTGATTCGCCAGGAATGCTGCTCCCCACACATAGCTCCCCACCTGATCCAAGTCCTCTAGCAGTGGCAGGAACCTGCAGTGGACTGCATCACCCCTCATGGCAAACAGAAGTCTGCCAAGGAAGAAGGTGAGGAAGCGGCTCAAATCTAGATCTGCCTGAGCCCCTGGCTCACTAGCTAGGGTCTCCCTGCATCCTCTCATCAACCTCTGTAGCTGCTCATCTACCGTCTCTGCCACCTCCCTTCCCGTCTGGAATAGCCGTAGACTCTTCTGCAGATCTACTCTAGGGATGAGAGAAGACCTAGGACCTACCGTCAAGTCTAGGAGCCTACGTGCCATCTCCTGGTAACATGAGTAGGTAAACCCGCTCATCGGATGCCCGTACACCCTCAGGCCCTTGTTCCTACTCATGTCCCGCATCCCACCTGCTACGCAAGGCTTGGGTAAGAGGGGCATCCACCCTCATCCTCTCCATCCTCAACACTTCCCCGAACCCCATCTCATCTAACCTATCTCTCTGGAATTCGGGGAGGGCTAGATATACTGCTAAGACTAAGAGCCATGAAACCCAGGCCCTCATCTCACCCTGCAAGCACAAAATTAGTCAATAGGTCAGGTTAATCAAGCTTTGTTTGGTCTCTCGGCTAAGGTCGTGCCGGCCCGGTGGGCCGCAACCTTGTCGCGACGCACCGATGCGTCGCGACATCGTCGCAGCACCTATAGGGACCGCGACCTTGTCGCGACGTCCCATGGCCGACGCGACAGTGTCGCGGTATCTGACCCCGTCGCGAAAGCTGGTGTCGCGATGGGGCGGCCCGTCGTGATCTCAGAAACGCACCAACCGGAACCTCCTTTGTCCGGTGGCCTTTCTCCTAGGATCATGTCCTACACTGCCCCTCTATGAGGCCTCTCCACCCATGCACACCCATCAATCGAAAGTCTAGGGCTTCGAATACCTACCTTTTTCATGGCTTCTTCCCGGGCCATGGCCGTCGCCTCCAAGTCGATCGGCGGAGCTTCCTCCTCCGCCATCTAGATCTCCAGGACATCCTCCACCGCTGGAGGAGCCTCCTCGCGCCGCTGGGCACCCCTCGTCGCCGGCCGTTGTCCTCCTCCCACCGCCGGGAGAGCCGCCGCCATTGCCACTGCTTCCCTCCATCACCGCCTTTGAGGGAGAGAGTGAGTGAGGGAGAATGAGAGAGAGAGAGAGAGCATAAAGAGTGCAGGGAGTGTAAGATCGCCTAGGGAGTCTGATCGCCAGAGCTCGGAGGCAAGGAAGATTGTGAGCGTGAGAGGGAAGAGAAAGGGGGCATGCTGCGTTTTGAATTCTCAGTTTATGTCGCGACGGCCATAGACGATGCGTTAAGATCACGACGGTCAGGTAGGCCGCGACATTGTCGTGCCCTATCGGCCCATCGTGACCTTTAGGCGACGTCTGTTTTGGTAGCAAAATCAACAGAGCAATGCACATAGTTCATAAAATCCTGGTTTTATTGATTCAAATTATCAAATACATCTCCTAATCATGTTCACAATCAATCAAGCTATATTTTCAAGCCCTAGCTACCATCTGATACAATATCTATGTCTCTCAAAGCTCTCAAGCGCCTGGTGCCGCCTCGGATTCTCCGAGTATGATTGGTCGGACCCTCTTCAAAGCCTGATGATACTCTCGGGTCACGTCTTCGTCCTCTGTCACTTCCGCTGAGATGATGCCGGTGGCATACCCCTTCCAATGCACGATGGCGCTCCTCACATCCCGTTCATCCTGGTCATCATTCCTTTTCCGTGCTTGGGTTGGTGGGTAGTGTAGACACGCCAATTTTACATGAATTGGACAAATCTATCGAGTTGCACTGTAACGCCTCAATGTGATTGTCTTTAATTACCTTTTCAAGTGATTTCCCCAATTTCCTGTTGAACTTTCAGACTTTTCAGAATTTTCATGTCTTTAAAAGCTTTTTTAGGACCCTTTAGATAAGTCTACAAAAGAGTCTAGAAAACACAAAAAAAAATCAGCACTGTTTTAAATCGCGACCAGAACGGCGGCCGCATATTAAATGCCATAAGAGCGACGCCCTGAGGCGACGCAATTCAGCTACCCGACGTTAAAAAAGGGCGTCCATGACGGCCGCCGCGGTTCAAAAGTCACAAATTCTGGCTGTGCCCAACGTACACGCTCTGACACCTATGGCAGGCTCTGAAACGCGTCGTGGTTGTACGATGCGATTCTTAATCGCCCTGCACGCGCCATGCCTCTGTCAGGCGTCAGAAGGTTGTCAGTACGGTGTTAGACTCTGAATCGCGCCCAAACAGCATGCCGTGATTAAGAACCGCCAGTTACAGCGTTACAAAGGTTCAGGCGGTTGTTAATTGCGACCAGTATGACGGACGCATTGTTGGGACGCAAATGAGGTCATAGTTGTCCAATCGATTTGACCTTTCAGAATGCGACGAGTATGGTCGACGCGATTCTTAAGATCGCTGCGCGCCGTAATCATCATATTTTGGCAAGTTGATGGGATCTGGCCGACCTAATGAATCGCGACGTCCCCCATGGCCACAATTTTACCTAAAAAGCGTCTGCTGTGTTGGATGTGATTTAAAACAGTGAGTCTATATATACAAGACCCCTGCGCAACAATGAGGACAGAGAGACCTTATCCCCACCAGAGCGGCGAAGCCCTGCCCGTCCAACACGTCGCCTGCCTGCCATTCCGTTCCACGTCCGCCGGGAGCTCTAGTAGGACGATCCTATCGTCCAGAAGCTGCCGTTCCGGAGCCGGAGGACGATCCGCGCCGTATGCTCCATAACGAGGCGTCATCATCCATCACGCTGTTCCCGGGCTCTCACAGCCTTTCTCTCCCCCTGTCCGGATCACCAGACAACACACACGCACACACGTGCATGCTCCCCCCCCCCCCCCCCCACTGTCTAGTTAGGGGTTTTTCATTCCCGTAGTTAGGAGGTGCGTCTGCGCCATTTTATGTCCTGTCCGCTATCTTTCGTTGTCTTTTTCATTTACTACACGTCCGCCTAATCCGTTTCTATTCTCATCCTCTTCAGGTACTGCAGGCTAAATCTCCTTTGCCGGCCGCCGGTGGAAGGAGGAGGAAGGACCCACCGCACACACATCCCACTACTTTCCACGGGCCAAAAAGGTACACATCCCCTAGACCCGTCCCTACTTTTGATACTTTTTAGTAAAAGTACCTGGCGATCGCGGCTTTTCTTTACTTTCCGTACACTTTTATCCCCGTGTGGGCGCCGTTTATTCTCTCGTATCCACCCTTTCCCCACACCTCAAAAGGGGAGAAAAGGGAGAGGTGGGACACCGGGGAAATAACCGCATCTACAACTTGGCGATCACGGTGGGACCCTCTTCTTTTAGCTCGGTATCGCTTTGTTTAGCCCCGTGTGGCGTTGCTTTCTAGTTAGTTTAGTCATTTCCTACATGTTTGTTTAAGCCTCCTTTTAGCCCTTTCCATTAGCATGCTAAAAATGGTTTGATAGGATTTAAATAAAAAATATATATATATAGTTTCGTAGTCCTTTACCATCTTATCATCTTTGCTAGCTGAGGGTTTTGGTGTTTGGAATCCCCACCCCCCTTAATCTAACCTCAATTGCATGCTAATCCACCCCCTTGGGTGTGGATTTCGTTGGGAGGGTTTCTGAGTTGAATCGCGACGACAGCAGATGCCGTGATTCAGCCCAGTTGTTCATACTCAAAGACATTTTGTGGGGAGGGTTTTCTGTGTAGATACGCGTCGGAACATACGACGCGTTTCTGTCTGTTCATTTATTTTTTGCAGCTTTTTTAGAAATATATTTGTTCTGTGCTATTGCGCGTGAAACCCAGACGATGCATTTTGTGAATCTCTATTGTGCGGCGGCTTGTCTGGACACAGTTCTGACCAGAGTCCTCAAGGAGTTGCCTCGGCTCTTACAGCTATCTCAACTTGTCAGATCCGCGGCCGACTGAAAGGAAGCGATTTAAGTTAGCGCCCTCTGCGGTGGACACGATTTAAATCCTTTCCAGGACCTCCAGCTGCTTGCCTTGTGTTGTTTTTACCTTTCTTTTAATAGCCAAGGGACTTCCTTCCCCCATTTCCTAGGATCCAAACACATCTCTCGGTGGGAACCATCTCTCCATTGGGCATTCCGTCCCTTTGGACTAGAAAATTCCTGCTGGGACCTCCGTAAATCTCCGTACCTCGTGATTCCCTCACGGCGGACCGAGTTGGTTGTACCAGATACCGGCGACCTGGATAGAGTGCCTATTGTGGAGAGATTGCTTTAAAAGTGAACCCCGAAGTTATCATTATACCCACTTGCCAAGTTCACTTCTTCTCTTGAGTGACCCACTAAAGCTAACGTTGATCATTTCGAACATAATTATGGACGTAATCAGTGCTAACTGTGTGCTTAAAATCAAGTAATCTTCTCCCTCATTGGTTGAGTAGTTGTCTGGTACTGTTTTCCGAGCCGTCCTGCATGCAACTCCAGTCTGGCCGTTCTCTTTCCATGGCTGATTATGAGGACGCAGCCAAGACAGGTGTGTATGAGGAAATCTATGGGTCTAGCTCTTATCTTCCTACAATCCGCCCAATCGCACATGTGAACGTGGTGGACCGCGCAACCCCAGATCCCCCAGATTCGCCAGAGTCAAGACGATCCTTCTGCTCTGTTAATCTTTCCTCAGCTTATGGGCATCCTACCAACCTTCAAGCTTCTCAGGTGCCAGGTGCCCAGGCTGCCCTAAATAGGAAATCTGTTGTCAACCCCGATCCCTCCGGTTACCCGAACCAGGGACCCCGGATTGAGTCCATCCGCGATCCGGGTGGGCAAATTCGCCAGCCCTTCACGGGCCTGTTCTGTATCCACTTCCCGGTATCATAGTCCAGAAGATAGTATCGGGTACCCGCTGACATGCACACCCTGCTTATCACCCCGGGGTCCCACATGTGTCAGCATCCTCACCAATACCCTTCTCGGGCAGAAGTCCATTGTGCTGTCCCTTCCGCTGCTACCCAACAATCTGTAAATCAGCTTACCCAGGCCCTTCTAGCTAAGGTAAACAAATTGGAGCGCGATTTGAAGATGGCGTCTACCCCTAAAGATTCTTTTGAACTAGCATTGCCTTCCATGCCAGTCTTTCATTTACCTCCGTCAGAAATGCCGGTCTATCGCCGCTACAATGGCATCGGCAGCCCTTTCATACACATCAAGGAATTCATGTACGATTCCTCTTTCTGGCAGGATGACAATCGTGCCCTTACCTTCCTGTTTCGTCGGTCCCTGGACGGGCCTGCCCTCGATTGGTTCTATTCCTTGGACCCAGCAGATGCGGAGAACTCGAGGCAGTCCAGAGGAAGTTTCTGAGAAGATACAGAGACCGAGTGGGCCCTGTGCTATCTATTACTGATCTGGTTGCCGAAAAGATGAAGCTGATGAAGAATTCGTCTCCTTTGCTGATAGGTGGAGGCTCATGGCCGAGAAACTGAGAGATGTTATCTGAATCTGAGCAGGTAAAGATGATCACCACCAACGCTACACCTCAGTTCAGGCATATCTTGGCTATGAATAAGCTGACAACAATGGAGGAGCTATATGAGAGAGCCAGATACATCCAAACACAACTGAGAGACTCTCCCATAGTCGCTCTATTTGAACCCAAGGCCCGGGTTGGCAAGAAGACAGTAGGTACCTCCGCCAGTGGTCCCACCACTGAGGGGGTTATTCATAATGAACAAGTGAGTGCCATGGGCAATCCAGCCCCTCCCACTTACCGTACACCCAATAACCCCAGGGCTCAACAACCCCAATTCCCTGCCTTTAGGCCAAACAACCAGTCTAATTTCAGGGCCCAGCAGCCGCCTCCTCAGCAGCCCTACTATGACCATCAACCCCAGCGGCCGCAATTCCAACAGCCCCAGTTGCAACAGCCACCACAACAGCCACAATACAGGCCCGCACCCCAACCCCAACCACAGCAACCCCCTCATCCACACCAGCAGCTTAACCAGGTTCCTCCTCCAAGCAATTACGGGCCACCTCCACGCAGATTCCCAACCGGCCCTAGAATGACACCCTACCCTCCACTGCCAGAAACCCTACCCGACATCTTTAATGCCCTCATGGCGGCCGGAGCACTAACATTGTCAAAGGAGAAGCTCCAATGGCCTCCCCACCTCGATACCTCTCAGTATTGTGAATTCCACCAGGGCCCGGGCCACACGTTGGATCGATGCTTCCACTTCAAAGATTATATTCATAACCTAAATGAAGGTGGAGGCATTGATTGGGTAGAAATGAGGAAGTTTGTCACTGAGATGAAGGCAAGAATGCCTCCTCCTTAGCAGCAGCAGCTACAACAACCGCAGCAACCACCGCAGCAGCAGCAGCCTGACTTGGGTATCATACAGAATCCCTTGCCAGAGCACCCGGCACCGAATCGTCAGGTGAATGCCTTCACGAACCAGTCGCCATCTGTGGAAGTACCTGCCACACCCACGGCCACCCTGCCACCCAGGCACCCTTCGTTTTACCACCCTTCATCCGTGCACCCACCGCAGACAACCCGTTACCCTCTTTCTTACGCATTCCCACCAACTACACCCGTCCATTCGCCTACCAAACTCCTGCACCTGTACACTCACTCTTTGTAGATACACCTGCCCCGTTTTCGCATGCCCCTACACCACCACCACCTGACTCGCCGCCTATACAGGCACCCACCGCTTTCCCCTTTATAAACCCTAACCATAGGGCCCCCTTTCTACGCATTCCCACCACCTCCACCGCGCATATCACTGCCACCACTACACGCCAGATTGCGGTAGGCATCCAACTGCCGCACCAAATTCTCACCAATCCACCCTCTACCTCACAGCCATCCACTCCCACAAATCAGGCCGTTGCATCTACTTCAGGCAGTTCACCTGAACCCGCCATGGTGCTCCGCAGCGGGCGTATGTTTAATCGGGTTTTCCACCAGCAAGATCAAGTACCACCAACCCAGGAAGAGGAAGAGGTACAAGACAGACCAGTGCTAGGCACCCAGTATGATTTGTTGAAGCACCTGGACCGTACTCCAGCCAGGATCACCATCCTGGAGTTGATTAAGAGGTCGCCTACTCACCAGGAAGCACTCATGCAGTATCTGCAGAAGGTAATGGTTAACGAGGATCTGCCGGTTAACCAAATTAGTGCAGTCTTGACACCGACAGGCCCACATCCAGCTATCATGTTCCGTGAAAGTGAGCTCGCGCCAGTGGATTCACAGCGATACGCCCTGTGTCTTACAGTAAACATCAACGACATTCGCGTAGATCGATGTTTGGTGGATTCTGGGGCCTCCGTCAATGTCGTGTCACCTGACACGCTAACACTATGTGGAGCGCCGGTCCAATCAATTCGCCCCCCTATCATCACTGTCACGGCCTATGGCAATTCCGCTAGGTCGCCAAAAGGGGTTGTTACTTTGACAATCGGGCTGGGCCCGACTTCTACGGAGATGGATTTCCACATCCTTGACTTGGATCCATGCTACCATATCATCCTTGGTCAACCTTATGTGCAGTCCATTGGTGCTGTTATGTCAACAGTTCACCAGTGTTTGAAATTTCCATATAAAGGACGCATAATTAAGATCGCCAACAAGCCTAGTCTTGCAGAGATTGAGGCCATTATGACAAGCAACTCGGTTCCAGCAATTTGGCCTGCTAAACAGCCCCTTACAACGGTACAGTACCAACCGAGTACATCCGGCACATACCCCAGGCCGGGTCCCTCCATAGTCAGCCCTTCTAATTCAAACAGAATAATCACCAAGAAAGGGCTGCATATCATGAAACTAATGGGTTATCGGCCCGGAAAAGGCCTCGGTGCACAACTACAGGGCAGGACAACCGCCGTTAAAGCATGCAAAAGAAGGGTCAAGGTCAGCTTAGGATATCAGCTTGTCAAAACCCAGTTGCGGCCAGACCAACCCCTCACATGGGCTTTGCACGATCATTTTTACAAAGGGGCATTGCAGCCTGGGGATCCCCAGCCATCACCCCTTGAGACACAACCAATCTACTCCCTGACTCGGGATACCTTTTGGGCACCAGATAACTCTGCACCAGCCAAGCGAACCAAGATCGGTGATTATGAAACTGAATGGAACAAGTGGTTTGACATGGGCAGTCTTACCGCCTGTTTAACCCACATGTTCGGGTCGCCTGAGGCACATTGGTTTTCTGAATTGCAGACTATAGTGCAAGGATCAAGGGCACCGACCCCATACCGGAAGAAGTTAAGGGCACCGACCCCATACCGGCAGAAGTTCAAGGCACCGACCCCATACCGGCAAAAGTTTTGGGCACTGACCCCTTCCTGTCAGAACTCTTGGGCACCGACCCCTTTCTGTCGGAACTTTTGGGCACCGCCCCTACACCGGCTCCAGTATCGGGCCCTGAGCCCGCCCCAATTTTTACCCCGAGCCCTATGCTCGCCTCGGTTACCCCAGGCATTAAGCCCGTCTCTTTTGCTTCGGGCATTACGCCCGATCCCTTTTCCATACCAGGCATCGAGCCTGTTTCTTCGGCTTCGGGAATTGCGCCCACTTTCCTTTCTTCGGTCTTCCGGGCATCGTGCCCGTTTTCCCTTCAGCGCCAGGCATCGTACCTGTTCCTTTCGCACCGGGCATCACGCCCGTTACTGCTTTTATTCCAGGCATTACGCCCGTTCCAGCTTTTTCATTAAGCCCTGCGCAAGCCTTCCATTTCGTACCAGGCATTTTGCCCTCCTTTAATTCCGCATTGGGTTCCGCACCCCCTTTTATTTACCCGGCTTTTTATTCCCGTATTGCTACACATATTTTGCCTTCAGTGCCGCGAATTCCTAGGGGCAACCCTCCTGCCTTCCCGTCCATTGTACATACCTTTTCCGTTCCATCCACTATGGTCCCGTCCTTTGTACAAACCATGGCAGGATCGTTTTTTTCCTCTCCTGGGACCCGAATGCCTGTCCGTCCATCCTTTGTGCGTATTTTCTCTGAGGAACCACCTGATCCGTCAGAATCCTTAGAAACCACCCTTCCGGATCAGGTCTCACGCCTGACAATTGCCTTCGAGCCACCTTGAAGGGTCTGATGGTCTAGCGTCGTGCCCTTTCCACCAAACATGCGTCCCCTTCTGGCCTCATGGGCCTTCCGCCCACCCTGACTTCGAATTGTGTTCCTCCTTCCACCATCCTCAGATTGTCCTTGTTTTCCGCTTTGCTGCTTCCGCTTCCCGCTTCCCGTTCAAGTGCTTGTCGGTTGCTTCCCTTTCCTTCTCCACCACGTGAGAAGAAGGGGGGTTTTGGGGTGGGTTTGTGATGGAAGACCCCGCCATCTTTGTTGAGGAAACTTCTTTCCTCGCCTCCGACTGCATTCCAGTTAGTGGTTTGTCATACCCGGGCCTTGAGGCCGGATTTTTGGTGCTCCCTTCCACGGAAGGGACATTTACTGCGTTCCCTAATCCATTTCCTCTGGAAGGAAATGTCGTTGTGAATTCTGCTTTATTTTCTCCCTCCGGGGATATCTCCTTTACTGCTTTCCCTAATACCCATGGGCGGGACTGTGCTTTTCCTTCTGTAAATACTTCCTCTACTGCTTTCCCTAATACCCATGGGCGGGACTTTGCTTTTCCTTCTGTAAATACTTCCTCTACTGCTTTCCCTAATACCCATGGGCGGGACTTTGCTTTTCCTTCTGTAGATACCTTCTTTACTGCTTTCCCGAATACCCATGGGCAGGATCCTGCTCTTCCTTCTGCTTCGTCTCTTCCTCCTAATAGCTTAAACAAGGGTAGTAGACTATGGGTAGATCCAGGGAGGAAATCCAAGGGTAGAAGGATCCCTCATCGTTATCTGGCTAGCCTCGCTCATAAATGCAAGGCGTGCCTGGCAATTCCCGAGTTCACTAAGTACCCCTTGCAATTGCCAGAAATAGAATATGAGCAGTCAGCCCCCTTTGTTGATGATGGGTTCGGTGTCTATGAAATAATGGACGACGATGACCCGATTAATGATGGCGATGAGGAGTTTGAGGGCGAGGCTGACGCTTTTGCCAGTGGGCTTAAGAGATTTGATGAACCGTCGTCCGCTGTGCAGGAAATCACCAAAGAAATCAACCTGGGAACCGAAGAAGATCCCAAGATTGTCCTCATAAGCACTAACTTGTCACCGGATGAAGAGGAGGTAATTGTGGAGGTTCTTAGGCAATATAAGGACATCTTCGCATGGAGCTACGAGGATATGCCCGGCTTAGACTCTTCCTTAGTCGAGCATTACCTCACCCTCAAGCAAGGCTCCGTTGCAATTAAGCAGCGTTTACGGCGTTTCCACCCCCAGATCGCTTTAAAATTGAAGGATGAAGTTGACAGGCTTCACAAAGCCAAGTTCATCAAAGTCATACTTTATCCCAATTGGGTGGCAAACATCGTGCCGGTAATCAAGAAGGACGGGAAGGTCAGAATTTGCATTGACTTCCGGGACCTTAATCGCGCTTGTCCTAAAGATGATTTCCCTCTACCTCACTTGGATGTGCTGATAGATAACACAGTTGGGTATGAAACCCTATCATTTATGGATGGTTTTTCTGGGTATAATCAGATCAAGCTAGGAGAAGAATACCAAGACAAGACTTCGTTTACTACACCATGGGGAACTTATTGCTTTGTGGTCATGCCTTTCGGGCTTAAGAACGCCGGAGCCACCTACCAAAGGGCCATGATGGCCATCTTTCATGACATGATCCACATTCTTGTTGAGGTGTATGTAGACGACTTGGTAGTTAAGTCAAGATCGGAAATTGAGCATGCTGGGGTTCTCACTAAGGTTCTGCAAAGGACTCGAGAATATCATTTAAGGATGAACCCCAAGAAATGCGTGTTTGGTGTGTCAGCTGGAAGGTTGCTAGGGTTTATTGTGAGCAAAAGGGCATAGAAATTGATCCAGATAAGGCCAAGGCGATAAAAGAATTGCTCCCTCCCAGGAATTTGAAAGAAGTTCGAGGACTAATTGGGAGATTGCAGTACATTCGCCGTTCATCTCTCAGCATTCTCAACGGTGTAGGCCTTTCTATAACCTCACCAAGCCAGGAGTGAATTTTGCTGGGATGAAAAGTGTCGGGCAGCGTTCGATGAGCTTAAGGACTATCTTTCCAATCCGCCTGTCCTGAGGCCGCCTATGCCAGGCAAGCCTCTCATCCTCTATATCTTTGTTTTAGAAGACTCCGTAGGAGCTGTTCTTGCCCAAGTCGACGACGAGGGCAAAGAAAGGGCAGCCTACTACCTGTCCAAGCTTCTTAATCCCTGTGAGCAGAGATATAATTCCATGGAGAAAACCTGCGCCGCACTTGTATGGGTAGTGCAGAAATTGAAGCACTATTTCCTCGCCCATGCAGTGCACCTTATTGCTCGCATGAACCCCATCAAATTCTTGCTCCAAAAACCTGTCCTAACTGACAGATTAGCACGTTGGCAAAGTTTCCTTTCCCAATTTGAGATCACCTATATCCAGCAGAAGGCAATCAAAGGCTATGCCATAGCCGAGCATCTCGCTCATCACCCATTGCCCCGAACTGATCCAGTCTGTTCAGACCTCCCGGATGAAGAATTGATGTCCATCGATCAGGACAACCGTATGTACACATTGTATTTCGACGGGGCCCTGAATTCTTGTGGAGCAGGTATCGGAATGGCCCTGCTGTCTCCAGAGGGTGTCACCATATCACAAGTTCATAAGCTAAATTTCCCTGCTACCAACAATATCGCCGAATATGAGGCTTTATTAGCTGGTCTGGAACTTGCGCGCTATTATAATGTGACACACCTCCGGATTGTAGGTGATAGCCAATTGATCCTCCGCCAAGTGCTCACCAAATACCGCACTACTAATCCCAAGCTCAAGCCATACCAAGAACACGCTTCGGCCTACGCCAAGCTGTTCACCAAGCTTGTCTTTGTTCATGTTCCTCATCACCAGAACCTCCTGGCTGACGCCCTTGCCACTGTAGGCGCAACCATGCACATGGTCTATCCCGGCGATTTTTTCGGCATTCAAATCGAACGCCGGCAAATTCCCTTCTACTTGGATCCGATGTTCCTCTGGGTTAAGGATAAGGAGCTGGTAAATACCAAGAGGAGGAGCAAAGAAGAGATCATGCTAGTAGAGTTGGAAGAAGAATAGGAAGATGAAGAAAAACCGTGGTATTTTGAGATATCTGAATATTGCAAGGATCAATCCTACCCTGTGGAAGCCACCCCTGAAGAGAGGAAGACCATCAGGAGGATATCTCAGAAGTATACGGTGATTGGTAATACGCTCTACCGAAGAAGCTTCTCCGGCATTTTGCTCCGCTGTTTAGATGAAGTTGAGGCTCCGGGGGTTATTAAGGAGGCCCATTCGGGTGTTTGTGGAGGTCATGTAAGTAGCCAAATTTTTGCTAAGAAGATCCTTAGGCAAGGCTTTTACTGGCCTACTCTAGAGGAAGATTGTTCTTTCTTTGTCCGCCGGTGTGTCAAGTGCCAATTGCACGCCGACAAAATTCATGCTCCATCCTCTTCACTCCACCCTGTATCTTCACCCTGGCCTTTCGCTATGTGGGCTTTCGATATCATCGGACCCCTTGGTGATCCTAATTCCCAGAACAAAACGAAATCTTTTATTCTTACAGCGACGGAATACTTCACCAAGTGGGCGGAAGCCGAAGCATACGCAGGAATCAAGGCAACGACCGTCTGCCGCTTCATCATGAGGAACATCATCACCAGGTTTGGCATACCAGAGGCGATGATCACTGACAACGGTCCGCAGTTCATCTCTCAAGAACTCCGTAACCTCTGCAACAGGTATAAAATTGCATTGCATCATTCTCACCTTATTATCCGCAAGGCAATGGCCAGGCAGAGGCCACAAATAAAACTCTCATCAAAATTATCAAGAAGACATGTGAGGTTAATAAGTTCTCGGATTGGCCAGAGAGACTCGTGGAAGCTTTATGGGCTTACCGCACTTCAATCCGTACTCCTACGGGGCAAACACCGTTTGCTCTTACTTACGGAATGGAGGCAGTGGTACCATATGAGATTCTAATCCTTCACTAAGAGTTCAACTTGACAAGGATTTACCAATTGATCAACGACGAGAGTCGCTCCTTGAACAATTAGAACTCTTAGATGAAAAGCGTTTGGTGGCCGCCGAGCACACGAGAGCATACCAAAACAAACTCACACGTTTTTACCAGAAGAGAGTTATTGAGAGAAGATTCAAAGTCGGTGACATGGTCGTTAGAAAAATCTTTGTAAAACCTGGTGGTCCCAGATCCAAGCTCCAACCCAACTGGGAAGGCCCCTTTATTATAAGCCAAGCTTATTCAGGCAATGCCTATAAGCTAATTAATGCAGAGGGGGAGGAGCTCTCCCACTCTTGGAATGGCTTACATCTAAAAAAATACTACCCTTAATTCACTACTTGAAAAAGGAAAAATTGGCATGATATTTTGAACCTTTAAGCTTACAAAGGGTCATTTTAAAATCTATTTACTGATTTCTTTAAAGATGTGTTAAACCAAGGAAGACGACACTCACACACTTACACGCCTTCCTAAGGAAGCCAGAGGCGCAAAATCCAAAGAAGGTCGATGTCAAGCCTATAACCCAAGGCAGTATCCGCCCTTCTCTTCTATTCGGTCTGCCGGTAGGAAAGAAGACCAGTGGGATCGACCTCTTGAAGTCTGTTTAAAAACTCGAGAAGGTAATCAATCAAGGCAAAGGGGAAGAAAGAGGATCAATGGAAAAATCCAAATCCTCACGAAAAAGCCAAAAGGCCAAATCCGATTAAAAGCATGTCAAGAGTGGCAAAGTCCCCGCGGAGATCCAAAAGGACCCGGTCGTATGCATGCTCAAACCCCGAAATTGCCAAGTAAAACTCGAACCTTTCTCTGAGTATAAGAACAAACAATTGAGTGTCTCCCCGGTTGCCCAGACTACTGGCAGACTTCCTAATGAATCTTCCTTCTTCCTCGGGACATTGCCTTGGCACCTAGGCAAGGCAGCGACCAACTAAGGAGGATGTTGCCAAAGGTCGCCTCAGGTCAAGGCACCCATTACGCACATCCAATCCATGCCTTAACACATCTAAGAACAGTCAATACATTTTAAGAATAACATCCAAAGAATTAAAAAAGTTCAAATGCCATGCTCACAAATTTTTTTTTGTACATCTCCAAAAATCCAAACAAAAAATTGCATATTTTCAAAATTCAAAAAAAATGGAATATCTCCAAAAATCCAAAAAATTTGCATATTTTCAAAATCCAAAAAATGGAATATCTCCAAAAATCCAAAAAAATTGCATATTTTCAAAATCCAAAAAAATTGAATATCTCCAAAAATCTAAAAAAATTGCATATTTCCAAAATCTAAAAAAATTGAATATCTCCAAAAATCCAAAAAAATCAGATATCCTTTTTCAAAATCCAAAAAAAAAAGTTTTTAATTATTGTATATGCTTAAAATTGCACATTTTGTACACATTCACGCATCTTCATCTTTATCTTTGTTTTATGCACATGTCCTTTAATTTGTTTACTGTTTTATAGCCTTTTGATTAGGGCTCAGCCCCTTGACAAGCCACGAAGTCTAGTAAGTACCCACAAGCAACGGGCTGAGTCGGAACGGACATTTAACTTGTTTGTCCGTATCTACCACAGGTGTACAGGTGAAGAAAGCTGAAAAAGAAACAACTGTGTGTATATATATATATATCCGGCTAACAGGGAGTCGGGACCGTGTACAATATCATAAATGGTGCCACACTAGGCACAGTACAGGTAAAAGAAAAAGAAAATACAAGTGTCAAGGCAGGGTGGTCTGGCTCTCGTCACCCCCCTCCGCAAGTGTAGCTGGCTCCCGCTGTCTGCTCTCGGCCTCGCCCAGGTCAGCAGCTGTGGTAGGTGGAGGAGGTGGCCCCATCGGTGCTCGCGATCCTGTCGACCTCTGTGCGCCTACTGCGTCCTGAACGTTCCTCTCGTACTGAGAGGAAGACGCCAGGACGCTCTCGGAGTAAGCACTGGCGCGTCCCTGCTCCCTGGCTCGCTCCCTCCCGTGGCGGTAGCGCTCCTCGGACGCCTTCAACAGGCGTTCCGCGGCCAGCTGCCCGGCCCTCGCCTCCACGGCCTGCTGACTAAGTCGCTCCCGCTCACGCTCCCACTGGCCCTGCTGACGCTCGAGGTCACGCCGCTCTAGCGCCAGTAGCGCCCGCAACTCGGCCACGTCACGAGGAAGCTCCGTCGGCGCCGACTGAGACCTCTGCTCGGTCAGCTCCGTGACGGTCAGGGTCTCGCGGGCCAGGGCGCTCTCTAGCTCCTCAGACTGCACAACAAGAAACAAAGAACAGGTAAGTACACCAGGAAGCAATTTAATTGAATTCACTAAAATTTAAAAGCTTACCCGTATAGCAAGGTCGCGCTCTATCCGCTCGGCACGCGCCGCCGCCGTAGCCAGCTGCTCCTGGAGGGAGCTCACCTCCGCCGCCACTGCCGGGCCCCTGCTCGAAGAGGCACCTCCCGCCTCGGCCTGGACGGCCGAGCCCTGGGCTGCGCGCTGCAAGCCAACAAAGAGAAAAACTGTGTCAGTACAATGGTAAGTAAAGAAGCGCATGTATATATTTAAATTCAACACTTACCAATGTCTCCAAGGCCGCCCGTGCCTCGGCTAGCTACACCGTCGTGGCCGCCAACTGTCCCTCCAGCCGACCTATAAGCATGTCACGCCCATCCTGCACACACACGTATATTTGTAAGTTTGTATTTATTAACTGCATAAGCAAATCAAATCAAATAAGTCTGAATACTTACCCTCTCGGGCCTCATGAAGTCGCGGAGGCCGTACTCCTCCTGGTACCTCCAGAGGTATGCGGTGCTGTCCGTGGCATCGCTGGTCACCACCTGGCCCCCACGGTGCCAGTCTGAGAACTGCTCTGGGAAGCGGGTCCGCCAGTCCACCGTCTTGGCATTCCCGCGAGTCTTTCTGCCGATCCCCCTCGGCTCCGCCTCATCTATCCACCACTGGTGCAGCCCTAAAGTGCGTACCGCCAGCCTCAGGCAGAGTGGCTCGATCTCGTTCAGGCAGTGGACCCAGATGTCACGCCCGAACAAGCCCCGGCCACTCACTACCCACGGCTGATCGGCATCACCGTAGTCTGCATACGGCTCCCAAATAACCTGCACAAAAAGGGGCATTTTTTAAATCACTTCCTAAACTTTGTAAAAATGCTAAAATACAAGGAAGAATGAGAAAGAAGAGAAGCGCACCAGGAGCGCGGGGAAGTCGCGGACGTGCCGACGAAGCACGTCCAACTAAAATGCGTAAGTCGCCGTACTAACCAGGGGTAGCCACCTCCTGGCCAACGGCACCGCTCTGGGGTCCACCTCTATGGCCCTGCCCAGTGGGAAATAATAATAACTCCAAACCTATAAAACAATCAATTACGTCAACTTAAATTCGCAGGAAAAGTCAAAGTCAAATCAAATTTGGGGTTAGATCTGTACCTGAAGGAAGGGCGCAAATCCGCCCACTATGGTCTCCCCGCCCGTACCGGTAGACAGGTCTGCAAAGGTGTGCGCCAGGAGAGCAGCACCCCAAGCATACTTGGCGACTCGCGTCAGGTCATCTAGTAACTCCAGGAAATGGTAGTGGATGCCGTCACCCTTAGTGGTGAACAGCATCTTGCCGAATAAGAATACTAGAAACCGGCGCAAGTCCCGATCTGCCCGCACGGTGTCCTCGGCATCCTGACCATATGTCGCCCGTGCGAAACCCGCGGCCCGCTCCACGAAGGCAGGAAGAAGCTCATCGGCCTTCTGCCGCGCTCCTGCCAGCCCCAGCGACTGCAGCAATGCAACCCATCCAACCATCCTGCGCTCGTGGTCGTCCTGCCCGAACGGCTCCAGTCCCAACAGCTGCTGTGTCAGGTCGGTGTAGTCCGCGTATGTGACGCCAGTCACCGCCTCGCCGTCAACCTCGTAGCCCCGTGATACGGGCTACATCCTCCAGGCTCGGCACCATGTGGCCCCAAGGAAAGAGAAAGGAGCGGCTCACTCGATCCCACCTATCCCGGATAACCTGGATAAGTGGGGGGTCAACAAAAAATGGCTCGATCTCCAAGATCGAGCCAAAACCCATCTCCCGAACCCTCTCTCTCTGGAAGGCCAGAAGACCCCGGTAAGCCGCTACAACTAATGGCCACATGGTGCGCGGCCTCATCACACCCTGCACATAATTGTAATCTATGTTATGATAATCTTGTGTTTGTAAAGTTGCTTTTTTGTATTACAAATTACCACAGTCTGTCTAAAACCATATTGATGTTAAGTTTGTTGTCATTATTGTTGTTGTTGTTGTTAATCTGCAAAAACCTAGGCTTGTTCACATCATGAGTTGTGTTACAGTATGTTGATATTTAAAAATCATGTTAGTATATTAAGTTTTGTTGTTAATGTATTAACCCTAGGCTTGTTTGTATCTTAAGCAGTTTTAATAAACACATAAAACGAGTGGTGTATACACTAAGGTCACATTTTGATATAACTAGAAACGTGTAATTTTTCATGAAAACACACTTTTAAACTAAGCATGGCATAATACATGGTTGAACTAAACAAAGCATGCTTAAAAAATTGAAGTTGCTGGTTCTGATTTGAAACGCGACCAGTACAGAGGTCGCATTTCTAACCCTTAAAGGCGTCCACTTATATGGGCGCGTTTCAGTTTTTAATTGCGACAGCTCATGCCGACGTGATTAGGAGGTGAGAAACGCGCCATCTGGTCTGGACGCGTTTCCCACCCCCCTTCACCGAGCTCGAAGCTCGCCCCCCTTGCCCCGGTTTGAAGAGATAGAGAGTTGAGAGAGACTTACCGTCTCCGTGCGGGCGGGGAGATCTCTCTCCTGCCGTCCTCGACGGCGCCGCGCCATCGCCTCCTCTTCCTCCGCCATCGCCTCCTCTTCCTCCGCCGTCGCCTCCTCTCCCTCCGCCGTCGCATCGTCGCCTCTGCCGCCGCCGCTCGTTGCCGGCGGATCACCCATCGCCGCCGCGCCTCCGCCCCTTCCCGTGGCCGTCGTCGCCAGCACGAGCGCGAGCTCGTCGCCGGCGACGCTGGTCGAGCCCTAGCCGCTTCCCTCCGCCGATCCCGCCGGAGAAGCCGCCACCATTGGCCGCTTGGCCTGTCGCTTGCCACCGCCCACCATAAGTGATGGCCGGGAGAGAGGATTGAGGGAGAAAGGAGTGAGAGAGAATGAGAGAGATGAGAGAGTGAAAGAGAGGAGAGGGATAGGAGGAGAAGTGCCAGAAAGATTGCCCGGGCGGTTCATAACCTTCGTAATACGCGTCCAAACGAGCGGCCGCGAATTATGTACCATCAATCCAAATCGCGCCTCGCGCCTTCGTCGCAATTCAGGCTCATTAATGCCAATTCCTGGCTCCGTATTCGAAATATCTGAACCGTGCCCAGTCTAGTCGACGCGGATAATGAACCGTCATTTGAATAAGCGTCGAGTCCCTACGCCGCAATTAAGAGGTCATGATGACCCCTGACAGACCTATCAGGGGCGCAAAAATTCAAAACCTAATCCGCGACCGCCCGTCTCGCCGCGATTCAGAGGCGATCATGACAATTGTACGGGTTTCGCACGTTTGGAAATTCAAAAGATTTGAATATCCACGGCAGCTTCAGCCGTCGCCCTTTAATTCCTACCCGCGGCGCGCGCCTTGGATGCATTTTTTTACAATTGATCCGCGACGACTGGGTTGGACGCGTCTTATGTCAGAATCCCTCCCAGCCCATTTCTCAGGCGATCTTGTAAGGGGTATACACCCATCTCATACTAATTGGAAGTTGTTCAAATCAAACCACTTCAAGGAATCATCTTTGGCACACAAAACCAGACTTGATTTTATTCATTCCCAATGATCTTCCAACATTCACAAACGACTCTTGAGATTGGAGTCATCTCAAGATCGGACCCTCTTCAAGCCCCTTACATAGTTGGCTTTCTCACTTTCAACCTCCCTCTCACTTGGAATCAGCCTTCGAAAATTGCAAACTTTCTATATGGCCTTAATCGTGTTGGCTTCCTCCCCGTCATTATTGGTACCGAGTTTCCGATGTTTAATGGGTACAGTGTGAGACGGCCCCTCGAACACGCGCCTTGCAAGCCCGAGTTCAGGTAGACATCGGTGTGCATTATAAAGTACTAATTCTGACGCACCAATTAGGCGAAGATCCACACCAGGTGCCAGCCGGCTCCTCAAATCACGATTTGGGAATGGGGCCGGGTTGAAGTTAAACATGTCTTCAGGCATGTCGCTCAAGTATTCGCGCCAATCTGCCCGAGTCTTCAGTTGAGGCGCCTGATTTGCAACCCTTCCATCCAGCCCGATAATGTTATCCAGGTGCTTAAGTGGGCTCTTTGCAAAGAGGCGGGACGAGGATGGCACCTCGTTGCTGAAGCAGAACTTCAAGTGCAAATCAGTCCAGCAAGTGAATAAAAGCATAGATCCATATAGGGGCCTACCTGAGCTTGCCGCCGTCAGCCCGCTATAGAGAAAGGCCAAGACTGCTGGTCCCAACCGCTCGCCTTCCCAGATTGCGCAGACCGCGCTTAGCTGATCGGACTCCAGAACGGAATCTATTGAAGGGAAAAGCAGCGCTCCAGCCACGCAGATGGCAAAGCCTTTCATCGCTCTCTCCAACTCTTCGGCATTTCCAGCTTCGCCAACCTCCCTCATTGTCCAAAGAGCCAGCTTTTGTAAATGGATGCCTTTGCCCGTTCGCACTTCACATGCTTCCCGTGCATCTATGAAGCTTTCAAGGACCGCTTTGCTGGTGTAGCTTCTCGGCGCAACCATCATGTTGTCTTCATCACCTTGCTTCATGCGGCGGAGGCCTAAGAGTACCTCCACCTCTTCCAGAAGGATTGTCGCTTCAAAATCCTTGAAGAGGAAGGTGTGAGTTTGGGGATGCCATACCTCGACCAGTGCACCCATGACTGCCCAATCCGGGTGGACTTCGTGATACCTCTTTGCATGTACCACCAGGTTGTTAATACCCCATTTCTTCAAAATGGTGGTCATGTCCAAAGAGATATTCGACGTAAGTTGTTGCAGCCATGGCAAACGCACAAATCTTCGGCTCCCCGGAAAGAGTGGGTAATCCTGCAAGTTTATGAAGTTGAGTTGATAAAAACGTCTAAAAAAGTGTTAACCAAGCTTTAAAACCTCATTTTGAAACCAAGCAAGCATGACTAAACCTACCATTCCGGCTTGGACAAGCTTGCTAACATGACCACTAACTTGGCTCAACCTATTGAAAACCTCTCTCCTTGCTCCCCTTGAGGATGAACCTTGCTCCATCACCAAGCCTTCTTCTCTTCAAAGCTTTCTCTTAGAACACTCTTTGTAAGGGTAGGAAGAAATGAGAGTGGGATAAGGGTGAAGTGAGAAGGTTGAAATGGGAGTGGGTAAAGGTTGGAATGGGTAAATAATGGGTATTTTGGGACCTCACCCCGAGGATGACTCACCCCACATCCAGAACCATCCTCCCATTGCCACCCAATAAGTGAGTAAAAGCAGAATTCTTAAGAATTCTGGCTTGCATCTTAAATTGCGTCGACCGAGGCAGTCGCGATTTCATTATGAAAGGCGTCCATGAGACTGGACGCGATTTTGATCAGCACCCCTTTGATGCTAATATGTTTGAGCTATTTTCTCGTGCATATTCATGATGTTTACTATATTGCAGGACACGCGAACACCCTCGACAGCCTCCACATTAGTAACATATATTGCATTTACTATACGATATACCTATTAGAGTCTATCAAGGACCTTGAGGCTTTAATGAATCTGGAGTTTGAGTTCCCCTTCATTGCCGAAAAACGAGGATAATTCCAAAGGATTCTTACTTCTAAGGATAGGTCGTTGGCCGAGGGGGGGGGATGACGGTTCCCATGGTACCTGGGGGACGATAGTTCCCAATTTTGGATAAAAGGATGAACGACAGTTCCTGCAAGGAGGGGGCGACAGTTCCCATGAGTATCCTGACCCCTTCCCGTCACAACAATATTATCCTTGATTATCTTATATTTGGTTTTGTTTTATGGGTCTTTTCTTTTAGCCCAGTATGCATTCACGTAGGTTAACAGGAAGATTGTTGGAAAGCCTTAGATGCAAATAGGAATTTCAGAGAAATCATTTGAAAAGCTTAATTAAAGATAATCACTTGGTCCGTCAATGCCAAAGCAACCCGATAATTCCACTCTGAGTCCAGTACTCAGTTTATTATAAAGTTGTTTGAAGATGTTCTTTTCGGAGAGAAACTCATCCATCCTGGATCTTTTCCTTACTTTCGATCCACCTACGGCTATGGCAGCCCCATACGCAGGTGAAACCTAATGGATTTGTCCTTAGGTACTTCCCGACGACGGAAGTTGATCTCGCATTTGTCTTTACTTTGTAGTTTAGTTGTCTACGATGGTACAGTTTCCTCTCCAGAAGAGTTTCCGAAGAACAGCGCTATTTTAAATTGACGAACAGCTCCAGTCTCTGCCTTAAGAGGGCGTGTCCCATTACACCTTGGCGCTTACTTTTTAGTTGTTTTGCTTTCACTTTACTCCTTACAAAGCAAACGCCAAGGCGAGGCATCTGTAAACACGCCAATTTTACCTGAATTGGACAAAATCTCGAGTTGCACTGTAACGCCTCATTGTGATTGTCTTTAATTACCTTTTCAAGTGATTTCCCCGAATTTCCTGTTGAACTTTCAGACTTTTCGGAATTTTCATGTCTTTAAAAGCTTTTTTAGGACCCTTTAGATAAGTCTACAAAAGAGTCTAGAAAAACACAAAAAAAGAATCAGCACTGTTTTAAATCGCGACCAGAACGGCGGCCGCATATTAAATGCCATAAGAGCGACGCCCTGAGGCGACGCAATTCAGCTACCTACGTTAAAAAAGGGCGTCCATGACGGCCGCCGCGGTTCAAAAGTCAACAAATTCAGGCTGTGCCAGAACGTACACGCTCTGACACCTGTGGCAGGCTCTGAAACGCGTCGTGGTTGTACGACGTGATTCTTAACCGCCCTGCACGCGCCATGCCTCTGTCAGGCGTCAGAAGGTTGTCAGTACGGTGTCAGACTCTGAATCGCGCCCAGACAGCATGCCGCGATTAAGAACCGCCAGTTACAGCGTTACAAATGTTCAGGCGGTTGTTAATTTCGACCAGTATGACGGACGCATTTTTGGGACGCAAATGAGGTCATAGTTGTCCAATCGATTTGACCTTTCAGAATGCGACGAGTATGGTCGACGCGATTCTTAAGATCGCTGCGCACCGTAATCATCATATTTTGGCAAGTTGATGGGACATCTAGCTGACCTAATGAATCGTGACATCCCCCATGGCCGCAATTTTACTTAAAAAGCGTCTGCTGGGTTGGACGCGATTTAAAACAGTGAGTCTATATATACAAGACCCCTGCGCAGCAATGAGGAGAGAGAGACCTTACCCCCACCAGAGCGGCGAAGCCCTGCCCGTCCAACGCGTCGCCTGCCTGCCATTCCGTTCCACGTCCGCCGGGAGCTCTAGTAGGACGATCCTATCGTCCAAAAGCTGCCGTTCTGGAGCCGGAGGACGATCCGCGCCGTATGCTCCATAATGAGGCGTCATTATCCATCACGCTGTTCCCGGGCTCTCACAGCCTATCTCTCCCCCTGTCCGGGTCACCACACAACACACACGCACACACGTGCATGCTCCCCCCCCCCACTGTCTAGTTAGGGGTTTTTCATTCCCGTAGTTAGGAGGTGCGTCTGTGCCATTTTACGTCCCGTCCGCTATCTTCCGTTGTCTTTTTCATTTCCTACACGTCCGCCTAATCCGTTTCCATTCTCATCCTCTTCAGGTACTGTAGGCTAAATCTCCTTTGTCGGCCGGCCGGTGGAAGGAGGAGGAAGGACCCACCGCACACACATCCCGCTACTTTCCACGGGTCCAAAAAGGTACACATCCCCTAGACCCGTCCCTACTTTTGGTACTTTTTAGTAAAAGTACCTGGCGATCGCAGATTTTATTTACTTTTCGTACACTTTTATCCCCTGTGTGGGCGCCGTTTATTCTCTCGTTATCGACCCTTTCCCCACACCTCAAAAAGGGAGAAAAGGGAGAGGTGGGACACCGGGGAAATAACCGCATCTACAACTTGCATCCAACCCAGCAGACGCTTTTTAAGTAAATTGCGGCCATGGGGGACGTCGTGATTCATTAGGTCGTCCAGATGTCCCATCAACTTGCCAAAATATGATGATTACGGCGCGCAGCGATCTTAACATCGCGTCGACCATACTCGTCGTATTCTGAAAGGTCAAATCGATTGGACAACTATGACCTCATTTAAGTCCCAAAAATGCGTCCGTCATAATGGTGGCAATTAACAACCGCCTGAACATTTGTAACGCTGTAACTGGCGGTTCTTAATCGCGGCATGCTGTCAGGGCGCGATTCAGAGTCTGACACCGTACTAACAACCTTCTGACGCCTGACAGAGGCATGGCGCGTGCAGGGAGGTTAAGAATCGCGTCGTACAACCACAACGCGTTTCAGAGCCTGCCACAGGTGTCAGAGTGTGTACGTTCTGGCACAGCCTGAATTTGTTGACTTTTGAACCGCGGCGGCTGTCATGGACGCCCTTTTTTAACGTCGGTAGCTGAATTGCGTCGCCTCAGGGCGTCGCTCTTATGGCATTTAATATGCGGCCGCCGTTCTGGTCGCGATTTAAAATAGTGAGTCTATATATACAAAACCCCTGCGCAGCAATGAGGAGAGAGAGACCTTACCCCCACCAGAGCGGCGAAGCCCTGCCCGTCCAACGCGTCGCCTGCCTCCCATTCCGTTCCACGTCCGCCGGGAGCTCTAGTAGGATGATCCTATCATCCAGAAGCTGCCGTTCCGGAGCCGGAGGACGATCTGCACTGTATGCTTCATAACGAGGCGCCATCATCCATCACGTTGTTCCCGGGCTCTCACAGCCTTTCTCTCCCCCTGTCCGGGTCACCAGACAACACACACGCAAACACATGCATGCTCCCCCCCCCACTGTCTAGTTAGGGGTTTTTCATTCCCGTAGTTAGGAGGTGCATCTGCGCCATTTTACGTCCCATCCGCTATCTTCCGTTGTCTTTTTCATTTACTACACGTCCGCCTAATCCGTTTCCATTCTCATCCTCTTTAGGTACTGTTGGCTAAATCTCCTTTACCGGCCGGCCGGTGGAAGGAGGAGGAAGGACCCACCGCACACAAATCTCGCTACTTTCCACGGGTCCAAAAAGGTACACATCCCTAGACCTGTCCCTACTTTTGGTACTTTTTAGTAAAAGTACCTGGCGATCGCGGCTTTTCTTTACTTTCCGTACACTTTTATCCCCTATGTGGGTGCCGTTTATTCTCTCATTATCCACCCTTTCCCACACACCTCAAAAAGGGGAGAAAAGGGAGAGGTGGGACACCGGGGAAATAACCGCATCTACAGGTAGTCAGAGAGAGCTGGTACAACTGTGCGTGTAGCACCGCACTAGAGGTAGCATCGGTCGGGGTTGTAGAGGACCAATTCTTCATCGCCTATAAGTCTCAGAGCCAAGCCGATGCACTGAGGGATGCGAATCATTTTGTTGTGGAGAAATCTTGAACGCATCTCGAACTTCTCCACGGTCATTGTCTTGAAGTAAACTCTCTACTCTTTTAGTCCCTTGATCATCGCAGTCTTGCACCATGCCCGTGGCATCATGTGAAGAGGAGCACCAACAAAGGCCAGAGGATGGTGAAGCATGCTCTTGCATTGGACGGAGGGGTCATCTGTCACTTGGAAGTTGATGTGCATGCCCATCCAGCACTCGAGGGCAATGACGGAGCCAAAGAAGGGACCACCTATAGCTGCAGAGGAGAGCCCAACATAGAGATATCCAAGAAACGGCTTGAGAGATGCTCATACCTTCCCATATGCTGGAGATGATGCTTAGAATAGATACAGAGAGGAGATGATCCTGAGCAGGGAAGAGGATGATGCTGCATATGCAGATGGCGGATGCCTTGGCAATGGCAAGGTAGTTTCCTATCTTCCTCTTGCATTGAGACATAATCCATTGGGAGATAGGAAGAAGATGGATGTGCTCCTGACTGGTCATGGTGCGCAGGTCGTCGGATTTAGTGGTGATCTCTCTGAGTATGGCCCAGGAGTCAATGGGAGGCATGGTGTGCGCAATACCATACTCCTCCCCTTTCTTGTCTTTTGGAAGCCCCAGCATGAGCTCCAGTTCTTCTAGCAGGATGGTGGCCTCGAACGAGGGGAAAATGAAAGTGTGCATCTGGGGGTGCCACAATTCCACAAGCGCTACAAGACTGTCCCACACATGTACTATTTTATGATAATTCTTTGCTAGTGTGAGAACGGTAGTAAGCCCCCATTCGCGCAGATGGTGTGTGGACATCACGGGGAGCGCATTGACCATGGGTTCAAGCCATGGGATTTTTGAGAAGCGCCTATTACCCGGGAGAATCTGGAAGAGAATAGAAGAGAGGGTTGGCAGAAGTAGAAGAAGAATTAAAGAAGAAGGTAGGAGAAGAGGAGAGAGAAAATCAAAGAGCTAGAGAGAGAAAGCTTACTTGGAGATCCGATCTCGCGCTGATGTACCCGAGCACAGAGGAGAGGCAGAGAAGCTCAGCGTAGGTCGTCTTTGCTGCCTTGGGACAACCATAGGGGGTGGGGTTGGCTTGGAAGGAAGAAAAAGATCTCTTCATGGCTTGAAGTGAGAGAAAAGCAAGAGAGAAGACGAGAGAGAAGATGAGCTGTGAAAATAGCCCCTACATCCCTATTTATAGACCTCTAGGAGGCCTATTTCTCATCCCAACTCGTCCCTAGGTGATAGAGTAGCAATAGGATAGGATTAGGAGTCATAATAGTGTTAGGAATAGCCTTAGGATAAGGATATGCTCATTTTTTCGGGGATTATCATACAGAATGATGTCGTGACGCCCCGATCCGACGCGTTAGAGTCACGACCTTCCAGGGCATCGTGACACTATCGCGACCCCAAGGAGCACCGCGTTTTTATCATTTGTGTCTTTTTGTGTCTATACATAGTTTATTTGTGTTATTGTGGTGTGTGTACGTATGTTCTTTGTTGTTATAATTGTTGCTTTGATTATTTCAGAAAATCACAAAAAAATCAGAAAACTAGAAAATCACAAAAAATGGAGCTTTACAGGTAAGTCAGGTAAATATCTCTACCCTTACTCCCTTGCATTATTATATGGTAATCTACTTATTATATCACTTCAAGGACCGACTGGTTTTCAATGCACTCTCGGATCTGAGTTTCCCTTCAACAAAAACGGTGATGATCTAGGTGCGCGTTGCTAATCGCCGGATAGGTCGTTAGGTTGGAAACTTTGGGGATGATGGACTCTATCTTGCACAGCGGTTGCAAGAAGACTCTCGACCCATTCTTGTCCAATTTCGCAATACTATCCTTGATATATTTTTCTCTTTTCTCTTTCTTTGCATTTGATTTAATGCTTTCTTTTTCTTTTAGCCCAACATGCATCATGTAGGACTTTGAGCTATCATGACTCATCCCTGGCTAATGGTGAGCACTTGTTGAGTGCCCAACCATCCTTCATGTTCAGAACAAGAAATCCCATTCCACACCAAATCGGAAGGTTTGTTTCCGAGCGAGTTGCTCTTGCCAATTTGTCAAGAATTTCCCTGTCTGGATTCTCTATACAATTTTCATCCTTATTCCTTTTGATCCGTTTTTGGTTGCGAACCGCTCCCAGGACATAGTCTGTGTTACTTGCCTGGCACGCACATGTACCTCCAAAATGAAACTTGTAGGCCAATCGGCTAGGGTACCTCTCAATCTAGGGGTTGATCGTCCTTTTCTTTCTTCCTCTTGTCCAAACTTGTGTTTTCTTTGCACTCTGCTTGAGTAGCTAGCTCGAGGCTTTCAAAGAATATTCTAATTGCTTATTGGTTAGATCGGGTGTCTCTTTACCTTGGCTCCCTCCTTTTCACTTCACTCCACGTCATTTCCGCTTCACCGTCATTTCATGACACCTCCACTACACTTCCGCTACGCTCCCTTGCAAAGTGGAAGCCAAGGAGGGGCAATCTGTAGACACCCGATTCTAGCCTATAAGTTGAACCACATTTCTTGTTCTCTTAATGAGCCCCTAGTTGGTTACTCACCTTGATCCCATTCATTAACCATGTTGTGAGCCCATTAAAGCCCATTTTTTGGATTATCTCGTCCATTATCTTTTTAAAGAGTCCTCATGCTTAATTGTCCATTATTCTCCCTTATTATTGATCTATATTTTGAGATAATCGATTTCCTTTACGCGACGGGTCGTGGTGTCGCATTATCCTTGTCACGCCCCCCTTTGTTGTCGCGACAGCCCATGCATATCCATGCACGTGCTCTTGGGGTCGCGACCATCATGGCCGTCGTGATTATCTTTGTCGCGTCCCTACGACCCGTTGCGACTACAGCCGAGTGCGCTGGCCTCCGCAACAACCTCCTATTTATCCTCTTATGGCAATATCTCTATCCTATGCAACCTCCCAACCCATCCATGCGTGGTTTGAGGTTCAAGGACCCTTGAGGACCACCCTAGGACTCTCCCACCCGGATTTACATGATTTTATCCTTTCATTTTGGGTCATTATCTCCCATGGATGGGATAATCTCTCTCCTTTTCTATATAAGCAAGGGTTCTTCTTCAGACGAGGGGGGAGCCCTGTTTTGCCACGAAGTGCTGCCGAAATATCTCCAGACCAAACACTTAGCTCGTGGCTCAACCTTCCCACCCATTTTGACTTCATCATCTTCACCAAGCCATGGAGCAATCTTCATCCATGGAGCTCGGTGGAGGAGAGGGCGATTTCTGAGGCTTCTCTAGCACTCAAGGACACTATAGTAGCCAGGGAGTCACCCCATTGGGGCTCTTTCTTCCTCTCCCTCTCTCATTCTCCTTTCATCCATTTTATTATTTCTTTTAGATGGATGCATTTCCCTTTTCCTTCCCACGTTTTTATAGACCCAAGGGGTTTAAAAACCACCCCCAGGTTCGTTCCCTCCATGCTTTCTTTTTTCATTTCATCTTTGGATAGATGTTACACTTAAATAAGGTCTAACAAGGTTTATTTGTTTGTTTTCTTTGTTTTGGCAGGCACCCAAGCATTATTTGACGAGGAGCTCTTGTCCTCTAGCCGGCCAGAGGACAGGAAGAAGGTCCACCAACATTTCTCTCACACTGTAGAGAACGCGATAGGTACGAGGGTCACGACAGGCGAAACGCGCCCTGGGCGAGCGTCGCGACACCAGTTTCATCGCGACAGGGTGACCCATCACGATCTCAGTAAGTGCCTTCTTCTCTTTCCTTTTCCTAGCAGCATTAGCCTATTTAGTTCTTAATCATGGCAACTAGCTAGGTGGCAATCACACTTTCTTTTAGTCCATGCTACATGTTTTAAGTTCTTAAGAGCAACATGCTGCGTGTTTCAAGGGGTGCGCAAACCCGTGATTATAGCGGACCCTGCAAAATTATATGCACGTTAGAAAATATAAAGTTAATATACATAGTATACTAAAAGAATTGAGTTGAGTACATATATACCTATCGGCGTAGACCCTCGGCCTACAGAAGTAGAGGGTACACCGGACGAGGTGGACCCCCTCCCACTACGTCCTCCATGCACCATATCTCTATTGAGAACAATGAAGATATAACAAACACTAGAACTCAAATTTGAAGCAGCTATTTAATAACATATAATTAGCAGCAACACTCAGTTCTTACAAAATTTTATAATATTATCTATATTGATCATCAGATGCTGAAAATATCTCTATATCAACGTTATCTTCGTCATCCTCTTCGTCCTCATCATCGGTCCACTCTTCCTCCTCACCAAACCACCTCCGGCTCAACAACATGATTGTCAAGGGCATTTAGGTCAACTTCTTCCTCTTCGTTATCCTTATATAAGCAAATTGGTTCATTTATATTATCTACACTGAATTTCATAGAAGGAGCGAACTCTCATGCGTCACTGCGGTCTGATTGGAAAAAATTGTAATTAACATCTTCGAGCTCTATATCAACCGAGAGAAGTACTCAAGGAATAGCCTTGTTTTCACTCTACAAGCAGCCCACCAATCTCTCAATTTGAGGGATGAATAATTAGAATTCAGTAGCTGCGACACTGCAGACAACCGTGTATGCTTCTCACAACCATCCCATAATGGCTCATCAACATCTCGAAGTAACTGATAAAATCTCTGAGCTGTATTATTCGGCACTTCTTCATTTGTTTGGTCATCATGAATATTGAACTCTAGACCAGCAGCATTGACAACCATGTCTACATATGTACTTGTGGAGGCAAAGTTGGTCGGTTCATATCACTGGATATTAAACTCACCATGAGACGACCATAACTCATAATGGGCAACAAATCCTCTCGTATACAAATGATGCTGCACATCCCATGTCGATATCCACTTTCTATTTTTACAAGCCAAACAGGGACATCAGATGTTACCCATCAGATCAACTACTACTGATGAATTCTTCGATGCAAACTGAATGAAACTGTCAATTCCATCTTTAAACTCCTCTGTCACAACTCCATTAACTATTCCATGGTACATCCATGACCGATTCTCATACGACATTTTTCCTACAGAGATTAAATGTCGTCTCACGAGTTAAAACCCAACCCACCCTCACATCGTTCGAGTAAGTCAAAATGAATAGGTAGGACATATTAATTAGATTATTACTTTTTACCCATCCATGAATATTTGATCGCAGTCAGATGGTTATTTACTATATGTTTATGCATTTTGCTAAAAACTTTGACAGTATCTCCCCACACCTCTCCGATATACCAAAAATATTTATTGATTAAGAAATTTTCTTAAACACTTATTTCTATGTGGCTAAGAAAATATTCAAAATCAATAAAGGTATTCTAGAGAGGAGTGAGAAGATGCAACCAAAATTTTCAACTGTACAAACCATATAGTAAATAACCATCTAACTGTGATCAAACATTCACAGACTGTCTAAAACATGACAATTCAAGACTTTGAGTTAGATAACACATTCTTATCATTGAAAAAAGACTCGTGCACATCAATCCAAAGTCTTGAACAGAAGTTCATTGACACGCTTAACACCTCTTGTGAGGTATGTGCAGTGATAAATTGCTATACATGCATAGATCAAATTTAAAACCACATAAATATGAAAGGAAATGAAAACAAAATATTACATGTGAACAAGTGCAATATTAAACAAAATTTACACATACATGTAAATAATTAAATTAAAGTAAGAAGTGCAATACTAATCACTAAATTGAAAATAAATAATTAAAAGCAATCCTACCTAGCTATGTCAAACATTAAATTTTTTGGCTATGTCAAACATTTCCATAATGTTCTTTCACACTCAACTGGTGTCATCCTACCTCATGAAGTTCAATTTATTAGTGAGCATTCTAGCCATTGTTTTGTCTAATCTATTGAATTGCTATTTAAAGGAGTCAAGAAATTCCTTGGACTATCATTATATTCAGTATGATCAAACCAGTCTGGGTAGGAGATGGGTTGAAAGGTAAGTAGCATTCCTGATGGCGCAATTGATCCCTTTACATGAAAACAAGAACCATCATGATTTCCCATGCTTAATATAATGCTTATGAATATTGCTCTATATTTGAGTTTCCATGTTACACATTCTTATGATGCCCTATGGTTGACAGAGTTCATTTCACTTTTGGGCAGTATTTGACACTTTTAGTAACTGTCTTTTATGCTGTTCTGAATGATCATAGAAACCATGCTTATGTATTCTGCAACTAAATTGTTTTTTTTTTAATGATAATTTTGTTAGAAATTTCTTGCTATCCATTATTTGGCTTGTTTATTCAAGCAAGTTTCTATGACGTTTAATGCACTTAGATCATATTTTGTTATTTTTTCCTTACATATTAACTCCCTGAGAGGGTGCAATAATACTCCTAAAGGAGGCATAGAACATTGTTCTCAGCATGTTAGTAGGGAGAGCTAGACCACCTAAACTGCAACCAAGGGCATAGAACATTGTTTATATTATCCATTGTTCTTGATGAAAGAAAATCCATTGTTCGTAACTTATTTTTGGAGATCACCATGATTTTTTTCACCCCCTTTAAATTAATCTACTAACTTACTCATTTTAATTAATCTTTTATTAGAGTATTTATTTTCATAGTAAATCTGCTACTTCAAGGAAGATTGATTGTTGCTACTTCTAAGACATAACTTTTTGTCTTCTTAAACACACGTGATTGGTCTTCCATGTGTTTTCATGACTTTTAGCTAAAGAGATTTACAAGATATCATAGTAATTGTGAAATTGTTTTATGATAGATACATGTTGACTTTGATGATTTATTGTACATTTTTTTTACATATTTGTATAAAACTAATAGGTTCAATATGTAAAATTAGGGAATTCATTTTTTTAAACTAAAATAAATATGTGTAGACAGCTTCCTAGCCAAGTGACAAGCCATGACAATGCTAACATGGGCTAGCAGGGGTGGGTTGGGGAGTGGGAGGGGGCCGGGATGGGTTGAGGGTCGCCCGGAGGGGGTCGGCGATTGGAGGGGAGGGGGATGGCAGGGGTGGGGTAGGAAGTGGGAGGGGGTCGGGAGGGGTGGGGGGGTGTCCTGGAGGCGGTCGGCGATTGGAGGGGGAGTGGTTGCCAAAGGGGAGGGGGGCTGGCAGGGTGGGTTTGGGGAGTGGGAAGGGGAGGGGGTCGCCGGGAGGGAGAGGGGGGCTGGTAGAGGTGGGGTTGGGTAGTGGGAGGGGGAGGGCATCACCGGGAGGGGTGGAGGTGGCCTGGAGGGGGCTGGCAATTGGAGGGGGAGGGGGTGGGAGTTTCCAAGAGCGGGAGGGGGTGGGGTTGCCAAGAGGGGAGGGGGGCTGGTAGGGGTTTGGGTTGGGGAGTGGGAGGTGGAGGCGGTGGGGTCTCCGAGAGGGGGAGGGGGGGCCGTAGGGGGTGGGGGTCACCTGGAGGGGGCCGGCGATTGTAGGGGGAGGGGGGGGGGTTGCCAAGAGGGGGGGGGGGCTGGCAGGGGTGGGGTTGGGAATTGGAGGGGAGGTGGTTGGGGGTCGCCGGGAGGGGGAGGGGGGCCGGGAGGGGTGGGGGGGGCCGGGGGTTGGGGTCACCGAGAGGGAGAGGGGGGCTTGCAGGGGTGGGGGCCGGGAGTGGGAGTGGGTGGGGGGGAGGGGTTGGGGTCGCGGGAGTGGGGAGGGCGCTAGAAGTGGAGTTGGAGGGAGTGGGGGTGGGGTGGGGGGAGGGGGGGGGTGGGGGGTGGGGGGGTGGGCTTCGCCGGAGGGGTGGGGTGGGGGGCCCCAGGAGTGGGAGGGGGAGGAGACTCACCTACAATGGCGCAGGGTCTTGGCGGAGGCGGTAGGATAGTGTCGCGGCGGTGGCGGCGGCGTGGGTTCGCGCCGGCGGCACGGGGTCACGACGGTAGTGCGGTGGCATCGGTGGCGGTCCTCCACGCTGAAGACGAGAGAGAGAGCGAGAGAGAGAGAGAGAGAGAGAGAGAGAGAGAGAGAGAGAGAGAGAGAGAGAGAGAGAGAGAGAGAGAGAGAGAGAGAGAGAGAGAGAGAGATAGAGAGAGGAGAGAGAGAGAGAGAGATTTGGCAATGGGGGTGGGGGAAAATTGGAATTTTCTGATGGAATTATTTCTGTCAGAAATTCCATCGGTATTACTGACACAAATTTTTCGATGGACATATTTCCGTCGGAAATACTGACCGAATTTCTGAAAGAGTATGTTCTGTCGAAAATTCCAACTTATATTTTCGACGGAAATATATCCATCGGAAAGTTAGACGGATTTCCCGATGGAATATTTCCGTCAGAAAGTTCAGACGTATTTACCGACAGAAAATTTCTGTCGAAAAGTTTTATCGGTAAACCCCACTTTCCCTTGTAGTGATTCTAAGATAGTTGTTTGTGGCATGGTTAATTATGGGAGACAACTCCCTTGCAGAAAGTGCTTTACAGTTTGTCATTCTTATAACAAGTCTTCTTATGCTTTATCTAGTGACGGAATGGATATATCTATTTCCGTATAACATTTGTCTTGCATTTAATGTCTGCAGGCCTTTTTCTGATCATAGTCAACATGTTGGGACCTGCTATCTGTGCCCCTAGAAATACTCACTAGCTAGAAGAATCTTTTGCTCAAAGGAGCCAGTAGGCACAAGAAAGAAGTCATTAGACTCAAGAGAAGGAGAGCAGAAAAATAAGATGGAGAAGAACAAAAGCAACGACTATTCTTCAAGAGATCATTTTCATTTGTTCTATTTAAAGATGGAGCAATGACTGAAGAAAAGAACAAGATAGAAAAACTTGAAGATCATTCAAGAGAGTGTACATCCAGTGAGCATCCAACTCTATTGACACTTAAAGCAAGAGAGAAATTGCTCGAGCCCATTCAAAGAAAGAAGAAGTATTTAAGGAGAAACTTTTAGAAGCATTGAAGCCTTTGTTTCTCCTCATTCTCTCTCTCTCTATGTAATTCTTTGTATATTTGTGAGAGAGTTGGGGGTTAGCCTAAGAAGAGTCTTTTACTGTAAACTCTTTCATTCTTAGGCTCAGTCCTAGATCAAGCATCTGGCTGTTTATCTTGAGCTTGATCTAGGGACTTCTGGTCCATGCTTCTGTGTTCAGAAGTGTTCCTCTTTGATTGGAAGAGAAGGCTTACTATGCAAGCATTCCCATTGTGTCTGGTGGTGTAACCGCACTGGGGTTTATACCAAGAGGTTGGCTTCTTGACCTATAAGAGAAGTGGGTTGCCTTCTTGCCCGGAAAGAGATGAAGACCAGCTGGCAAGTTGGGTGTTGTACGCCCCTTGTTTAAGGGAAGACCAAGATTACTTGGTGGTTAGTGATATCCCAAGAGTTTGCTTAGGACTTGATGTAGGACTTCTATGTGGGAAGGGTCGAACCAAGATAAAACTATTGTGCATTGTTTGTGTGATTGTTACATCTTATTCCACTTCTCACTAACTCTAACACTTGCGTTTAATGTTTCTGTTTGAAGTTATTTTTAACAGGAAAATTTCAAGATATTTTAAGCAACCCATTCACCCCCCCTCCCTTCGGGCTTACAACCTGGTCAACAAGTGGTATCAAAGCTTTGGTATCTAAAAATCAAGAAGATCTAATGATCTTAGAGTAAAGATATAATGGCAGTCCAAGGATTTGCAGAAGGCCAATCCTTAAAATCAAGAAGATCTAGTGATCATAGAGTAAAGATCTAATGGCAGCCTAAGGATTTCCAGAAGGCCAATCCATCTTTTGGCCTCCACTATTTGATGAAGAAGATTATCAATATTGGAAGACTAGGATGGAGTTCTTCCTACAAGGCTACGACTATCAAATATGGAGCATCATAGAAGATAGTGATCTCCAATTCTAAAAGCCTAAGGAAGAATGGACAGCTGAAGAGAAAAAGAAGATATCTCTGAGTAGGAAGGCCAAGAGCTTCATGTGTTGCGCACTGACCAAGCAAGAGTTCAGTAGAATTTCTACGTGCAAAATAGTGAAGGATATGTGGGAAACGCTAAGTCTCACATATGAAGGGACTGGCAACATTAAAGAAACCAGGATTGACATCTTGGTGACAAATATGCGAAGTTCCAAATAGAACAAGGTGAGTCCATATCTCATATGTAAAACGAGTTTGCTGAAATTGTAAATGGACGTGTAGGTTTGGGAAAAAAGTATAACTAGGGAGATATGGTTAGGAAGATCCTAAGATCTCTCCCAAAGCAGTGGACTCCAAAGGTCACTACTATTGAAGAAGCTAATGACCTCTCTAAAATGACATTGGAAAAGCTCATTAGATCTCTCATGGCTCATGAGATCAACATGGAGAGATAGGGGAAAGTGCATTTAGAAGAAGAGTAAACAATGCATTCAAGGCAGAGGAAAGAACTTAGGATTAAGCCACTACTAGTGAGAGCAGTGATGATGACAGTGAAGAAGAAGAAGCTATTCAAAAGATCTTAGTCAAGAGGAAAGAGAAAAAGGAGAAGGAACCCACATGCTATGAATGTAAGCAAACTGGACATCTAAGGCCAGATTGTCCAAAGCATAGAAGATCTGAAAGATTAGAAAAGAAGAAAAGAAAAGAAGAGAAGCATGAGAAACATAAAAGGAAAACCTTCACAGCTACATAGGATAACTCCTTAAGACAGATCAAGTACAAAAAAAGATAAAGAGAATGCCAATCTACTCTTGATAAACAAAACAACAAAAAGACATTCAAATGAGTATGGTTAGAGATGCTCAAAAGCATCCAATTGGTGACTACCAACTCTTCACTTCATTACAATCTAAAGAGGTGTTGAGCAACTGGTTGATTAATGCTTGGGAAAACTATTGTGCATTTATCTTTTACAAATGCTTGATCATTGTGTTTTTGCTTATGACAAAACCTTTTAATCTCATAAACAAATTTATTGAATTATACCACACTTTATTTTGTATGAAAATTAATGTGTTAAAGTAAAGGCATACATTAAAAAAATATCATATAATCCTTACAGCCTATTAGTGTCGACACACTGTCAATTCTCATTAAGAAAATTTTCTAAGTACATATGTATACATACATATCATACTGACTTCGACTCCCAAGAAGTCGAAGTGGGCTATCGATTGTTGAACAACTGGTTTCACTCTGACTCTCAAAAAGTCAAAGTCCATAGCCTCACTCTGACTCTCAACAAGTCTAAGTCCGATATCGATTGTTGAACAAAACCAAACTCACTCCGACTCTTGAGAAGTCGAAGACTGATATCGATGATCTTACTCCGACTTCTCTACAGTCGAAGTCTTTCATAAAATTTACTGGAAGTACTCCGAGTTGTCTAATGTCGAAGTATGACTATTAAGACTTGTAGTACTCCGGCTCATCCAAAGTCAAAGTATGACTGTTAAGACTTGTAGCACTCCGACTCCTTGAAAGTCGAAGTATAACATCAACTTCTTTGATCATCTATACTTAAATATTTTTAAGCATCTGTTATTATTTTTTCAGAAATGGTAATGCATTCTTAGTACGATTAATGTTTTTCTTCTTATAAATTATTCAATGAACTAAATGAACACATGATATGCACTATATTATGTTCTATGTGTTATCTGAATACTAATAGCTAAATAAACTTTGAACTTCTCTATTCTTGTGTTTAATGCTTCATATCATTTCTGAATATCAGTTTCATAGTTTATCTTTTCAAAATGCTATGTGTCTTTCAAAGACATATGTTAGCATACTTTTGTAACGACCCTCCTCATGCCGGTATGATTATACCAATCCCCATCGGTACAAAGAGCGTCGTCACAGTGAGATAATAACCCAACACTAGCTGATAGGTTGATATGTACATGAATACAATTGAGTACAACGAAAATAAAATGAATAACTCAAGTTTAATCAATCACCATCACACATTCCACAATCTATATATCAAAAGGAAATGACAATGTCCACATTATTACAAATATAAATAAGCTACATTGTCCATGTAATTAACATTATTCATGCTATGAAAGGGAAAAGTACAACTACTAAGTTCTCCCCAAAAGCTACTCCTCTAAGATTACGTCCTTCGCTATGCCTTCCTCCAAAATGGGAACACCTCTCTCACCTGTACGCTGAAGCAAGAGTGAGTCTAAAAGACCCAACAAGAAAACCAAAGACTCAACATCACAGATATCACACACATGTTAAGCTATCAAACAATAATGAAATACATACTATCATTTATGTATAACAATTTACATGGAACATACTCTTAACTATTAACACATATTTAAATCACCTAGATATGCTTTAGACTATTACATGTTTATTCTAAATCATGGATACTAACATACTTCTATACACGTTTTCTACACCTAACAGGTAGCATGATTCATCCATCCAAACATTTTCTATTTCATGGTACACTTCTATGAACTAGAGCATAGATTTAAGCATAAAGTAATGAACAACCTAGCATGATAACTATTCACTTTTCACATGCACTTTTCATACTTAATTGCACATTTTATTTGCTGTTTTAATATAAATAACTCTCATTACACATGATTTCACACTTTATAACATGAATTTAAGAATTTAAACATAGTCAAGTTGGTTGGCAACAATAAGCAATTAAAGCATGAAATTTTATATTAAATAAACATCACATCTAGCATGGAACCTAAACATGATTACATGTATTTATCATATTCATAACCACACTTTACTTGATGTTTTGTCATGAATTAAACTTAATCACATGGAATTAGATTTATTCACATATAATCTTATTCATTTAGCAATTCTACATGTTTATCTTTTACGTTGCATAATTCACATGTCGACATATGTATATTCGCATACACTATTACATGAAGATAAATAAACTAAATGCCATGATACTACACATGATATTGCAATTGAAGTATTAATACATGAAAGTATAAACACATGCACTATTATATTGGTTTCACATGAAATCAAATTCTCATTCATGTTCATTCTCCCTTACATATCCTTTCACACCTTTTCACATTGTCTATTCTTGCACTTTCACTTATTACATATCATATCATTTGCACTCATCACGTGTCACATTCACACTTCACATTACACTTTATTCATATTATATCGCTTAAATTGCCTTGACACATAGTCCTAACCACCTACTAGAGGATGCACACACTCATATCAAATAGCACATAGCTCATCTCATAGCACATCTCATCACAACTCATAATCACATACCCGCCACCTAGGCAATGTAGTGGCGAATCATGGTAACTGCGCAGACCGGGAGAAGTCCTCTCCACCCTATCCAGTGGTACTTGTCCACCTCCAGGTTTTCATCCTAATGCCTATTAGGATATACTTTTCACAACGTTGAGCCTCCCATAGAGACTTTTCTATGGTACAACTCTCGAACCTCTAGGGTAGCAGTGTCAATCTCGGCCCAATTATTACACATTCACTTTATTAAATTTTCTCACAATATTCACATATTTCAAATATATTATTTAATCACTTTACATGCATTATTTAACAATTTCACATACCTCAATTAACCTGACATGATACTACTGTTTGCAGTAATAAATCAACTCATAATTCAGTCCTAGACTTGCTGTTAATTACTGAATTACAGAAGATTAGATTTAACATAACAAATATAAATTCCCATGGTTTAACTAATAATTACACTTACTGTCATCAATTTGGTTCCAAATTTTTATCTCAAGTTATTAATAGTAAACATATCCCATATACAATTTTCCAGATTTTTTGAACGGAAAATCAAATTTTTGTAATTAATACAGAATTCAAGCATATTACTCAAGAAATTCACTTAATTAGATTACACAGTAAAACAGTGGTATCCAATAGTTTCAAAACATGAGAATAGTCATCATACTAACATGGAAAATAAACCCTAACATGCACTGGATCTAACTAATCAGTAATTATCATGGTCATTTCATGCTCACAATCCAGTTACAAGAATTTTAATAAATAGGACTAATTACTGAAATTAATTTTACCCTCATGATACGACCTATTGACTGTTACTGACCACACATAAAATTTGCAGCATGTACATATACCCAGAAATCAAATAAACAGCTTAAGAAGATCAAACAGTGAAATTTCAGGACACTGAAGAACTTGACTACAAGAGATGTGGCCGCCTACTGTCAACTGCAACATCTGTTGCCGCTAACACAGGAGATTGACTGCAGCAGATGCTGCCGCCAACTTCCTCCCAGTAGACTACATAGATAGCAACGCATACAAGGGGAAATTAGAGGTTCCAAGACTCGAGGAAAAATCCAGAAAAATCCTAAGACTTAAGGGGACATGTGTAAGATTGAGATCCATGTTTTACTTGCCTCTAATAAAATCCTAGAAGATCAAGATTTGTCGGTGAAGCCCTCCTCGGCCCTGCCAAAAAGGTGCTCGAAATCTCCTTAGATCTGGTTCTCTTGTTGATGCAGATGGTTCCTCGAAGTTGGGACCACTTCTTCTATGTGTAGACTATCTCCCAGTCGTTGTAGATCTCTAGAATCACCTTCCATTCGCTAGATCCGGCCATCCAAAGATCAGCTCCTCTCCATTACGGGTGCTAGGGTTTCACCAAGAGCAAAAAACTTCCCCTCGCCCTAAGGTGAGTGTTTTATAGACTTGGTGGGTTGGGGTACACAATAGCGTAGGTCCCCTACGATTACTCAAGACTTTCCTAAACTGAAACCGGCCAAAACGCGGGCGTTACCAAACCTGGACCGGCTTGCACACGGAGAACTTGGAGTCCACATCATGTGGCGCCAACATGGGGTTGGCGTCCACACAATATGCCACCCACAGACTAGTTGGCGTCCATCGATCTGGAAGCCAACCTGGCCTGCCAGTCAGCGGTAGCAGATCCTGCCGCCAACAGTGTACTTCGGCCAGAACACAGTCATGCACTAAAATAAATGCACAATACACCACAACAATTTAATATGTGCAAAAAAAAAATGCATACCCTCACCATATAAACTACACGCATTACATAATATTTATTTAAATATAACTTACACTAATCTTAATTAAGGATAATATGCATAAATAACATACATATAGGCATATATATATACACACTACATGATTACATGCATTATGCATAAGTATATAAATACAATGTGCTCATCATTACTTTGATACTACATGCACATTATTATTCAAGTACCCTATACATCATAAACAATTTATCATGCTTAAAAGTAGACAGATATCATTTTAACAAGATTAACATATGTATGTATACATATACACATCATGGTTACATACAACATGCATGGAATAATTTAATATAATATGCATATCAATAATTAAATAATACATGCTCATTTAAATATATTGCATGCACGGAAATAAACTCACAATTGCTTACAAGATGTATGATAATAACTTCTTACTATATGTACATTATGTACAATATGCATGGAATTAATACATATAACATGTATAATAATTAGATAAAGCATACACATGAAATATATATATATATATATATATATATACGTGTACGAAAATAACTCACATGTACTTACAATGTATATAGTAACACTTACCTATCACATGCACAATGTCATTTGAGTACTATACATATACTATAGACAACTTAATGTACATAGAATTAGATAGTTAGATATCACATGCATAAGATAACATACATATATACATATGTACATCGTATAATTACACACAATATCCATGGAATAAGTAATATGATATACATATCAATACTTAAGATAATATATACACGGTATCCTTAAGATGCAATATGCAATAAGTTAACTAAGAAAATCTATACAACAAAATTAATTCTTGCATACGCACACTTAAGTTGACATATGTATAAATATATATATATACACGCGCATACAACGTAGTTATGTACATTATGCATGAAATAGATAAATACAACATGCACACCAATAATTAGATTAAACATGCACAATATTACTTAAGTATAATATGCCTAGGATGTTAGTATACACAATATGCACAAAATTAGCTAATTGTATATTCTCACATAAAATGTCACATATATATATACACATGCATGTGTTCATGAGAAGTATAGAAATTGTAGTATGCACATTTTAATACATACACTATATACATAAGCAGGTAAATAACACATGTATAATATAACATGAATGAAATTTGGGGGTATCACAACTTTAGAATATCTAGTTTTCGAAACTTTTGTAGTTGTACTGCGTGCCAAGTAGGTGTCCATTCCTCTTGAATGCTCACCTACCATTGTATTGTTCAAACGACAAACTGTCTGTCTGAAACTGATAGGTAGCCGTTAAACAACTACCTGTCCTTTACCTTCCTACATTATTTTATATCTCTCAAAACTAACCGCAATAAAAAGGAAAAAGGCTTGGTATGATATTTACAGAAATTTAGGAGAAGACATTTGAAGAAAAGCCATGCAGCTATCAGCATAGCCTGAAGCCGCTGAGACTCAAAAGACAGAAGACTTACTTTTTGAAAATCACATCTCAGTTGTCTCAAGTCTCAAGACCCAACGTTCAAATTCAAACAGCTATCTTCTAATAGTCATTTCTCAAATGGGAATTTGTGAAGACTATATATGAAGTTGAAGTTTGAAAGTGAGAAAAATACAAGACTTACACACACAAAAATACACGACCACTTTTTCAACACTTAGCAAGAAAAAAGAAAAGCTAACAATATCTCAAGAGAGCCAACTGTTCAAGCTTCGACTCCCTGCTCTCTTGCTTTCAAGAGTTCTTGGGTGGCATTCTTTGTTCTAGATCTTCTCAGTCCACTCTCTTAGTTTCAGAAAGTGTTAGAGTAGTCATTCTTATTTGTAATCTCTTTCTAATCTTTATGTTTGCTCATTCTTGTGAGCAGACACACCCTTTGCTTATATCTATGAAAGAAACCAGCAGGGGGTTTGTTCCTTGTTATGCCCCTCTGTCAAGGGAAAACTTACTGGGGAGCAAGTGAGTTGTAATAGCTCTCAGGTTGAGAAAAGGCCAAGTGTTCTTGGTAGTTAGTGGAAATCCCAAGGAGTTCTTGGGGACTAGATGTAGGACTTCCTATTGGAAGGGACGAACCAGGATAAATCACTGTGCACTTTGTGTGATTGATTCGCCAAGCTTTTCACTTGTTTCATACACTACACTAAGTACTAACATTACTATCCAGTGTTATCTCTCTTTAGATAAATTTTAAAAAGTACAAGAAGTCCTATGCATACCCCCCCCCCCTCTAGGACATCTATAGATCCATCCTGATCCAACAAGTGGTAATAGAGTGAGGTCTTCTCAAAAGAATTGAAAGATTTGAGAAGAGATGGCAGCTGAAGCTCACAACTATGAAGAATAGTCTATTACAAGACCACCATTCTTTGATGGTTAAGATTACCAGTACTGGAAGATGACAATGGAATGCTTCATTCGAGGCACAGACTTTGATCTGTGGCAGGTAATTGAGCAAGGTGATTTTGCTATGCTTGCTGATTCTGCCCTATCTATAGCTGATAAAAGAAATATGGTAAAAACTACAGGTAACATATGAAGGAACTGATAAAGTTAAACAAACTAGAATAGATATTCTTGCCTCTCAATATGAACAATTCAAACTGTTGCCTAATGAAAACATTACTCAAATGTATAATAGATTTACCAATATAATAGTTGGTTTAAGCTCACAAGGTAAAAATCTTACTAATGAAGAAACAGTAAAAAAATTCTTAGATCGTTAACTCATTCATGGACTCCTAAAGTTACCGCTATTGAAGAAGCACATGATCTTACAGAAATTTCTATTGATAAATTAATTGGCTCTCTAATGGCTCATGAAATTAACATGGAAAGATTTTCTGAAAGCTCTTCGAAAAAGAAAATGTCAAATGGTTTGAAGGTTGCAGATTCCTCTTCATCATCCTTTGATGACACAAAAGAAAAATATGAAGATAGTGATGATGAAGCTATGCTATCAAGAAAACTTCAAAGGATCCTTGCAAAGAAAAAGAAGTTTGGCTCAAAAAGATATTTCAAAAGGGAAAAGAAGAAGAAGCCAACATGCTATGAATGCAACTAGAAAGGACATTTCAAATCAGAATGTCCTAAGCTCAAAAAGAAAGATCAGGCTGATAAGCATGAGAAAAATAAAGGTAAAGAAAGAAAATACAAGAAGAAAGCAATGGCCACAGCATGGGACAATGAAGAAGCTACAAGTTCAGACTCATCAAGCTCAGAATCAGAAGAAGAAGAACAAGTGAATCTAGCCCTCATGACAGGACTAGATCAGGTATATTCTGAAACCCCATCCATTTCATGTTCAGAATTTGATTCCGACAATTTATAAGATGCATTTAATGAGTTGTATGATAAATATAAAGCTGTAGTTAAATAAATGAAAATAGTTAAATTAAATCTGATAAACCAAGAAAAATCCAACACCTTTTTAAAAGATGAAATAGAAAGGTTAGGACAACATCTATCTGAAACTAAAAGAACAAATGAACTATTGTGTGAAGATTTGAAGGCTAGAAATGATAAAATCATGGAACTTGAGTCAAAACTAATGAATTAAAAGATGAAGAAAAATTTAGAGAAGAAAATAATTACTTAAGAACTACAATAGACAGAATAACGAATTGTAAAACATCATTAGCTGTAAAACTAAAAGGTGCTAGAACAAGTAAAAAGAAATGTGGAGCAGGATATACACCTCCAACAACTGTAGAAGATATTGTTTATCCTGAAAAAGAAATTAAAAATCCTAAAAGCATTAACCAATATGTCTACAAGTAGAAACTTAAAACTAATAACACTACAAATTCAAAGCATGCATATGATTTGTGTTGTAGTTATTGTAATCAATTAGGACACAAGGTTAGTACATGCACCACTAACATTTACGATGGATTCCTAAAACTAACCTTCAAGGACCCAAGAAAATTTGGGTACCAAAGATCTCAACTTAATTGTATTTGCAGGGACGTCTGAGAGCATCCAAATGGTATTTGGATAGTAGGTGCTGTAGGCATATGACAAGAGACAAAAAATTATTTACATGCTTCAGAAATGAAGTTGGTCAAGTCACATATGGTGATAATGGAAAAGGAAAGGTATTAGGTTGTGAAACAATAGGAATAAAAGAAAATGACTTGATAGAAGATGTTATGTATGTTGAAGGATTAAAGTATAATCTCATTAGCATCAGTCAATTATGTGATAAAGGTCACTTGGTAAAGTTTCAGAACGACAAGTGTATTATTCAAAAGAATGGAAAAATAGTTTTTGAAGCTCAAAGAGTTAAGAATATGTACACTTTATAGTTGGTAGAATTGAAAGAAGTAAATTTGTGTCTTGCAACCACGAAGAATGAAGAGACTAATTTTTGGCATAGAAGACTAGGACATGCAAGCACTTCAGTGATCAAGAAATTAATCAAGCATGATCTAGTAGAAGGTCTTCCCAAGATGAAATTGAAGAAATCTGGAATCTGTACAGGTTGTGCGAAAGGAAAGCAAACCAAGACATCATTTCAGTCCAAGACATTGGTAACAACCTCCAAACCATTGGAACTCATTCACATGGATTTATTTAGATCTATACGAATAGTAAGTCTTGGAGGAAAGGTATATGACTATGTAATTGTGGATGACTATTCAAAATACACTTGGGAGTCATTTTGGAAGCCAAATCAGAGACCTTTTCAACCTTTCTGAAATTCAGTAAATTAGCACCGAAGAACCAAAAATATCAAATAATCAGTATCAGATCTGATCATGGTGGAGAATTCAAAAATGAAGATTTTTTTGGATTCTATGAAGAAAATGGCATAGAACACAATTTCTCTACACCTAAAACACCTCAGCAGAATAGAGTAACAGAAAGAAAGAATAGGACACTGCTGGACATAGCCAGAACAATGCTTGCTGAACACAATCTACCAAAATACTTCTGGGCAAAAGTAGTCAACACAGCCTGCTACGTCATCAATAGGTGCATGACCAGACAATCTTGAAGAAGACACCTTATAAGTTGTACAAGGATAAGAAGAGTCACCTTCGACCTTTTGGTTGTAAGTGTTTCATTTTGAATACTGGCAAATATAATTTAGGAAAATTAGATGTTAAAAGTGATGAAGGTTTTCTATTAGGGTATATTTCAAAACCTAGAGGATATAGGGTGTTCAATAGAAAAAATTTAGCCGTTGAATAAATAGTTCATGTCTAATTTGAAGAAACTAACCCTTCTATTAAGAAAATAGAAGAAGAAGTAGAAGATGTTGTTGAAGAATTGTGCAGGAATCTAGAACAAGCTTGTCTTGAAGAAAAATGTTAAGACAAGGAAGATCCTCCACTAGAAGAACTACAACAACAACAAGAAGCACATGAAGAACTACCTAGAGAACTGAGATATCACAGAGATCATCCAAGAGAAAATATCATAGGTGATTCTCAAGATAGGGTAAGAACAAGAGATATGAATATTCCCTGTGATTACACTGCATTTCTTTCTCAAATTGAGCCTAGGACTGTAACATCTCAAGTTCTGGTTGTCCTCGATGTTGATCATGGGATTGCGACGGGTCGAGGTGTTGCATTCTGAATGCGGCAGGATCTGTGTTCCCTTCTTGTTGAGAAGGCGACGACCTCTGTGTTGCGTTCCTGTGGTCTGTCTATGGCTGGTGTGCCACGTGTTCGTGCTCATGTGTGTGAAGGTGGCGTGCCAGTTGTCGCGTTCACCTAAGCCACATACAGGTGTGACCGTGGTCTGGAGGTTATTTGTTTGTCAGAAGGTCTATCGAAACTTTTGCGAAGGCGACAAGGTGCCAGTCCCGTTCTAGTTAGAACGCGACGCCCATCTTGTCGTGACCTCAGTTCCGAGGCCTTAAGGCATGCAAGCTCCTCCTTCTCCCCCTTTCTTCTTCTTTCTCCGTTCCTTCCTCCTCTCCATGGTGGGGGAGCTCCCTCTCCCCCTTCTCAAGCATTTTGGGAGTGACAAAAGTGTTGGCATGCTCGTGGCGGAGCCTTAGAGCGGCATGGAGCGAGGAGAAGGCATCAATCCGATGTGAAGGGACCCAATGGGTTTGGCCCTTCAATTTCGTGTAGGGATCTCTTGCTCTCTTCTTGTCTTGAGGAGATGGAGCTTGGTTTCGAGCTATCCTCCCCGTGCTCGTGGGTTTTCTTATGGTTTGCATGGGTGGATGCTTGTCGGTGGTGCTCCCTCTTTGTGTAGCTTCATCCTCGTGGTTTGTGGGCGAGGAGAGGTGGTGTTGGTGCCCCTTAAGCCATTTTGTTGTCGTGCATGGTGTGTGCACCTCATTTCCCTTTTTTTTATATGTGGCTTGTGTGGCTTTGGGGAGAGTGTGGGATGGCCCAACCATGGTTTCAGTCTTCTAACTGATATCGCGACAAGTTGGCTATCGCGATACCCATCAAAAGGCGACGGGCAACCGGTCGCGTTCTGATTGCGACAGGTTAGCCTTCGTGTTCACCTTGCTCATTCTGTTTCCCTGTTTCTGGGCCTTTCGAGGGTGATCTGTGCCTAAGTTGATTAGGGATGTGTCTTCCCCAACTTAGGCACAAGACTGGTCTTCCTATGGTTGCTGCCCTTGTTGAGTTGTGGGTGTCAACTTTGGGGCGGTTGTTCCCTAAGGGCTTTGGCTTCAGATGAAGAATGCAATGGGTCGATATGTCACGTTCAACATCTGAAGGTGACCCCCTGGCTATCGCGTTCTGGTCGCGACAGGTTCTGTGTTGCTTTTTGGTTCTGATTGCGACGGGTTCTTGTTGCCTTCTGGCTTCTGTGATGTTGTGCAGTCTTTTTTGTAATCCCAAGTTTTTGGCTATAGTCTGTGTGCCAGTGTTGGCCGATAGTCCTCTTGGGAGTTCCGAGAGGTGTGTCGTGCGTGCTTTGTGCCTGCTGGGCTTGTCTTGGTTACAAGCCAGCCGAGCCATTTGCTTGTTGTGGTTGCCCCGCCTATTCCCAGTTTGCCCGTTGCTTGGCACTCGAGGGCTTGTTCAGTTCAAGGTTGTTACCATTACCTGGGACCCCCAGAACCCGCGCAGGTTGAGGGAGTTCTTCAGGTGGTGGGCATGCTCGAGTGGCAAACTTTGGTAGCTGAGAGGAAAACGGTAGGGGACAATGATGTTGAGTCATTTGTAGAGCTATCTTAGCTGAGTCTGGGACACCGAGGTGGTTTGGTTGTTCTTCTGGCACAGATCATCTAGTCCTTCTCACTGCCTCTCTCGGTGTTGGTTCCGAAACCACGTCGCGGTGTCATGCTTGGGTCCACAGCTCGGCCGGGTTGCGGTTGTTCGTGTGTGGTGTTCTCTGTGGTGGCTTGCTGGCCTCACTCTTTCGGGGAGGTTGTAGGCAAGAGCCGGTGGCTAGCGAGCAGAGGGAGTGGCTAGTGTGCCCTCCTCTTAGCTGCCAATGGCGGTGGCATTGTTGTTGTTTTGGTGACGACATTTCCCTCCCATGTTTCCAAGTGTGATCCATATGTTTCCAGTTATAGCCTTGTTGTGTCTAGTTTCCGTGGGCATCGTTAGTCTGGCCTTGTTGGCATGTGCTTCTAGTGGCTTCAGCATTACGTGTTCTGTCGGTGTGCCTTGTGCTGGCCCCGACCGTTGTTCTGTAGTTGATCCTTGGTTCCTATCCATGGTGGCACCGGTGTGTGTGGTTTCCTAACCTCATGCTGTGTTTGGGGTCCAGGGTGGTTTTGCTTGTCGGCCCTCGACCTTATGTAGATCTGAGGTGATCGTGCTTGTGGTGAGACGTCTTTCTCAGATGGTTGCTCATTGTCGTTCGTGGTGGCACCTATTTGTGTGCCTTCCTGACCTCGTGGAGTTAGGGATGGTTGAGCTTGCGTGGTGAGACTCTTGTCTCACGGGTTTGCTTCAGTGTTTCTGTAAGGCCCTCGAACTTTGTTCATTTTACTCGAACTTTATTATGATTGTTCTTAATTGATTTTGTGTATACTATAGATATGTATTTACTTATTTCATATATATATACATGTTTATTATATACATGTTGTCTTTAATTCTGTACATATTCTATGAGTGGGAGTGGTCCAACCGTTTGTGCTTACTATTCCTTCAAGGGCATGTAAGTCCAAACATCAAGGGATCAATCCCAGAGCAGAAGACTGCTAGTGGATTTCTAAAGGCTATTGATGAACAATTTGTCACTTCTGACAAGGCAAAGACCAGCACATTAATGGCCAGACTTTCCTCAATGAAATACACTGGTGGTGGCAGTATTAGAGAGCATATTATGATGATGAGAGATATTGCAGCCCAGCTAAATGTGTAACGACCCTCCTTATACTGGTACGGTTATACCAACCCACATCGATATAATGAACGCCGCTACAGTGGGACATTTACCCAACAGTTATACGATAGGCTGAAATATACCTAAATACATTCACATAGGAGCGGAAAAGAAATAGCCAAGTGTAACTTCTTATTCCATCATCCACATTCTATTCATAGTCCATATATAGAAGAAAAGAAATCTAAACTTTTCATAACTGAGTAATGAAATAAATACATTGTCCACAACTTTCCCCTAAATAAGTACACAAATCCCAAAGGTAGAGCAAGTCTACTCTTATTACATACTTATGAAAATAAAAGTACAACGCCAAGTAAAAACAAGGTCTCCTACTCCCGCTCCGAGTCACTCCTAACGATCTCCTCGGAAGAAGTAGAAATCTCTGCACCTGTACGCCGAAGCACGAGTGAGTTCAAATGAACTCAACAAGTAACACCAAACACACTAAACTTACATGCATCACATAACTTTCACATTTTCATACTACACAATATCATAAAAACATGGATTTAACAATTGATTCGAGTAAAAATCCTAAACATGATGTCTACACATGTTACACATGGAAATTGTCTTATACAAAATTTTCAATAACTTAAAGCCTATCACATGCTTTCTACACACTTTTCCATATATTAAACTAAGCTCATTTAACCACATTCACACACACTTACAAGTTAAACATTAGTCAATTTAGACATGGAGTTTGTACACATAAATAAGAGACAATTCTAGCATAGATTCTATAATCATTTTCACATGGATAACACATTTATACTCATGAAAAGGTTGCTGTTTTTCTATGTACATATTATAATCATTTAAGAAGTTGTCAATTTACATGCTGTCACAAGAATTCATATTAACACATGATCACTTACACAATTTCACAATTTACACATTCACTTTCACTTAAACACAAGTTCACATTTATTAAATGCCGTGACACATAGCCCAAACCACCTTTTAGAAGGACACACACTAATCAAATCACATATCTATCACCTAGGCATTACAGTGATAAATCTTAGTTACTACGCAGAACCGGGAGAAGCACTCTCCACCCTAACCAACGATACTTGTTCGCCTCCAGGATTTAATCCCAATACCCGTGGGACATCACACACTATGAACCTCCCTGTGGGGACTTTACCACAGTACGGTTCCACAGCCCTCTAAGGTAGCAGTGTCACCCATTGGCAAATTTACACATTTTTCTTAATTTCCAACACACACTTAAGGCACAATTTTTAACACATCCATTTCATGCTCACACATTTACACATTTCAGTATTACCTAGCATGGTACTACTGTTCTAAGAATTTACACATTTAAAATAAGTCTAATCATGCAGAATTTTGCCAATTTTAATACCAACACATTAACATACCTTAATTTATCAATATCACACATGAAATTGAAATGTATAGCTACTGTCATCATTTCAATACAAAATTTTAAGAAAAAATCTACTACAGGTTAGCCATCATGCATATAAATTTTTGCATTTTTCTGAATTACACACTAATTATGAAAATTCTAACAGTGAAATCACATAAGACTAAAATAACCAAATTAACATGGATTTTCATTGTTCGGATTCATAATTCATTATATACATGTATACTGATAGTTCTAATCATATGCCAAATTCTAGAGATTTAACTATTTCCATATCATTTAATAGAATTTCTTCACTAATTTAGCATTCTCACTGTTTTTCAGTTCAGGAAATCTAAAAATTTACACAGTTATAAAAAATTTCTCAAATTTTAACAACATGCCCTGACATTGATTTAAGCACCACAGAAAATTTCTGTCACTTAAATTCCACAAAGATAACATAAACAGTAATTTACAATATTCAGAACCTAGTTAACATGTATTTCAAAAATTTTAATAAATAATACACTTAACGAAATTTCACAGAAATTACACAACATGCTCCACTACACATATTACATAACATATAAAATTTACCATATATCCTCATGTGCAGAAATCCAAAAAATAGCTTATAAAGACAGACAGTCCACTGTTCTTGTCTGAAGAACTTAACGGCAAGGGTATGGCCGTTTACTTATGTTAACGACAACATAGGGTGCCGCCAACTCAGGATCTTAACGGCAAGGGATCCTGCCGTTAAGTTCCTGTCTGTGCAAAACACAGACTGAACGCAAGAAACTTGGTGAAATTAGGGTTCCAGGACATGAATAAAATTTCAGAAAATTCCTAGGACCTACTAGACGTATGTAAGAGTGATGTGAAAGGGTTACTTGCCTCTTGGAAAATCAACAAGAAACTATTTAAGCCGCAGAAGCCCTCCTCGGCTAGAGCTAAAGAGTCCTCAAAACTCCCTCGATCCGAGCTTTGTGTTGATTTCTGCTGCACACCAGTGTGGGGAAGCCGTTCCCGGATGTTCAAAGCCCTCTCCAGTCATTGTAGAACGTTGGATGAAGCCTCAAATCGCCGGATCAAGGAGTTCCAAAGTCGGGGTTCACACATAAAATGCTAGGGTTTTTAAAAAAGAGTCAAAAGGACTTAACTGAGCCCTAATCCGCCTCTTTTATAGGGTTGAGGTTTTTAGGAACGCGTTTAGGGTCTAGGTTACCGTTGGGGGACGGTTTCCTAAACCAAGGGCGACATTTTCGGAGGCATTTCCAGATCTGAAATTGCAACAGATCTGGGACCTTGACGTCAACATCACAGGCGGTCAATTCTGAGTCGGCGTCCATCGATGTGGCCGCTTACTTGGGATTGGCGTCCACCCATATCGACGTCTACCGGTCGCCAGAACTGAACTTAAAACTGCAAAAACGTTATGTACACCACTCAAGTATATATATATATAATCTACAATGCACACATTAAAATAATACTTATTCATGCAATGTAAACAAGTAAGTACTATGCATAATAAAGTTTATACATCGATGACATACATTTATACATACATAAGAAATCACCCAAAGATGAAAAATCAAGGGCCTTACATCCTCTCCCCCTTAAAGAAACTTCGTCCTCGAAGTTGGACTGACACTACTCAAACAATTGAGGATATTTCTTCTTCATTGCTTCCTCTAGCTCCCAAGTAGCCTCCTCTCGCGAGAAGTTACGCCATAAGACTTTCACCGACGCAATACTCTTGTTCCGAAGATGTTGAACCTTCTAGTCAAGAATAGCTACTGGTTGCTCCACATAAGAAAGATCTGGCTGGATCTCCACTGGCTCGTGAGTAATAATATGAGATGGATCTCTAACATACCTCCTGAGCATAGATACGTGGAAAACAAGATGAACACTAGCTAACGCTAGAGGTAAAGCTAGATCATATGCCACGTTGCCCAAACGTCTGAGAATCTCATACGAGCCAATAAATCTAGGACTTAACTTACCATGCCTGCCAAATCTAACTACACCACGAGTAGGCGAAATCATTAAAAAGACATGCTCACCTACCTCAAACTCCAAATCCTTCCTTCTGTTGTCGGCATAACTCTTCTTCCTATCCTGTGCCGCAACAAGCCTCTTCATGATCAACTGGACCTTATCCGAAGTCTCTGAACTAACTCCGGACCGATCATCTGCCTATCGCCTGTCTCCTTCCAACACAAAGGAGATCTACAGGGCCTACCGTACAATGCCTCAAAGGGAGCCATACCAATACTCGCATGAAAACTGTTGTTATATGCGAACTCCACTAGAGGTAAATGGCGCTCCCAATCATCTTTCCAATCCAGAACACACGCCCTCAACATATCCTCGAGTGTCTAGATAGTCCTCTCGGACTATCCATCTGTCTGGGGATGAAACGCCGAATTGAGCTTCAGCTCCGAACCTAACGCGTCCTGAAGACCCTTCCATAGCCTCGAAGTAAATCTCAGATCTCGATCCGAAATGATCGACTTCGGGACACCATGCAATCTAATTATGCTACTAATATACAATCTAGCTAAACTCTCTACTTACTGCTTCTTCTTCATAGGTAAGAAATGCGCAGTCTTCGAAAATCTATCTACCACTACCCAAATCGAGTCGTTACCCCGTCTAGATCGAGGCAAACCCGTAACAAAATCCATAGTGACAGCCTCCCACTTCCATACTGGGATCTCAATCTTCTGCATAAGACCAGATGGTCACTGCCGCTCGGCCTTCACTTGCTGGCAAACTAGACATCTAGACACATACTCCGCTACATCTTTCTTCATGCCAGACCACCAAAAAGATCTCTTCAAATCCTGGTACATCTTAGTGTTACCCGGATGAATAGAGAATCTAGACCTATGAGCTTCTGCCAAAACATGCTCACGGACGTCCACGATGTCTGGAACACAAACACGGTGATGGAATCTAATCACGCCATCCTCATCACGAGCAATGCCTGCCTTGCCCACTAACTCTTGGAGTCTAGGGTCGGCTTTCTATTGCTCGATCACTTCATCCAACACCGAAGACCTAATGGACAACTGAGCTACAAAAGCCTGGCACAATGATGGTTCTAACTAAGTCATCGCACACGCTGCATCCTCTAACATCTTCCAATCCTGCTGGAGAGACGACCTCTTCCTGCTAAGGGCGTCCGCTACAACATTCGCCTTCCCAGGATGATACTGGAGGTCGAAGTCATAGTCCTTCAGAAACTCAATCCATCTTCTCTGCCTAAGGTTTAATTCCTTTTGGTAGAAAATGTACTTTAGACTCTTGTGGTCAGTGAACACCTCAAATCTGACACCATAAAGATAGTGCCTCCAGATCTTCAGTGCATGAACCATTGCCGCAAGCTCAAGATCATGAGTCGGATAGTTTCGTTCATGTTCCTTCAACTGACGAGAAGCATACGCTACTACCCTTCCTTGCTGCATCGATACACAGCCAAGGCCAATCCGAGAGGCATCCGTGTAGATAGCAAAACCATCTATACCGCTCGACAAAACTAACACAGGAGCCGATGTGAGTTTAGTCTTCAAAAATTGAAAACTACTCTCACACTCCTCAGACCAGACAAACTTTACTCCCTTTCTGGTTAGCTGAGTTAATGGTGCGGCGATGGATGAAAATCCTTCAATGAATCACCGATAATAACTCGCCAAACCAAGAAAACTCTGAATCTCCGAAGGAGTCTTGGGAATCTCCCAATCCATAATAGCCTGGACTTTTACTGGATCCACTGCTACACCAACACCGGAGATAACATGCCCAAGGAAAAGAACCTCGCGCAACAAAAAATCGCACTTGCTGAATTTTGCATACAACTTGTGCTCTCGGAGAACCTCTAATACTACCCTTAAATGTTGACGATGTGTGGCCTCATCCGGAGAGTAGACCAACACGTCATCAATAAAAACTACGACGAAACTATCTAGATATGGTCTAAACACCCTGTTCATGAGATCCATGAATGCTGCCGGGGCGTTGGTCAGACCAAAAGGAAGGACCAAAGACTCATAAAGTCCATAACGGGTTCTAAAAGCCGTCTTGGACACATCCTCACTCCTAATCCTCAATTGATGATAACCAGACCACAAATCAATCTTAGAAAAGATTGATGCATCTTGCATCTGGTCAAACAAATCATCAATCTGAGGTAAGGGATACCTGTTCTTCACCGTCACTTGGTTTAGCTTTCTATAATCAATGCATAACCTAAGTGATCGATCCTTCTTCTTCACGAATAAGATAGGTGTGCCCCAAGGGGAAACGCTAGGGCGAATAAATCCCTTATCTAACAAATCCTGCAACTGCTTCCTTAGCTCAGCTAGTTCCGCAGGTGCCATCCGATATGGTGCCTTCGAGATAGGAGAGGTGCCTGGAAGCAACTCTAGGGTGAAATCTATCTCTCTAGCCGGTGGCAAACCAGATAGGTCATCTGGAAACTCTCGCACTACATCTATCTCCGCAAGAGTAGGTGACTCATCAGCCTTGGGTACGAATACCACACTGGCAAGAAAAGTGTCACAACCCTTGTCCACCATTCTCATCGCTCTCATGGTAGAGATGATAAACTTCCCTGCCAAGTTCCTTGGCAAAGGATGAGAAAATTCATCTTCACCAGGAATGCAGAAAACGATCTTCTTCCCACGACAATCTACTAACGCATAGTGCTCCTCTAGCCAATCCAGACCAAGAATAGCATTGTAGTCCTTCATCTTTAGCAAGAAGAAACACCCTTCTAGGACTCTATCCTCGATGCATACTGGTAAAGACGGAATACACTTCCTAGTCGATACCGTACCTGCAGGTGTGTGCACAGACAAAGGGACTTCTAAATCCTCAGACTCTAATCCTGACTCTAGGGCTAACTGCCTAGCAAAATGCTAAAAAATGAATGAGTGGGTAGCACCTGTATCGAACAAAACCCGAGCATTCACACCTACGAACAAAACCGTACCTTCGGTAACATGATCCGCCTGCTCGGCGTCCTCATGAGCTAACGCAAACACTCAAGCTGGGGCTCGAGGTCTCCTTGGTCGTCCTATCACTGGCGCTGCTGGGGCTGGTGCCGCTGCACACTGACCTCCCTGCTGCAGTCTGGGGCAATCCTTGATCCTATGCTCGCTGCTCCTGCACTTCAAGCACTTCCCCGCAAACTTCCAACCTTTCGTACCACCATGTGCCCTCCAGCAATGAGGACACTCCTTCTGGCCACTAGGGGAACGCTGAGAAGGTACCTGACTGCTTCTCGATGCCACGTGATGCTGCAGTGATTGAAAAGCCACCTTCTTCCTCTCCTGTCTCTGGAAAGGAGCTGCAGGCCTCTTCTGAGAAGCCTTCTTCTCCTCCAAATACTGCTCTATCTCTCCCTCCTGCCGACACGCCGCGCTGAACGCTTGCTCGAGGGTACGATGGTCGAAAACCACCAACCTCGTCCTCAGTGATGGTCTCAGACCCATCATGAATTTCTTCGCCTTCCTGCACTCATCAGCTACAATATGAGGGGCATACTTCGAGAGCTCGGAAAACCTAGCCTCGTACTCCAGCACGGTCATGGAGCCCTGAGTCAACGAGAGGAACTCCTGCTCCATCTTCTCCTGGATGTGCTCCGGAACAAACTTGGTTCGGAAAAGCCTCACGAACTCATCCCAGCCAACCTCTACAGCACCATCCTCGAACCGAGTACGTAACAATGAGGACCACCACATGTCGGCTCGCTCCTGCCAAAACCATCAATAAGGACTAACCAACATAATCTATACTTAAAGAAATAACCACCGAATTAAATTACACATACCTATAGCATATAGGTGGCTAAAGTGACCTTGTCATCATCCCGAAAGATCTTTTCGATCTCCCTCATCCAGCTCTCAGCTAATAAGGGATCGCTCTCCCCCTTAAAAGAAGGTGGTGACATCCTCTTGAACCTTTCCATGATGGAGGGTCCACCATGATCCTGAGCCTGGGGAACTGGCGCTTGAGCCTGCCACATCAAACATCATAAGCAACATATATTGCATAGCAACATAGAAAACATATCATCAAGTAAAACATACTACCCTTTTTATCATTCTAACCTGAGCCTCCATGCGGCGACCCTCCTTATACCGGTACGATTATACCAATCCACGTCGGTATAGTGAGTCTCGTCACAGTGGGACATTTACCCAAGCACTAGCACACATGACTGAGATGTACACAAATATGAATACAGAGTAGCAGAAGTAAAAGAACTACTGTCTTTTCATTTCATCATCCACATTAAACATACATGATCCATATAGCAATTTAAGGAACTAACTCCACATAATGAAATACAAAATTCAAATTACATTGTTCGTCCACAAATTTCATAAGCTTCAATTTCATAAGTCTCAATTACATACTATGAAAGTGAAAGTACAATGATGGTGACTCCACAACACTCTACTCTCCTCGCTCGGAGTCACTCTCAACGGTCTCCTCCAAGGAAGTAGGGTCACCTGCTAAACCTGTACGCCGAAGCAAGAGTGAGTCTAAAAGACTCAGCAAGTAAACTCCATACACATCATACATGCATACATCACATGCAAGCCTTACATTCAATTGCATTAACTCAAAACAGGTAGCATGGTTGAACAATGTTAAGAAAACAACCTATCATGATATTTCTACCAATTTCGTAACACAAGATACATGGTTTATGTCATTCCAAAATAAATTACCTACCGCATGCTTTCTACTCATTCATTCATATAAGAGCTACACTTACATTTAACTACAACATGATAGCAAATTTAGCATTGGATTTTCTCACATGAGAAGGAAATACCCCTAACATGGATTCTACACACTTTTGCACATGTAAAACCAGGAAGGCCTCGAGCCCAAGCTCGAGTGTTTGCACTTGCACGAGAGGATGCAAAGTAGGTCGAGAACGTCACAGAAGGTACAGTTCTAATCATGGTTGTGCATGCTCGGTTTGTTTGATCTGGGTTCCACACACTCGTTCATTTCCAAGCAGTTTGCGATGCAGTTAGTAGCGGAGTCAGGAGTTGAGGCGGAAGAGTTAGAGGTCCCTTTGTCTGTGTACACACCAGTAGGAACGGTATCGACTAGGAAGTGTTTTCCGTCTTTATCTTTGTGCATTGAGGACCGAGACTTATTTAGGTGCTTCTATTTGCTCAAGATGAAGAACTATGATGCTATTCTAGGTCAGGATTGGCTTGAGGAGCACTATGCTTTGGTGGATTGTAGAGGGAAGAAGATTACTTTTCGTATTCCTAGTGGGGATGAGTTCTCACATCTGTTGCCAAGGAACTTAGCGGGAAGGTTTGTGATCTCCGCCATGAAGGCGATGAGGATGGTGAACAAGGGGTGTGACGCATCTCTTGCTAGTGTGGTCCTAGTCCCTAAGGCCGATCAGTCACCGACCCTTGAGGAGATTGAAGTAGTGCAAGAGTTTCCAGACGTGTTCCCTGATGATTTGTCTTGGTTGCCACCGGCTAGGGAGATAGAGTTCACCATAGAGTTGCTTCCAGGCACCTATCCTATCTCTAAGGCTCCATATTGGATGGCACCTGCGGAGTTAGCTGAGTTGAGGAAGCAGTTGTAGGATTTGCTGGACAAGGGATTTATTTGCCCTAGTGTGTCACCATGGGCGCACCTGTATTGTTCATAAAGAAGAAGGATGGTTCACTCAGGTTGTGCATTGATTATAGGAAGCTCAACCAGGTGACAGTGAAGAACAGGTATCCCTTACCGCGGATTGATGATTTGTTCGATCAGTTGCAGAATGCATCGATGTTCTCTAAGATTAATTTACGGTCCGACTATCATCGGTTGAGGATAAAATGGTGAGGATGCGTTCAAGACAGCTTTTAGGACTCGTTATGGGCTCTATGAGTTTCTTGTGCTTCCATACGGTCTGACCAACGCCCCTGCAGCGTTCATGGATCTCATGAACAGGGTATTTATGCCTTATTTGGATAGCTTTGTAGTGGTGTTCATTAACAATGTGTTAGTCTATTCTCCTGATGAAGCTACACACCGTGAGCATTTGAGGGTTGTTCTGAGGTTCTCCGAGAGCACAAGTTGTATGCCAAGTTCAGCAAGTGCGATTTCTGGATGCGCGAGGTTCATTTCCTTGGGCATGTTATCTCAGGCACTGGAGTTGCAGTTGATCCGGCGAAGGTCTAGGCAATGTTAGATTGGGAGATTCCAAGGACCCCATCAGAGATTCGGAGTTTTCTTGGTTTAGCGGGCTATTACAGGCGATTTATTGAGGGTTTTGCATCTATCCCCGCACCTTTGACTAAGCTAACTAGAAAGGGTGTGAAGTTTGTGTGGTCTGAGGATTGTGAGAGTAGTTTCCAGTTGTTGAAGGAGAGGCCTACATCTACACCTGTGTTGATCTTTCCAAGTGGTGCAGAGGTTTTGCTATCTACTAGGATGCTTCTCAGATTGGTCTTGGTTGTGTGTTGATGCAGCATGTTAAGGTAGTGGCCTATGCTTCTCGCCAGTTAAAGGAGCATAAACGTAACTATCCGACCCATGATTTGGAGCTTGCGGCAATGGTTCATGTACTAATGATCTGGAGACACTATCTTTATGGTGTCAAGCTCGAGGTATTCACTGACCACAAGTGTCTGAGGTAACTCTTCTCGCAGAAGGAGTTGAACCTGCGACAGAGGAGGTGGATTGAGTTCCTTAAGGACTACGACTTCGAGCTTCAGTATCATCCATGGAAGGCAAATGTCGTGGCAGATGCACTCAGTAGGAAGAGATCCTTGCTTCAACAAGCTTGGAAGAAGCTTGAGGATGCAGCATGTGCGATGACTGAGTTAGAGCCATTGTTGTGTCAGGCTTTCGTGGCTCAGTTGGCTATCCAATCCAGGATTTTGGATTAGGTGATCGAGTAGCAGAGAGCTGATCCTAGGCTTCAGGAGATGGTAGGCAAGGCAAGCATTGCTCATGATGAGGATGGTGTTATTAGATTTCAGCACCGAGTTTGTGTCCCTGATGTCATGGATGTCCGTGAGCATGTTCTTGCAGAAGCTCATAGGTCGAGGTTTTCCATTCATCCAGGCAACACCAAGATGTACCAGGATTTGAAGAGATCTTTCTGGTGGTCTGGTATGAAGAAGGATGTGGCTGAGTTCATGTCCAGGTGTTTAGTATGCCAACAAGTCAAGGCCGAGCGTCAACGACCATCTGGTCTTATGCAAAAGATGGAGATACCAGTATAGAAGTGGGAAGCAATCACTATGGATTTTGTGACGGGTTTGCCCAGATCAGCTAAAGGCAATGACTTGATTTGGGTGGTTGTAGATTGTTTCTCCAAGATGGCGCATTTATTGCCTATGAAGAAGAAGCAGTCTGTGGAGAGTTTGGCTTGGTTGTATGTCGGTAGCATTGTGAAGTTGCATGGTGTGCCGAAGTCTATTATTTCTGATCGAGACCCGAGGTTTACTTCGAGTTTGTGGCAGGGTCTTCATGATGCTTTGGGTTCCCAGCTGAAGCTTAGTTCAGCGTTCCATCCCCAGACAGATTGCCAGTCCGAGAGGACTATCCAGACACTCGAGGATATGTTGAGAGCGTGCGTGCTTGATTGGAAGGGTGATTGGGAGCGTCATCTATCTCTTGTGGAGTTCACCTACAACAACAACTTTCATGCAAGCATTGGCATGGCTCCGTTTAAGGCTTTGTATGAGCGGCTCTGTAGATCTCCTTTGTGCTGGGAGGAGAGAGGCGATAGGCAGTTGATTGGTGCGGGGTTGGTGCAGGAGACTTCGGATAAGATTCAGCTTATCAAGTAGAGGATTGTTGCGGCGCAGGATACGCAGAAGAGCTACGCTGACAACTGAAGGAAGGATTTGGAGTTCGAGGTTGGCGAGCATGTTTTTCTTAAGGTTTCACCTACCGGAGGCATTGTCAGGTTTGGCAGGCATAGCAAGTTGAGTCCTAGATTCATTGGCCCGTTTGAGATTCTTAGGCGGATGGGTAGCGTGGCATATGAGCTAGCTTTACCCACAACATTAGCTAGTGTTCACCCAGTTTTCCACGTATCTATGCTCAGGAGGTATGTGCGAGATCCGTCTCATGTTATTAGTTATGAGCCAGTGGAGATTCAGCCAGACTTGTCGTATGTAGAGCAACCAATGGCTATCCTAGATCGGAAGGTTCAGCACCTCAGGCACAAGAGCATTGTGTCCGTGAAGGTGCTATGGCGGAATTTCTCACGTGAGGAGGCTATATGGGAGCTTGAAGATGCCATGAAGAAGAAGTATCCCCATTTGTTTGGTTAGTATTTTCATTCTAAATTCGAGGACGAAGTTGTCTTTTAGGTGGAGAGGGTGTAAGGCCCTCGAACTTTCTTCATTTTACTCGAACTTTATTATGATTGTGCTTAATTGATTTTGTGTATACTATAATTATGTATTTACTTATGTGCATATATATATACATGTTTATTATGTACATGTAGTCTTTAATTCTGTACATATTGGATTTAAATAATATTGTATATAATGTATGTACTTAATATGTGAATGCATGTTTATTTATTTCTATGTTCTGGCCGAAATGCCGGTTAATGTCAATATCCCTTGACGTTGAGGGCAGGTTGATGGCAACCAGTGTGCCGTTGACTCAATGTCGACGTTCAGATCGATGGACGGTGATTTCCTGTAAACGGTAGCAAAGTGGACGTTTATTTCCCTATTTTTATTGCGATTTCAGCTCTGGAAACGGCTGCGTTTCTTGCAGTTCCGGATTAGGAAACCTAGTTCTAATGGTAGGAATCTTAACCTAACGCGTACCCCAACCCTTAAGCTCTATAAAAACACCCAGATTCGGCCGAGTTAGGTCTTTTTGGCGTTGGGAAAACCTAGGGCTTTTGGTGAGAAAACCTGAACTTTGGCAGTTTGATCTGGCGATTCTGTGCCTCTTCTAGTGATTTTCATGAACTGGGAGGTGCACCTTGCATTGAGGAAGCTTCCCCGACTCTGAAGGATCAACTACGTCAACACAAAGACCGGATTCAGGAGGGGATTGTGCATCTTCTTGGCTTGGCTGAGCAGAGCGTCTTCGACTAAATTAAACCATTAGTGAATTTTTCATAGGCAAGTAATCGAGGGGTCTCATCCCTACACATGTCCCCTAGGTCTCAAGATTTTTACAAAATTTAATTCAAGTCCTGGAAACCCCAATTCTAATTTATAGTTGAGTTCGGTCTGCACTTATAAAGACAGGAGGTTGGCGGCCACTTGTGCCCTGCCAGGTTCTTGTGTTAGCGGCATCATCGTGTGTTGTTAACCCTGGTTGGCGGCAAACCCCATGCCGCCAAGTTCTTCTGGGTTTTCAGAACAGTTGTTTTGATCTCTATGCTATGGTCTTCGAACTTATGGTTATATGTACATGCTATAAAATTTGTGATTGGTCAGGTATAGGCTGCAGGTCATATCATGAGGACCTTTAAATTTTCTGAGCATGATTATAATTAATAGAAATTCTGAATGAATGAAATGAGTATGATTTGCTTCTGTTAAATTCTAAATAAATGGATTTGTTGCATGTTAGGGTTTCGCAACTTTTCCATTATGTTATGATTACTGTTCTCTTTTTTTAGAACTATTAGAACCGACTGTGTTGTTGTGAACCACTCTTAAATGAATTTCCTTATAAATCAGCATGAAATCAGTTTTAATTGTAAAAATTAGTTTTACAGTCCCAAAAAATTTGAAAAATTAGACATGCGACATATTATCTGTAGGAGGTCTGTGATAAAAATTTGGTACTATTTTGACAACTGTGAATACTGTTCATCTTTTAAAAGAGTAATTAGACCATGCTAAGTGTGTGTAAATTAAATCATGTGAATTTCAATATTTAGCAGCATGTTAGGGCTTTATTATTGTTTATTTATCACTATGAAATAGTAACATTGAGTTTTGTAAACTGAAGCATGTGTATGTGTTTAAAGCATATGTGAATGGATTATAAGTGCATGTAAATAACATAAATCATGTGGATAAGTGAGAGCAATGTGTTTAATGTGAAATTGTGCTGAGATTGACACTGCTACAATAGAAGGTTGTGGAGCCGTACTTAGTAAAGTCCCTATGGGAAGGCTCAATGTGTTGTGATATCCTATGGGCAGTGTTAGATTGGGAGATTCCAAGGACCCCATCAGAGATTCAGAGTTTTCTTGGTTTAGCGGGCTATTACGGGCGATTTATTGAGGGTTTTACATCTATCGCCGCACCTTTGACTAAGCTAACCAGGAAGGGTGTGAAGTTCGTGTGGTCTGAGGATTGCGAGAGTAGTTTCCAGTTGTTGAAGGAGAGGCTTACATCTGCACCTGTGTTGATCTTTCCGAGTGGTGCAGAGGGTTTTGCCATCTACTCGAATGCTTCTCAGATTTGTCTTGGTTGTGATGCAGCATGGTAAGGTAGTGGCCTATGCTTCTCACCAGTTAAAGGAGCATGAGCGTAACTATCCGACCCATGATTTGGAGCTTGCGGCAGTGGTTCATGCACTAAAGATCTGGAGACACTATCTTTATGGTGTCAAGTTCGAGGTGTTCACTGACCACAAGAGTCTGAGGTATCTCTTCTCACAGAAGGAGTTGAACCTGCGACAGAGGAGGTGGATTGAGTTCCATAAGGACTACCACTTCGAGCTTCAGTATCATCCAGGGAAGGCGAATGTGGTGGCAGATGCGCTCAGTAGGAAGAGATCCTTGCTTCAGCAGGATTGGAAGATGCTTGAGGATGCAGCATGTGCAATGACTAAGTTAGAGCCATTGTTGTGTCAGGCTTTCAAGGCTCAGTTGGCTATCAGATCCATGGTTTTGGATGAGGTGATCGAGTAGCAGAGAGCTGATCCTAGGCTTTAGGAGATGGTAGGCGTGAGCATGTTCCTGCAGAAGCTCACAGGTCGAGGTTTTCCATTCATCCAGGCAACACCAAGATGTACCAGGATTTGAAGAGATCTTTCTGGTGGTCTAGTATGAAGAAGGCTGTGGTTGAGTTCGTGTCCAGATGTTTAGTATGCCAACAAGTGAAGGCCGAGCGTCAACGACCATCTGGTCTTTTGCAGAAGATGGAGATACCAGTATGGAAGTGGGAAGCAATCACTATGGATTTTGTGACGGGTTTGCCCAGATCAACTAAGGGCAATGACTCGATTTGGGTGATTGTAGATCGTTTCTCCAAGATGGCACATTTCTTGCCTATGAAGAAGAAACAGTCCGTGGAGTGTTTGGCTAGGCTGTATGACGATATCATTGTGAGGTTGCATGGTGTGCCGAAGTCTATTATTTCTGATCGAGACCCGAGGTTTACTTCGAGTTTGTGGCAGGGTCTTCAAGATGCTTTGGGTTCCCAGCTGAAGCTTAGTTCGGCGCTCCATCCCCAGACAGATGGCCAGTCCGAGAGGACTTTCCAGACACTCGAGGATATGTTGAGAGCGTGCGTGCTTGATTGGAAGGGTGATTGGGAGCGTCATCTATCTCTTATGGAGTTCGCCTACAACAACAACTTTCATGCGAACATTGGCATGGCTCCGTTTGAGGCTTTGTATGGGCGGCCCTGTGGATCTCCTTTGTGCTAGGAGGAGACAGGCGATAGGTAATTGATTGGTCCGGAGTTGGTGCAGGAGACTTTGGATAAGATTCATCTTATCAGGCAGAGGCTTATTGCGGCGCAGGATAGGCAAAAGAGCTACTCCGACAACCGAAGGAAGGATTTGGAGTTCGAGGTTTGCGAGCATGTTTTTCTTAAGGTTTCTCCAACGAGAGGTGTTATCAGGTTTGGCAGGAATAGCAAGTTGAGTCCTAGATTCATTGGCCCGTTTGAGATTCTTAGGCGGATGGGTAGCGTGGCATATGAGCTAGCTTTACCCCCAGCGTTAGCTAGTGTTCACCCAGTTTTCCACGTATCTATGCTCCAGAGGTATGTGCGAGATCTGTCTCATGTTATTAGTCACGAGCCAGTGGAGATTCAGCCAGACTTGTCATATGTAGAGCAACCAGTAGCTATCCTAGATCGGAAGGTTCAGCACCTCAGGGACAAGAGTATTGCATTCGTGAAGGTGCTATGGCAGAATTTCTCGCGGGAGGAGGCTACATGGGAGCTTGAGGACGCCATGAACAAGAAGTATCCCCATTTGTTTGGTTAGTAATTTCATTCTAACTTCGAGGACGAAGTTGACTTTTAGGTGGAGAGGGTGTAAGGCCCTCGAACTTTCTTCATTTTACTTGAACTTTATTATGATTATGCTTAATTGATTTTGTGTATACTATAATTATGTATTTACTTATTTGCATATATATATGCATGTTTATTATGTACATGTAGTCTTTAATTCTGTACATATTGGATTTAAATAATATTGTATATAATGTATGTACTTAATATGTGAATGCATGTTTATTTATTTCTGTGTTCTGGCCGAAATGCCAGTTAACGTCGATATCTCTTGACGTTGAGGGCAGGTTGATGGCAACCAGTGTGCCGTTGACTCAATGTCAACGTTCAGATCGATGGACGCTGATTTCCTGTAAACGGTAGCAAAGTGGACGTTTATTTCACTATTTTTATTGCAATTTCAGATCTGGAAATGGCTGCATTTCTTGCAGTTCCAGATAGGAAACCTAGCTCTAACGGTAGGAATCTTAACCTAATGCGTACCCCGACCCTTAAGCTCTATAAAAACACCCAGATTCGGCCGAGTTAGGTCTTTTTGGCATTGGGAAAACCTAGGGCTTTTGGTGAGAAAACATGAACTTTGGCAGTTTGATCTGGCGATTCTATGCCTCTTCTAGTGATTTTCATCAAGTCGGAGGTGCACCTTGCATTGAGGAAGCTTCCCCGACTCTGAAGGATCAACTACATCAACACAAAGACCGGATTCGGGCGGGGATTGTGCATCTTCTTGGCTTGGCTGAGGAGAGCGTCTTCGACTAAATTAAACCATTAGAGAATTTTTCATAGGCAAGTAATCGAGAGGTCTCATCCCTACACATGTCTCCTAGGTCTCAAGATTTTTACATAATTTAATTCAAGTCCTGGAACCCCCAATTCTAATTTATAGTTGAGTTCGGTCTGCACTTCTGTAGACAGGAGGTTGGTGGCCACTTTTGTGCTGCCAAGTTCTTGTGTTAGCGGCAACATCTTGTGCCGTTAACCCTGGTTGGCGGCAAACCCCTTGCCGCCAAGTTCTTATGGGTTTTCAGAACAGTTGTTTTGATCTCTATGCTATGGTCTTCGGACTTATGGTTATATGTACATGCTATTAAATTTGTGATTGGTCAGGTATAGGTTGTAGGTCATATCATGAGGACCTGTAAATTTTCTGAGCATGATTATAATTAATAGAAGTTCTGAATGAATGAAATGAGTACGATTTGCTTCTTTTAAATTCTAAATAAATAGATTTGTTGCACGTTAGGGTTTCACAACTTTTCCATGATGTTATGACTACTATTCTCAGGTTTTAGAACTGTTAGAACCGACTGTGTTGCTGTGAACCATGCTTAAATGAATTTCTTGATAAATCTAAATGAAATCAGTTTTAATTGTAAAAATTAGTTTTACAGTTCCAAAAAATATGAAAAATTAGACACGCAACATATTATCTGTAAGAGGTCTGTGACAAAAATTTGGCACAATTTTGACAAGTGTGAATAATGTTCATCTTTTAAAAGAGTAATTAGACAATGCTAAGTGTTTGTGAATTAAATCATGTGAATTTCAATGTTTAGCATCATGTTAGGGCTTTATTATGGTTTATTTATCACTGTGAAATAGTAACATTGAGTTTTGTAAATTGAAGCATGTGTATGTGTTTAAAGCATATGTGAATGGATTATAAGTGCATGTAAATAACATAAATCATGTGGATAAGTGAGAGCAATGCGTTTAATGTGAAAATGTGCCGAGATTGACACTGCTACCATAGAAGGTTGTGGCGCCGTACTATAGTAAAGTCCCTATGGGAAGGCTCAATGTGTTGTGATATCCTATGGGCATTAGGATGAAATCCTGGAGGTGGACAAGTACCACTGGTTAGGGTGGAGAGGGCTTCTCCCGGTTTTGCGCAGTTAACCAAGATTCATCACTATGTTGCTTAGGTGACGAGTATGTGTATGTGTTGTGTGTCCTTCTTTATGGTGGTTCGGACTATGTGTCACGACAATTAAGTGTAAAAAAAACTGTGAATACGTGATATGTGAATATGTGAATTGTGCAAATGTGAAATGTGAGCATGTGATAGTGTAATGTGAATGTGTTAATATGTGAAGAGATGTGATACCATGTGAATGTGTAAATTTTATATT